>OW443314.2:25251839-25267006 GCA_937001585.2 Brachylomia viminalis | reverse complement strand
AACCTAACCTAACCTAACCTAACCTAACCTAACCTAACCTAACCTAACCTAACCTAACCTAACCTAACCTAACCTAACCTAACCTAACCTAACCTAACCTAACCTAACCTAACCTAACCTAACCTAACCTAACCTAACCTAACCTAACCTAACCTAACCTAACCTAACCTAACCTAACCTAACCTAACCTAACCTCAACCTAACCTAACCTAACCTAACCTAACCTAACCTAACCTAACCTAACCTAACCTAACCTAACCTAACCTAACCTAACCTAACCTAACCTAACCTAACCTAACCTAACCTAACCTAACCTAACCTAACCTAACCTAACCTAACCTAACCTAACCTAACCTAACCTAACCTAACCTAACCTAACCTAACCTAACCTAACCTAACCTAACCTAACCTAACCTAACCTAACCTAACCTAACCTAACCTAACCTAACCTAACCTAACCTAACCTAACCTAACCTAACCTAACCTAACCTAACCTAACCTAACCTAACCTAACCTAACCTAACCTAACCTAACCTAACCTAACCTAACCTAACCTAACCTAACCTAACCTAACCTAACCTAACCTAACCTAACCTAACCTAACCTAACCTAACCTAACCTAACCTAACCTAACCTAACCTAACCTAACCTAACCTAACCTAACCTAACCTAACCTAACCTAACCTAACCTAACCTAACCTAACCTAACCTAACCTAACCTAACCTAACCTAACCTAACCTAACCTAACCTAACCTAACCTAACCTAACCTAACCTAACCTAACCTAACCTAACCTAACCTAACCTAACCTAACCTAACCTAACCTAACCTAACCTAACCTAACCTAACCTAACCTAACCTAACCTAACCTAACCTAACCTAACCTAACCTAACCTAACCTAACCTAACCTAACCTAACCTAACCTAACCTAACCTAACCTAACCTAACCTAACCTAACCTAACCTAACCTAACCTAACCTAACCTAACCTAACCTAACCTAACCTAACCTAACCTAACCTAACCTAACCTAACCTAACCTAACCTAACCTAACCTAACCTAACCTAACCTAACCTAACCTAACCTAACCTAACCTAACCTAACCTAACCTAACCTAACCTAACCTAACCTAACCTAACCTAACCTAACCTAACCTAACCTAACCTAACCTAACCTAACCTAACCTAACCTAACCTAACCTAACCTAACCTAACCTAACCTAACCTAACCTAACCTAACCTAACCTAACCTAACCTAACCTAACCTAACCTAACCTAACCTAACCTAACCTAACCTAACCTAACCTAACCTAACCTAACCTAACCTAACCTAACCTAACCTAACCTAACCTAACCTAACCTAACCTAACCTAACCTAACCTAACCTAACCTAACCTAACCTAACCTAACCTAACCTAACCTAACCTAACCTAACCTAACCTAACCTAACCTAACCTAACCTAACCTAACCTAACCTAACCTAACCTAACCTAACCTAACCTAACCTAACCTAACCTAACCTAACCTAACCTAACCTAACCTAACCTAACCTAACCTAACCTAACCTAACCTAACCTAACCTAACCTAACCTAACCTAACCTAACCTAACCTAACCTAACCTAACCTAACCTAACCTAACCTAACCTAACCTAACCTAACCTAACCTAACCTAACCTAACCTAACCTAACCTAACCTAACCTAACCTAACCTAACCTAACCTAACCTAACCTAACCTAACCTAACCTAACCTAACCTAACCTAACCTAACCTAACCTAACCTAACCTAACCTAACCTAACCTAACCTAACCTAACCTAACCTAACCTAACCTAACCTAACCTAACCTAACCTAACCTAACCTAACCTAACCTAACCTAACCTAACCTAACCTAACCTAACCTAACCTAACCTAACCTAACCTAACCTAACCTAACCTAACCTAACCTAACCTAACCTAACCTAACCTAACCTAACCTAACCTAACCTAACCTAACCTAACCTAACCTAACCTAACCTAACCTAACCTAACCTAACCTAACCTAACCTAACCTAACCTAACCTAACCTAACCTAACCTAACCTAACCTAACCTAACCTAACCTAACCTAACCTAACCTAACCTAACCTAACCTAACCTAACCTAACCTAACCTAACCTAACCTAACCTAACCTAACCTAACCTAACCTAACCTAACCTAACCTAACCTAACCTAACCTAACCTAACCTAACCTAACCTAACCTAACCTAACCTAACCTAACCTAACCTAACCTAACCTAACCTAACCTAACCTAACCTAACCTAACCTAACCTAACCTAACCTAACCTAACCTAACCTAACCTAACCTAACCTAACCTAACCTAACCTAACCTAACCTAACCTAACCTAACCTAACCTAACCTAACCTAACCTAACCTAACCTAACCTAACCTAACCTAACCTAACCTAACCTAACCTAACCTAACCTAACCTAACCTAACCTAACCTAACCTAACCTAACCTAACCTAACCTAACCTAACCTAACCTAACCTAACCTAACCTAACCTAACCTAACCTAACCTAACCTAACCTAACCTAACCTAACCTAACCTAACCTAACCTAACCTAACCTAACCTAACCTAACCTAACCTAACCTAACCTAACCTAACCTAACCTAACCTAACCTAACCTAACCTAACCTAACCTAACCTAACCTAACCTAACCTAACCTAACCTAACCTAACCTAACCTAACCTAACCTAACCTAACCTAACCTAACCTAACCTAACCTAACCTAACCTAACCTAACCTAACCTAACCTAAC
This sequence comes from Brachylomia viminalis, assembly GCA_937001585.2. Lineage (NCBI taxonomy): Eukaryota > Metazoa > Arthropoda > Insecta > Lepidoptera > Noctuidae > Brachylomia > Brachylomia viminalis. The sequence goes on along the minus strand of OW443314.2, from coordinate 25,264,202 downwards.
CTAACCTAACCTAACCTAACCTAACCTAACCTAACCTAACCTAACCTAACCTAACCTAACCTAACCTAACCTAACCTAACCTAACCTAACCTAACCTAACCTAACCTAACCTAACCTAACCTAACCTAACCTAACCTAACCTAACCTAACCTAACCTAACCTAACCTAACCTAACCTAACCTAACCTAACCTAACCTAACCTAACCTAACCTAACCTAACCTAACCTAACCTAACCTAACCTAACCTAACCTAACCTAACCTAACCTAACCTAACCTAACCTAACCTAACCTAACCTAACCTAACCTAACCTAACCTAACCTAACCTAACCTAACCTAACCTAACCTAACCTAACCTAACCTAACCTAACCTAACCTAACCTAACCTAACCTAACCTAACCTAACCTAACCTAACCTAACCTAACCTAACCTAACCTAACCTAACCTAACCTAACCTAACCTAACCTAACCTAACCTAACCTAACCTAACCTAACCTAACCTAACCTAACCTAACCTAACCTAACCTAACCTAACCTAACCTAACCTAACCTAACCTAACCTAACCTAACCTAACCTAACCTAACCTAACCTAACCTAACCTAACCTAACCTAACCTAACCTAACCTAACCTAACCTAACCTAACCTAACCTAACCTAACCTAACCTAACCTAACCTAACCTAACCTAACCTAACCTAACCTAACCTAACCTAACCTAACCTAACCTAACCTAACCTAACCTAACCTAACCTAACCTAACCTAACCTAACCTAACCTAACCTAACCTAACCTAACCTAACCTAACCTAACCTAACCTAACCTAACCTAACCTAACCTAACCTAACCTAACCTAACCTAACCTAACCTAACCTAACCTAACCTAACCTAACCTAACCTAACCTAACCTAACCTAACCTAACCTAACCTAACCTAACCTAACCTAACCTAACCTAACCTAACCTAACCTAACCTAACCTAACCTAACCTAACCTAACCTAACCTAACCTAACCTAACCTAACCTAACCTAACCTAACCTAACCTAACCTAACCTAACCTAACCTAACCTAACCTAACCTAACCTAACCTAACCTAACCTAACCTAACCTAACCTAACCTAACCTAACCTAACCTAACCTAACCTAACCTAACCTAACCTAACCTAACCTAACCTAACCTAACCTAACCTAACCTAACCTAACCTAACCTAACCTAACCTAACCTAACCTAACCTAACCTAACCTAACCTAACCTAACCTAACCTAACCTAACCTAACCTAACCTAACCTAACCTAACCTAACCTAACCTAACCTAACCTAACCTAACCTAACCTAACCTAACCTAACCTAACCTAACCTAACCTAACCTAACCTAACCTAACCTAACCTAACCTAACCTAACCTAACCTAACCTAACCTAACCTAACCTAACCTAACCTAACCTAACCTAACCTAACCTAACCTAACCTAACCTAACCTAACCTAACCTAACCTAACCTAACCTAACCTAACCTAACCTAACCTAACCTAACCTAACCTAACCTAACCTAACCTAACCTAACCTAACCTAACCTAACCTAACCTAACCTAACCTAACCTAACCTAACCTAACCTAACCTAACCTAACCTAACCTAACCTAACCTAACCTAACCTAACCTAACCTAACCTAACCTAACCTAACCTAACCTAACCTAACCTAACCTAACCTAACCTAACCTAACCTAACCTAACCTAACCTAACCTAACCTAACCTAACCTAACCTAACCTAACCTAACCTAACCTAACCTAACCTAACCTAACCTAACCTAACCTAACCTAACCTAACCTAACCTAACCTAACCTAACCTAACCTAACCTAACCTAACCTAACCTAACCTAACCTAACCTAACCTAACCTAACCTAACCTAACCTAACCTAACCTAACCTAACCTAACCTAACCTAACCTAACCTAACCTAACCTAACCTAACCTAACCTAACCTAACCTAACCTAACCTAACCTAACCTAACCTAACCTAACCTAACCTAACCTAACCTAACCTAACCTAACCTAACCTAACCTAACCTAACCTAACCTAACCTAACCTAACCTAACCTAACCTAACCTAACCTAACCTAACCTAACCTAACCTAACCTAACCTAACCTAACCTAACCTAACCTAACCTAACCTAACCTAACCTAACCTAACCTAACCTAACCTAACCTAACCTAACCTAACCTAACCTAACCTAACCTAACCTAACCTAACCTAACCTAACCTAACCTAACCTAACCTAACCTAACCTAACCTAACCTAACCTAACCTAACCTAACCTAACCTAACCTAACCTAACCTAACCTAACCTAACCTAACCTAACCTAACCTAACCTAACCTAACCTAACCTAACCTAACCTAACCTAACCTAACCTAACCTAACCTAACCTAACCTAACCTAACCTAACCTAACCTAACCTAACCTAACCTAACCTAACCTAACCTAACCTAACCTAACCTAACCTAACCTAACCTAACCTAACCTAACCTAACCTAACCTAACCTAACCTAACCTAACCTAACCTAACCTAACCTAACCTAACCTAACCTAACCTAACCTAACCTAACCTAACCTAACCTAACCTAACCTAACCTAACCTAACCTAACCTAACCTAACCTAACCTAACCTAACCTAACCTAACCTAACCTAACCTAACCTAACCTAACCTAACCTAACCTAACCTAACCTAACCTAACCTAACCTAACCTAACCTAACCTAACCTAACCTAACCTAACCTAACCTAACCTAACCTAACCTAACCTAACCTAACCTAACCTAACCTAACCTAACCTAACCTAACCTAACCTAACCTAACCTAACCTAACCTAACCTAACCTAACCTAACCTAACCTAACCTAACCTAACCTAACCTAACCTAACCTAACCTAACCTAACCTAACCTAACCTAACCTAACCTAACCTAACCTAACCTAACCTAACCTAACCTAACCTAACCTAACCTAACCTAACCTAACCTAACCTAACCTAACCTAACCTAACCTAACCTAACCTAACCTAACCTAACCTAACCTAACCTAACCTAACCTAACCTAACCTAACCTAACCTAACCTAACCTAACCTAACCTAACCTAACCTAACCTAACCTAACCTAACCTAACCTAACCTAACCTAACCTAACCTAACCTAACCTAACCTAACCTAACCTAACCTAACCTAACCTAACCTAACCTAACCTAACCTAACCTAACCTAACCTAACCTAACCTAACCTAACCTAACCTAACCTAACCTAACCTAACCTAACCTAACCTAACCTAACCTAACCTAACCTAACCTAACCTAACCTAACCTAACCTAACCTAACCTAACCTAACCTAACCTAACCTAACCTAACCTAACCTAACCTAACCTAACCTAACCTAACCTAACCTAACCTAACCTAACCTAACCTAACCTAACCTAACCTAACCTAACCTAACCTAACCTAACCTAACCTAACCTAACCTAACCTAACCTAACCTAACCTAACCTAACCTAACCTAACCTAACCTAACCTAACCTAACCTAACCTAACCTAACCTAACCTAACCTAACCTAACCTAACCTAACCTAACCTAACCTAACCTAACCTAACCTAACCTAACCTAACCTAACCTAACCTAACCTAACCTAACCTAACCTAACCTAACCTAACCTAACCTAACCTAACCTAACCTAACCTAACCTAACCTAACCTAACCTAACCTAACCTAACCTAACCTAACCTAACCTAACCTAACCTAACCTAACCTAACCTAACCTAACCTAACCTAACCTAACCTAACCTAACCTAACCTAACCTAACCTAACCTAACCTAACCTAACCTAACCTAACCTAACCTAACCTAACCTAACCTAACCTAACCTAACCTAACCTAACCTAACCTAACCTAACCTAACCTAACCTAACCTAACCTAACCTAACCTAACCTAACCTAACCTAACCTAACCTAACCTAACCTAACCTAACCTAACCTAACCTAACCTAACCTAACCTAACCTAACCTAACCTAACCTAACCTAACCTAACCTAACCTAACCTAACCTAACCTAACCTAACCTAACCTAACCTAACCTAACCTAACCTAACCTAACCTAACCTAACCTAACCTAACCTAACCTAACCTAACCTAACCTAACCTAACCTAACCTAACCTAACCTAACCTAACCTAACCTAACCTAACCTAACCTAACCTAACCTAACCTAACCTAACCTAACCTAACCTAACCTAACCTAACCTAACCTAACCTAACCTAACCTAACCTAACCTAACCTAACCTAACCTAACCTAACCTAACCTAACCTAACCTAACCTAACCTAACCTAACCTAACCTAACCTAACCTAACCTAACCTAACCTAACCTAACCTAACCTAACCTAACCTAACCTAACCTAACCTAACCTAACCTAACCTAACCTAACCTAACCTAACCTAACCTAACCTAACCTAACCTAACCTAACCTAACCTAACCTAACCTAACCTAACCTAACCTAACCTAACCTAACCTAACCTAACCTAACCTAACCTAACCTAACCTAACCTAACCTAACCTAACCTAACCTAACCTAACCTAACCTAACCTAACCTAACCTAACCTAACCTAACCTAACCTAACCTAACCTAACCTAACCTAACCTAACCTAACCTAACCTAACCTAACCTAACCTAACCTAACCTAACCTAACCTAACCTAACCTAACCTAACCTAACCTAACCTAACCTAACCTAACCTAACCTAACCTAACCTAACCTAACCTAACCTAACCTAACCTAACCTAACCTAACCTAACCTAACCTAACCTAACCTAACCTAACCTAACCTAACCTAACCTAACCTAACCTAACCTAACCTAACCTAACCTAACCTAACCTAACCTAACCTAACCTAACCTAACCTAACCTAACCTAACCTAACCTAACCTAACCTAACCTAACCTAACCTAACCTAACCTAACCTAACCTAACCTAACCTAACCTAACCTAACCTAACCTAACCTAACCTAACCTAACCTAACCTAACCTAACCTAACCTAACCTAACCTAACCTAACCTAACCTAACCTAACCTAACCTAACCTAACCTAACCTAACCTAACCTAACCTAACCTAACCTAACCTAACCTAACCTAACCTAACCTAACCTAACCTAACCTAACCTAACCTAACCTAACCTAACCTAACCTAACCTAACCTAACCTAACCTAACCTAACCTAACCTAACCTAACCTAACCTAACCTAACCTAACCTAACCTAACCTAACCTAACCTAACCTAACCTAACCTAACCTAACCTAACCTAACCTAACCTAACCTAACCTAACCTAACCTAACCTAACCTAACCTAACCTAACCTAACCTAACCTAACCTAACCTAACCTAACCTAACCTAACCTAACCTAACCTAACCTAACCTAACCTAACCTAACCTAACCTAACCTAACCTAACCTAACCTAACCTAACCTAACCTAACCTAACCTAACCTAACCTAACCTAACCTAACCTAACCTAACCTAACCTAACCTAACCTAACCTAACCTAACCTAACCTAACCTAACCTAACCTAACCTAACCTAACCTAACCTAACCTAACCTAACCTAACCTAACCTAACCTAACCTAACCTAACCTAACCTAACCTAACCTAACCTAACCTAACCTAACCTAACCTAACCTAACCTAACCTAACCTAACCTAACCTAACCTAACCTAACCTAACCTAACCTAACCTAACCTAACCTAACCTAACCTAACCTAACCTAACCTAACCTAACCTAACCTAACCTAACCTAACCTAACCTAACCTAACCTAACCTAACCTAACCTAACCTAACCTAACCTAACCTAACCTAACCTAACCTAACCTAACCTAACCTAACCTAACCAGTAACCGATCATAAGTCGCACGAACAACATCAGCTCCGCGTAAAAAATTCACTAAAATTCGACGCGTTGAGTTATTTGCGCGAAAAAGTAACCAGTGGAATTGTGCGGTGTCGACTCACCAGGAAACGTGTGGGCAAGTGTGTACCTCAACGGGTTTCGGAGCAGGGCCCCCTTAACTTCAGCAGCGAATAACGGAGAGAAGACCAGTGCAGCAGTGTTGCGCACATTACTCCAGGGAGACGCGGCAGTGGCTAATCCGGCAAGGCAAATATCATCAAAATCGGAGCACGGGTTTGGGAGTTATTAAGGCGCGAAAATCGCAAAAAAGCACGTGGTTTTAGGTTAGAATAACCTCACTTTGGCTCCACGTGCTTATACAACCACGAGGCGTGACGCGCGGTGTACCATCCCAGCCCTTACTGGAGACTTCGAAGCCGGCCGAGGAATCCCCCTGCAGACCAGCCATCACCGTGGAGACTCCACAAACTGTCACCAGGTAAGCCCCGAGGGAACTCCTCAACCCCCTGTCCCAACCCCCCCGAGTTTGGGCTCATCCGACTCGGGACTTCGAGATCCTGCCGGACCCGTAAAGGGCCCCCTCCCCCCTCACCCCTCAAGCTCCCCCCCCTCCCAAACCCCTTCACCCCCCCTCACCCAAAAGTCTTCCCCACGAAACCTCCCCCCCCCCGACCCCCCACCCCTTCACCCCCCCTCACCCAAAAACTCTTCCCCACGAAACCCCCCCCCCCCCCCTCTCCCCCCTCAGGGCTACCTCACCCCCCCGCAGTCTAACTTCGCACCCGTTGGAGCTAGGAAGCCGAGTTTGGGCTCATTTGAAAGGGCGCGAAACGTTCTTCAACTTGGCCCCAACAGAAACCTGGAATTCCGCACACTTCGCGAAAAACGACCCATCGACGCAGACAATTCTACTGGAAACCACCATCAGCGTGCACAGAGGGCTCAGACCATCGAGCCTCAGCAGTCATCGGGCTCCTCGTTGGACATCGGACAGTCGCAGACCAGCAGCGGAACGTCCGTGAGTCCATCCAAGTAGTTTTAAGCTAAGTTTAAGCATACAGGCAAATACTTTAAAAACAACATAGCCCATAAGTCTTAAATTACATAATGTCGTCGTCATCACAACCATCCACCACCTCCCGCAAAATGACCACGGAGGCCGCAAAAGCTCCTTCCCTAAGGGAGAAGGTCCTCAAGAACACGGCAAAATCGGTTGTTTCGGAACAGTTGGCGCGTCCATCACGGAAGCCGCAGGCGCCAAAGGCAGCGTCGGAGTCAGGAGCGGCAAGCGCGACGCCGCCACAGCCGTTGGCGCCTGAGACTCACTCGTCAGCAGAGAGCGCCAGGGTTGCCGAAATCATCATAAACTGGGACCAGTGTGGCATTTCTCCCCCCCGCCAGATCATCTCGGACGAGGAAAGCTCGGTGGCTTCAACGGTGAGTCAAGACGACCGCCCACGGAGCGGGCGACCGAGCCTTCTCTACAGGACACCGAGGAGGGGCACAGGGGTGGAGATGGACCTAGCCACTAGAGAAGCAAACGACCTGCTTCAAAAAGGAAAAGACGCCCTGGAGGCGGCGGCCAACATGAAGCGTGAGTGCAAGACCACAGCTCACGAGTGTCTGCAAGGCCTATACGAGGTGGCCCTGTCCCTGGCGGACTCGAGAGCGCGCCATAAGTACAACCTCGAGAAGGAGCGCTCTCGACACGCGCAAGAGCTTGTGCGTGTCGAGAGAGCTCACACTCGAGAGTTGATGTCAATGAAGGTGCAGCTTTCCATCATGGGCACGGACATCTCTGAGACAAAAAAAGAGGCAAAAGGGATCCGCGAATGGCTCGGTCACGAAACCCTTGAAGCCTTCAAGGGCATCAAGGAGGTGAAAGATGAGGTCGTAGCAGCGAGCCTGAAGAACCTGAAGGAGCACGAGAAGACCAGGCACGAAGGCGCTAGAGCCCCGGGTGATCCCAAGTGGGAGACAATGGGGGCCGGCATCTCACGCCTCGACACAAATATTACCAGTGTGTCCAATCAACTGGACGTGCTCCGAAAGGCCCTGGAAAGGCTCAAAGAGGACCTCAACCGGCCACCAAGCGCAGTAGAGCCGGATCCGAGCAGCAGCGAGACGGGCCTCCTCAGCACCGTCATCTTCGAGGAGGCCATGGAAAACCTAAATAAACAACTGCAGGCCATCGCCAACAAGCCTGCCGCCTCCCCCCCACCAGCACAACCACCCATAAACATCGCACAACACCTAAAACCGCTCTCTGAAAGGCTGGAGATGGTATCGGCGGACCTCCGCGTACTGCGCGACAAAGAGCCGCAAGTGCAGGCGCCCCCGGCGCTGAATCTGGAAGCGGAGCTCGCAGTCGGGGAGGTCAAAAAGACTCTCCAGGACATCAGGAAAGGGGTGGCGGACCTGGGCAAAGCGGACAGACCGCCCCAACAACAACTAGGCCCAAAAACCTTTGCTCAGGTAGCCAGCACACCGAAGCCCCCGAAACCACCCACACAGTCCAACCACACCCTGATCGTCTCGTCAACGAACCCCCAGCACACCGGGGACAACGTCATCGAGAGGATCAGGACCGCCCTGGACCTAAAGACCAGTGGAGCCCGCGTCGACACAGTACGGAAAGCGCGGAACCAAAAAGTGGTTCTGAAGTGCGCGAGTAAATTGGATTTGCATAAGATCAAGGAGCAAGTCCAGTCGAACGCGGGGCTCAAGGTCCAGGAGCCTAAACCCCTAAACCCTCTCGTCTGCATCAAGGGAGTGCTGTCCAGTTACAGCGACGGGGAGATTGTAGATCTCCTGAAAGCGCAGAACAAACACCTTCTGCAAAACGTCGCTGTGGATGGACAGACCCTAAAGGTGCGCTATAGGAAGCGCGCGAGAAACGTCCACGAGTGCCACCCCGTCCTGGAGCTCTCCCCGGAGCTCTGGAAGTGCTACACTGCGGTTCAGAAAGTCCACCTGGGCATCAAGCGGTGCTCGATTGAGGACCAGTCCCCCCTAGTGCAGTGCACGAAGTGCCTGGCATATGGACACAACAGGTCTATATGCAAAGCTGCGAAAGAACTCTGCAGCTACTGCAGCGGAGCGCACAGCGTAGGGGACTGCCTCACTCGAGCCGACGGCAAACCGCCCACCTGCGCAAACTGCAAGGTAGCACATGGGCCCGGCAGCGACCTGGCACACACAGCGTTCAGCGCAGACTGCCAGGAACGCCAAAAATGGGATGGGATAGCGAGGTCGCGCGTTTCCTATTGCTAAGGGCGACCATGACAACACACCAACGAACCAACCAGTCACCCCCGAAATCGCATCAAGACCGACAGCGAGATTGAAATTCGTCCAAGTCAATCTTCAGCGCTCCAAGCTGGCCACAGAAGAACTCCATATGGCGGCCCAGGCTAGGGGAATCTCAGTAGCACTTGTTCAAGAGCCCTATGTAGGAAGAACAGGTGTGATGAAACAAACACCCGGCACGCAAGTCATCCAGTGCAGCCTAAACCGCCAGAAACCAGTTAAGGCGGCGATCGTTGTTTTCGGAAACAACCTGGAGGTCATCCACGACCCCCAGCTTGTGTCTGAGAACATCGCCGCTGCTTTACTCAAGGTGGGTCAGCTCAGCTTTGGAGTGCTATCGGTCTATTTCGAGGGTGACCAGGACATCGAACCATACCTTTCAGAGACACACAACATCACACAAAAACTACATACAAATAACACAATTGTGGGAGGAGACGTAAATGCCTGGAGCCAGTGGTGGGGAAGTGTTTCCGAAAACCATCGCGGGGCCGCGTACAGTTCTTTTCTCGATGAGCGGGATCTCCACATCCTAAACACGGGCCAAACACCGACGTTCGAGACCTACAGAGGAGACAGGTGGTGCACCAGCATCGTCGATGTGACGGCATGCAGCCTGTCGCTGCTAGGCAAGGTCGAGGAGTGGCGTGTAGAAAGAAGTTTTACAACTTCAGACCACAATGCAATTACCTTCTCGATGCGCTTGGAAAAGGCCTTGGAACCCTTAAGGCCAATCTCGACGCGCATCTACAACACCAAGAAGGCAAAGTGGTCCGAATTCAGCACCCTCTTCAAGACCAGCCTGGTGGACTCAGACATAACACCGGTCAGAGTCTCAGACGTCTCGAGCCCAGAGGACCTGGAGACCATAGTCACCACATATACCCAGAACATCCACCGCTCATGCGAGAATGCGATCCCAAAACTGGGGTCGCCTAAACACGACGCAAAGCCCCCATGGTGGAGTCCTTCTCTAGAGCGTCTTAAGAAAGATGCCTTGACGAAGAAGAGGAGGATCCGAAATGCAGCCGCAAACCGGAGACACTTCACCATCCAAGAGTACGTGACGGCAAAACACACCTACACAACAACAGCAACGGAAGCTGCCACGGCCAACTGGAAGGAGTTCTGCTCTAAGCAGGACCGAGAGAGCATGTGGGACGGCATCTACCGGGTACTAAGGAAGACAGCCAGAAGACAGGACGACGCGCTCCTGAGAAACACCGCAGGTGAGACGCTCAGTCCGGAGCAATCCGCGGATCTTCTGGCACAAACCTTCTACCCCGACGACTCAACGGATGCCGAACAGTCATACCACCATGACCTGCGCAAGCTGGCGGAGGAGAAGAACCCCCAAGGTCTGTCTGCTGATGACCCGTCTTTTACGACTGCGGAGCTGGAAATGGTTCTCCAAAACCAAAATCCGAAAAAAGCACCCGGTCCCGACGGATTAACAGCAGACATCTGCACAGCGGCAATAAACTGTGATCGGGAAGTGTTCTTAGCGATAGCCAATAGATGCCTATCGCTGTCACACTTCCCGAAGCAGTGGAAGGTCGCCCACGTGTGCATTCTCCGTAAGCCAGGAAAGGACGACTACACCAGCCCAAAGTCGTACCGGCCAATAGGTCTGCTCTCGGTCCTAGGAAAGATCGTAGAGAAACTCCTCGTAGGTAGACTCCAGTGGCATTTCCTCCCAACCCTGAACACAAACCAGTACGGTTTCATGCCGCAACGCGGAACCGAGGACGCCCTCTATGCTCTTATGGGCCACGTAAGAGCCGAAATCAAAGCCAAAAAGATCGTGCTTTTGATATCATTGGACATAGAGGGCGCCTTCGACAACGCGTGGTGGCCAGCACTCAAACGACAGATGGTGGTCAAGAGCTGTCCAAAGAACATCTACGCTCTCGTAACCTCATACCTGGAAGACCGGAACATCAGGGTCAACTACGCCAGAGCGACTAGTGAGAAGGGTACCACGAAAGGATGCGTCCAGGGCTCAATTGCCGGACCGACGTTTTGGAACCTTATCCTAGATTCGCTCCTACACAAGCTGGCGAGTATGGGAGTATACTGCCAAGCCTTCGCAGACGACGTTGTCCTGGTTTTCTCGGACCTTACAGCCGGTCCCCTACAGCAATCAGCCAATGACACGCTAGACATAGTGTCGGAATGGGGCGTCCAGAATAAGCTACGTTTCGCCGCGCACAAAACAAATGCGATGGTGTTAACGAGAAAGCTGAAATACGACGTCCCAGTTCTATACATGTCGGGCACGAGGCTGAACCTAGTCCAACAGGTCAAGCTGTTAGGTCTCACAATAGACTCCAAACTCACCTTCAACGCGCACGTGTCTGCGACCTGTAAAAAGGCTGCAGACATCTACAAGCAGCTGGCATGTGCGGCAAAGGTGACTTGGGGTCTCAACAGAGAGATAATCAGGACAATATATGTGTCGGTGATAGAGCCTATCGTGATGTATGCAGCGAGTGCGTGGGCCCCCGCAGCTGAGAAACTGATGACAAGGAATCAGTTTGACTCACTGCAGAGAGGTTTCGCGCAGAAGATCTGCAAAGCATACCGCACGGTGTCTCTGACATCGGCACTTATTCTGTCAGGCCAACTCCCCCTAGATCTCCGGGTAATCGAGGCCTCAACCCTTTTCAAGATCAAAAAGGGCCATTCCCAAGAGTTCATACCGCCAGGCCGCGAGCTGGAGTGCAACGTGCACCACTCCGAGAACCCCCACCCAGCGCAACTCATAACAACAGAGTATGCACGCCTAGAGGACTTGACTCCCGAAACCCTGGAAACCCACCAAGTAATCGGTCCCCAAATCTACACCGACGGCAGCAAGATAGAGGGAAAAGTAGGAGCTGCCCTAACTTGGTGGGAAAGTGGAAGGGAGACGGAGTCAAGTACTTTCGGCCTGGAGCCCCACAACACTGTCTTCCAATCGGAAATGTACGCTCTCTTCAGAGCTGTCAGGATGGCAAGAGAATCCAGGGCGGCCTCCGTAAGCATCTTAAGCGACTCAAGATCGTCGCTTGACCTGCTGAGGAGTCCGTCTGTCACTCACCACCTGGCACTCCAAATCAAGAGAAGC
>OW443314.2:25239339-25246839 GCA_937001585.2 Brachylomia viminalis | reverse complement strand
TTATGAAAAATTTCAACTGAAAGTTCTGAAAACCTCAATTAATTTAACTTTGCCTGCTAGAGGACCATTTTACAAACATTTTAATGTTAGTTTTAGATTTTTAGGTCAAAGGGTTCCGGAGATATAGATTATTTTGTGTTTTTTCCATTTTAAATTTAAACAAATAGTAATTAATTATATTTGGCATCGGGAACGCCTTTAGAAGGTGTCTGGCAACTTGTTTAAGCTCAAACTTGGGCCAGAAAAATTAAAAACTGAGAGATTTAGCTTTTTTCAGCCATTTTGGTTTTTGGGTTTTTAATTTTACATAGTGATATCTCCGAGACCAATTGACATAGAGGGCTCGGGTTTGCGCGAGAGGCAGAGCACTGACAGAACCTTTTCGTTTTATGTACTTTCAGGCCTTTTCAGGCGCTGAAACTTTTTCGTCCTGAAACTACTTTCAGGAGGTGCCGGACATTGGGCCAGGCTGCCCATTTCAAACCCGGTCTTTCTGCGACTGCTGGCTGTCGGGATATTGGCGTTTGAAGTTGACTTTTGACAGTTGTGAACTGTCAGAACCAAGTTTTGAACGCTCGTATCTCTGGACTGGGGGGTCGTGGAAGGTCACGATTTCTTTAGGGTATTAGTGGTTACCTTCTGTATATCACACGCCATATTTCAGGCTGAAATAAGCCTGAAAAATTCGGAGCCCTGAAAGTGGTTTCAGGAGAAGGAGCAAGCCGTGGCGAGTCAAATAAGCCGAGACACGGCTATTCTGCGACTTTCGGTTTGGACTCTGTGGCCTTTCGGAGTTTGGCTTTGACAGTTCTTGGCTGTCAGTGTCGAATTTTGGATGCCCATAGCTCCTACACCCGGGGTCGTAGCGAGCTGCGGTTTCTTTGCAGGCTGTTGGCTGGTCCTCGGCTGTGCTCCCGGCAGATTTCAGGAGTTTTCAGCGTACTGAAAATTTTCTGCCTGAAAACGTTAGATCTAGGTGCGGCTCATCGGGACCTTTACTTTGAGCCCCGGCACGCCGAAATCGGCCTGGCGGTTGCGGAGATAACCTGGATTTACTAAGATCCGCGGCCATATTGGCAAATAACCAAAAATTTTGATCCTGGTTATCTCGGAGACCGCTTGGGCTAGCTTAGCCGTGTTTGGGTTCTTTTGAGAGGGCTCGGAGAGGGCTATATGGTGGTGGGTAAATTTAGACTCTAGGTAGAGAACGGAGGGTTTTTCCCGGTAAAACCTAAACGGGAAACCCTAAAAAATTTTTTCTTTTGGTGGGCGAATTAGAACGTCATTTTACACCCCCTGCAAGACAGACGTGAAGTGACTAACCAAATAAGGTTAAAAATTAAGTACCTTGACTCAATTTCGACGCATAATTTGACTTGACTTAGCGGTCTTCCGCTGGACGAGACTGCAGACCGCCTATAAAGCGAACAGTCTAAACCAAGAGCGACTAAATTGGTTAATATCCAATAGACACCAAATATTTTTTAATATTTTTAATAATTATTTGACTGACATTTTATACACACTTTTACACCCTATTTTTTTAGATACTTTTATATTACATAATTATTAATTTATTTTTTGCTTCTTTACAAAGTAAAAAATATTAAGTATTAAGTTTTTAATTTAATTTTAATCCAATTTATTTATTATTACTCGTTTTTACTCTTTTTACAACTTATACAAACTTAAAATAGAGATAAGGCGCCCCTCGGACATGTTTAGAACTCCAAAAATGGACAACAAGGACCCTGCAAAATCACCGACGGCAGGTAATAAGACTTTTATAAAAAGCACACCACCGAAGGAAGGACAAAAAATGGCTCCGATTAGGTTAATTATCGGAGACGGGGAGGCTGGTAAGTCAGAGACTCCGGCTCAGAGGAAGCCTCAGACCACCCCAAAGGAGGCCTCGTCTTCCTCGTCTTCTTCTTCTTCTTCCTCTCTGCCGGTGGACCCCAAAGTAGCGCCCCCGAACTCACAAGAGGAAGGAAGGGCTACACAGAAGACTTCAACATCAACGAAGTCCCACGAAAGTCCCCCTGTAGAGATAGGAAAAATTAAATACGCGAATAGGATCTCTGAGGCACGAGCCTGCCTCCTGAAAGCAAAAATGCATATGGGCAACTCCCGAAACACAAAGACGGAGATAAAGACGGAGGTCATCCAGGCATTGGACAGGCTCTTCCAGCTCGTAAAGGAGGCAGAGGCCGAAAAAGGAAAAGGCAAAGAGCCACAAAGAGACACACAAAAGGAACACAAAGCGGTGCAGTGTGTCGAAGTAGGTAAAAAGGAAGAGGGAAACAGAGACATCGCTGACCTCATTGGTAAGCTCAAGGAGCATGCTGATCTCATCAAAGAGAACACTGAGAGCGTTGGGCAGCTCAGTGAGCAGATGAGAACCATGGAGAAGCGGTCATATGCCGGTGTAGCCGCGACCCCTATTGTTAAGCGGCTCCCGATGCAAACTGCCTTGCACTCCTTCATCGTGACCGCGACTGATGACCAGGAAACTGGTGATGAGGTCATGAGTAGAGTGAGGAAAGCGGTAAATGCGAAAGAGGGAGGATTTGAAGTGGAAAAGGTTAGGAAGGCAAAAGACCGTAAAATAATAGTTGGCTGCAAAACCGATGAGGACAGAGAGCGAGTCAAAAACAAAATTAGGGAATCCGGCGAATGTTTGACTGTGGAGGATATCCAGAACAGAGACCCCCTCGTTATCCTGAAGGACGTGCTCAGTTGCAACACTGACGAGGACATAATAAAAGGTTTAAAAAACCAAAATAAGCGACTGTTCATTAACCTCAATGAACAGGAAAATAGGTTGGAAATAGCTTATAAAAAACGCACCAGGAACCCCCACACCAATCACATCGTTATGAGGGTGTCCCCCAAAATGTGGCAGAGACTGACGGAGGCTGAGTCGGTTCTCATTGACCTTCAGAGGATAAGAGTAGCCGACCAGTCTCCGATAGTACAATGCTCACTTTGCCTGGGCTATGGGCACGGAAGGCGATTTTGCCAGGAGTCACAGGCGAAGTGCAGCCATTGCGGGGGACCCCACATGAGGGCAGAGTGCCCCGACTGGCGTGAGGGTGTGACCCCGTCGTGTTGCAACTGCGTGCGCGCAAAGATAGACAATATAGCCCACAACGCCTTCAGCCAGGAATGCCCCATCAGGGCAAAATGGGATGCTATAGCAAGGTCGAGAGTAGCGTATTGCTAAGGTGGTCTCGGGGGGAAACTCAGTCTCTCAAAGAAGGCCATACCTCGTGGCACAAGCTAATCTGCAAAGGAAGGCCCTGGCCACCAATGAGATTATGCTTGAGGCGCACAGTAAGGGGGTGGCTTTTGCACTGCTCCAGGAGCCGTACATCGGAAGTTTGGGTAGAATGAAAGACTACCGCGGGGCTAGAATATACCAGCATGCTGGCGATGGAGACGGCGTCATCAAGACCGCAATCGCGGTCTTCGATGGCGATATAGACGTTGTCCAGTGTCCGAACCTCACCACGCCTAACATCACAGTGGTGAAGATGAAGACAAGCGCCTGGGAGATCGCGGTGGTCTCATTCTACCTTGAACCCAAACCAACACCGATAGGGCCATACTTGGAGCAGCTCATCAGGATAGAGAGGAGTTTCGGCCGGAGACTCATCTTGGGCGGAGACGCAAACGCCAAAAACTCTTGGTGGGGTAGCCGTAAAATCGACCAAAGAGGGACCGAAATGGCTGGTGCCCTAGAAGAGATGGGTTTGCAGGTGCTCAACACAGGCGACACACCTACGTTCCACACAGTGAGGGGAACCTCATTGTACACCAGCTTCGTGGATATAACGGCGTGTACGGCGGATCTGCTCGACCTGGTCGAGGACTGGAGGGTTGACGAAGGTATGACGAGCTCTGACCACAACACCATTCTTTATAAAATTAAATTGGAAAGGGCAAAGGGAGTAGACATCGACAGAACCACAAGGATTTTTAACAGTAAAAAAGCGAACTGGGAGCAGTTTCGCGAGAAACTGGCCCAGTTCCTAATAGAAAATAACATAGGCAAAATTGAAATTGATAATATTAATAATAAAACAGAGTTAGAAAATAAAATAGAACAATACATTAAAGTAATAGTAGAAGCAAGTAAAATCAGCATACCAAAGCTAAAGCCCAATAGCAAAATTAAATTACCCTGGTGGTCCAACGAGCTCGCCATACTGAAAAAGGAGGTCGCCACTAGGAAGCGCAGAGTCCGCTGTGCAGCGCCGATCCGGAGAGCAAAAGTCGTTGAGGAGTACCTGCAAACAAAAGAAAAATACGAGCAATTAGAAAGAACGGCCCAAACAGAAAGCTGGAAAAGCTTCTGTGAAAGACAGGATAAGGAGGGACTCTGGGATGGCATATATAGGGTCATAGGCAGGACCATGAAAAGACAGGAGGATCTGCCCCTGGTCAAGGAAGGTCAGGTACTAAACCACCTTGAATCCGCCACTTTGCTGGCGGAAACATTCTACCCCGAGGACAAGAAGGAGGAGGATAACGAGGAGCACAGGCGTATCAGGACGGTAGCTGAAAAAGTAAACGAGATGGACCATAATGAGGATCATGACCCACCGTTTACTCATGAAGAGCTGAACTCCACCATACGCTGCTTCAACCCTAAGAAAGCCCCGGGGTCAGATGGTCTTACGGCCGACATCTGCCAGCAAGCGGTATATCAGGACTCGGAGCTTTTCCTATCACTGGCAAACAAATGCCTAGAGCTGGGCTACTTCCCGAGGATCTGGAAGGAAGCCACAGTGGTTATCTTGCGGAAACCCGGGAAGGAGAGCTACACAACTCCCAAGTCATTTAGACCAATAGGATTGTTGCCAGTGATGGGGAAAGTACTCGAGAAAATGCTAATAAACAGACTGAAATGGCACATCCTACCGGGACTCAGTACACGCCAATACGGGTTTATGCCACAAAAGAGCACCGAAGACTCCCTCTATGACCTGTTAGAACTCATTCGCAGAAAACTAAAAGAAAAGAAACTCATAGTTATGATATCGCTGGACATAGAGGGAGCCTTTGATAGTGCATGGTGGCCGGCCATAAAAACCAGGTTGGCGGAAACAAAGTGCCCGGTAAATCTGAGAAGAGTGCTGGATAGTTACCTGGAACACCGGAAGGTTAGGTTAAGGTACGCGGGACAGGAGGTAACTAGGGAGACGAGCAAGGGTTGTGTGCAAGGATCGATAGGGGGTCCGATTCTTTGGAATCTTTTACTCGACCCGCTACTTAAAGGCCTGGTACAAAGGGGAGACTACTGCCAAGCCTTCGCCGACGACGTAGTATTGATTTTCGACGGGGACTCCGCGATGGAGGTCCAGCGACGTGCCAATGACGCCCTCGAGTATGTTCATCGGTGGGGGATCATGAATAAGTTGAAATTCGCACCGCATAAGACCAATGCGATGGTAATCACGCGGAAACTGAAGCATGATACCCCGCTGCTGAGCATGGGCGGGGTCGATATTGGCATGTCGCAGGACATCAAAATCCTTGGATTGACCATAGACAGCAAGCTGACTTTTAATGCCCATGCATCTAGTGTATGCAAAAAGGCATTAAATTTGTTCAAGCAGCTGTCTAGGGCAGCCAGGATCAGCTGGGGACTTCATCCGGAGGTAATTCGTACCATCTACACGGCAGTAGTCGAACCGACCATTATGTATGCGGCAAGCGCATGGGCACCGGCAACCGCAAAATTGAATGTGCGCAAACAATTAAACGCGGTCCAAAGGGGATTTGCGCAGAAACTGTGCAAATCCTATCGCACGGTCTCTTTGAACTCGGCACTGGTGCTGGCTGGGATACTACCCCTTGACCTCCGAATCCAAGAGGCAGCTGCCCTATATGGGGCAAGGAAGGGGGTACCTCAGCCAGCGCTAGGAGATAAGGAGATCGAGCGGCGCACCGCGTTTGATAAAGCTCCCCACCCGGCCAAACATATAAGCCTGCAGTTCATATGCCTGGCAGACCAGGAGCACGTAAACACCCACTGCACTCAAGCAGTGCGGATCTTCACGGACGGCAGCAAAATTGATGGCAAGGTTGGGGCATCATTGTCTCATTGGAGCAATGATGCAGAAACAAAATGTCAAAAATTAAAGCTGTCGGCCCACTGTACCGTCTACCAGGCGGAACTGTTGGCTATATGCAAGGCCACAAGGGAAGTTTTGCTTAGCCCAAAAAACAGCTTTGGCATATACAGCGACTCTAGGTCGTCGCTGGAAACGATCACCAACCATCGCTCTCTCCATCCCCTCGCAGTTGAGATCCGCGAGAACCTGCGCCAATGTAGGGAGCAATCCAAAGAGGTTGAACTCTTTTGGATTAAAGCTCACGCGGGACTGGAGGGGAACGAAAGAGCAGACCAGTTGGCAAAGGACGCTGCTCTTAAAACGAAAACTAGGCCAGATTATGACCAATGCCCAATTTCATTTGTCAAGCGACAGATCCGTTTGAACACGCTTGACAAATGGAATCTTAGATATAGATCCGAAGAAACAGCTGGAGTTACCAAATTGTTTTTCCCAGACGCCGTCCAAGCCTTCAAATACGTGAAAGTAATAAAACCGACCGGTACACTCACACAGATACTAACGGGGCACGGTGGGTTTTCCGAATACTTGAACAGATTTAAGTGTAAGGAAAGCCCATCGTGCATATGTGACCCTGACAAGGACGAGACAGTAATACATATACTGACTGACTGCCCCGCTTACTGCTTGGAGAGGTACGAGGTTGAGCAGGAACTAGGTATCAACATAGGGACAGATACACTAAACACCCTAATTACAACAAAGGGAACTAGGGACACTTTTATTAGTTACTGCGTCAAACTAGCCAATATGACCATAAAAAGAAACAAATAGACGATTATGCTTAGGACTCATATTTGATTATAATATAAAACAGTAGCATAAGAACTAAGTCGTAGAAAAGGTCCGGAACAGTGCTATGGTGAGCCCTAATAGTGTATAATTGAAAATGTATACCTAGAGATGTTGTCCAAAATAAATTGTTTAATATAAGATTATACAAACATGTTTTTAGACCTAAGATAATAATGTTTAGATGTAATAAATTTATGACCATATTCCCAAATAAAAGATGACAATAAATGAATAAATGTTACTTTATTAATTTAACTATGATGTATTAATTGTAAATTTGGACTAATAGAATGTATGAATTGTTATAATTATAAGGATGATGAATGTGTAAACATTATTATAGATTTAAGATATAGAAATAAAGACTGTTTTAGTTATAAGGATAATAAATATGTAAATGATAATGATGATAATGAGAACAAATGTAATAATCATAAGATTGAATTTTTGAAATAAATAAAGAATAGCTATTAAAAAATAATAGCAAATAAGGTCTTGGACCATGTCCGAGGTAATTAGCTCGCAGACTCCGCCTTGCGCGGAGAGGTAGGCGCCAAAAAAA
>OW443314.2:24949339-25236839 GCA_937001585.2 Brachylomia viminalis | reverse complement strand
AACCTAACCTAACCTAACCTAACCTAACCTAACCTAACCTAACCTAACCTAACCTAACCTAACCTAACCTAACCTAACCTAACCTAACCTAACCTAACCTAACCTAACCTAACCTAACCTAACCTAACCTAACCTAACCTAACCTAACCTAACCTAACCTAACCTAACCTAACCTAACCTAACCTAACCTAACCTAACCTAACCTAACCTAACCTAACCTAACCTAACCTAACCTAACCTAACCTAACCTAACCTAACCTAACCTAACCTAACCTAACCTAACCTAACCTAACCTAACCTAACCTAACCTAACCTAACCTAACCTAACCTAACCTAACCTAACCTAACCTAACCTAACCTAACCTAACCTAACCTAACCTAACCTAACCTAACCTAACCTAACCTAACCTAACCTAACCTAACCTAACCTAACCTAACCTAACCTTTTTTTTTTTTTTTTTGTTTCCGGGGTGGAAAATCCTCATGGATGTCCGCCGCCCTGGGGCGGGCGGCGGGGTCTGTCAGACTCTTACTGACTAAAAACCACCCCGGTGTTCCATCTCACACCTACGCCGGGGGTCGCGGGAACGTACGATCCTTCCGCAACCCCCGACTGGTGCCGGCCCGCCGCTGCGGGCCACTTCGGGTCTGGGGGGGAGTGAGGTGTTTGACTCCCCCCGTGACGTCTAAAAGGGGCGCGCGTGGAACACTACGCGCCGCCACCTCGGGTCCTGGTGTGTGGGGGGCGACGGACGTCCCCGAGTCCGTCGCCCCTGGACCCATTTAGGGGGGCTGGAAGAGGGCGTTGTCCGCCCTCCGCCGACGCCCGGTGCGCCTTCTGCGGGCCGGGTGAGTGGACGAGATCTCCCTCTCCCTTTCCGCAGCCTCCTTCTGCGAGACGACTGTCTCGCAGAAGGAAACCACCGCGTCCCAGGACTCGTCGCTGCCGACCATCGACTCAACTACGGCCGGCAGCGACAGGTCACTGCCTACTTCTGAGATGAGGGCACGGCGCGGCTCCTCCCAAGCGGCACACTCTGCCAGCGTATGCCGCGCCGTATCCTCCCGGCAGTCGACGCAGTGGTGACACCGGGCGTCCGGCTCCCTGTTTATGCGACACAAGTACTTCCCGAAGCAGCCATGCCCCGAGAGCACCTGCGTCACCCGAAACGACAGGGAGCCGTGCCTCCTCCCGAGCCAGCGCTCGAGCACCGGCCGGACCGCCTCGATGGTGACGAGGCCGGCGGTAGGGCGCGAAAGCCTGTCCCGCCATTCCGCCACCAGGACCTCGCGAAGCTGAGACCGACGCAGCTCTATGTGTCGCTGCATCGGTCCCTCGCCCCGCGCCCTCGCTTCCTCGCGCCACCGATACAACGACGCGAGTACTTTCGCCTCGAGGTCCCAGGGCGGGGATCCGGCCAGTACGCACGCCGCCTCGTAGGAGATCGTGCGATACCCCCTGATGACTCTGACGGCCATCGCCCTCTGCGGCTTTCGCAAAACAGCGATGCTGCCGGCCGTCAGGTCAGAGGCCCACACCGGGGCCCCATACAGGGCCATGGATCGCACGACCCCCACGTAGAGCCGTCTACAGGCGGCGCTCGGGCCCCCCAGATTGGGAAGCAGCGTTGCGAGCGCGCCAGCCGCGCCCAGCAACTTGGGCGCCAGCCGTCGGAAGTGGGGCTCGAAGTTCCACCGGCTGTCGAGCACCAATCCTAAATACTTCATGGTGGACTCGACAGCGATCCGAGCCCCCCCGACCACGATGTGTGAGCCGGGCGGCGGCGCCCGCCGGGGGCCATGAAACACCATGGCCTCCGATTTGCTGAGGGCCACCTCCAGGCCTAGGCGACGTATGCGGCCCACCACCTGTGAGACCGCAGCCGTCGCCAGCAACGCTGCCTCCCTGTGCGAGCTCCCCCGGGCAGTGACCAGCGTGTCATCCGCATAACACGTCAGATCTACGCCCAGTTGGAGCTCACCCCTCAGCACCCAGTCGTACCCGATGTTCCACAGGAGCGGACCTAGGACCGAGCCCTGCGGAACACCGCACGACATGCGGCGCTGGTTTCCGCCATCACGTCCCACGTAGGTGACACACCTCTCCGACAAATAAGCCCCAACGATGTGGCGGAGGTAGGGAGGCACCCGATGATAGCGCAGTGCCTCCCGAATACAACTCCAGGGCAGGGTGTTGAAGGCGTTGGAGATGTCCAAGGACACCGCCAACATCACCCCGCCCCGGGACACCGCTTCCTCCGCCAGGACTCTCACCCGCGACACAGCGTGGATGGTGGAGCGCCCATGCCGAAAACCAAACTGGCTGTCGTCCAGGTCCGGCCCCTCTCTGCACAAGTGGCCGACGAGGCGGGCTGCGATAATACGCTCAAACAGCTTGCCCACCTCGTCTAGCAGCACTATGGGCCGGTACGCGGACGGCGAGTCGGCAGGGCGCCCCGCCTTCCTGAGCAGGACCAGACGACCAGATTTCCACAAAGTGGGAAACTGGCCCCGCTCAAGACACGCTGTGTAGAGTCCTCTCAGTTGGGGCTCAAGCTCCTTCAGAGCGAGGGCTAACACGCAGCCGTGGATCCCGTCGGGCCCCGGAGCCACGTTCTTGGCCCGGAGCCGCATCACGGCTGCCCCCATCTCTGCCTGTGTCACCTCTGGGACACTGATGGCGTTCTCTCCTGTAGGCTCTGCGGCTGTGGGCACAGCCATCGGCGGCGGACTGTGCTCCGCTCTCACCGGGAAGAGGGCTGCGACTGCTTCCTCCAGCAGCTCGGGTTGGAGACTCTCCGTAAGTGGGGGCGCCGCGGCTCGAAGTTTCCCTCGGACCGCGCGATAAGGGCGCCCCCACGGATCCCCGTCTAGACTCTCCAACATCTCCTCCCTGGCTCGCGTTTTCGCCTCGCCGATGGCCAGCCACAGAGCCTCCTTCGCCGCGCGGTACACCTCATACAGCGCGGCTTCTTCGTCAGGGACCCGACGACGTCTCCTCCGGTATCGGGTGTACTGGCGTCTAACCGCCACGCACGCGACGCGCAGCTGCGCGATCTCGGCGGTCCACCAGTACACCTGGCGCCTTGCTGACTGTGCGTGGACCCGGGGCATGGACGCGTCGCAGATTTGCGTCATCGCCCCGCGGAACCACAGCGCCTCCTGTTCGACGTCGACGGGTCCGTTTGTTGCCGACTCCCGGAACCAGGCCTGGACAATAGCGGCCTCCTCAAGAAGCTCCCTGTCGATGCGCTTACGCGCCCAGCGCGGACCGTCCATTCGCGGGGCCATCGAACTGCGGCCGCCGCTGGTCTGGGCGGAGACGTCGAAACGGATGTATCGGTGATCCGACAACGTCTCCACCTCCACGGCGACACGCCAGTCGCGGACACGGATCGCGACAGCAGGGCTAGCGAACGAGACGTCCACTATAGAGCCGCCCCGCTGCCGCACGCACGTGTGGACCGAGCCCCGATTTAGGACGGTCAAGCCAGTCGTGACCGCCCACTCCTCCAGCACCTCGCCCCTAGCATCGGTCACAGGAGATCCCCACGCCACAGACTTGGCGTTGAGATCCCCCAGCAACAGCACAGGGCGAGGGTGGAGTCGGCCCACGACGGCACCCAACTCGACAAGGAACCTCTCGAAGTCGGCGAGACTCTTGTTGGGCGAAAAATACGCCCCAACCATACCAATGCCGTCCACGAGGGCGGCTACCCAGCCGTGACCTCGGGACGGGTTGACAAGAGCCCCGCCAATGATGGCCACCAAACCGTCCAGGTCTCCCACCCAGTTATCCCTGGGGGGGACAAAGTACGGTTCGGCGACAACAGCCACGTGAATCGACCACTCTGCCATGCTCTGGAGCAAGAGATCCTGAGCTCTGGCACAGTGGTTGATATTGCCTTGGAGGAAATGGTAGAGCGCAATTATGCGCAATCCATTCCCTCCGCACCATTCCTAGGCCGGGAGTCGGCCGAAGGGCAGCCAGGCTGAGGGGGGGGTAAAGAGCCCCCGGCAGCCTTAGCAGCCCCTCTCTTCTTCTTCTTGTTGGCGGGCGCGCCACAAGCCTTTCCACCCACTCTGTGCCCAGCGGGCCTCCCCGCAGCTGTACAGAGGCTGCAGTTTGGCGCCGCGGAGCACTGGGCCGCCTTGTGGCCGGCCTTACCGCAGCGATAGCACTGCTCGCTGCGGTCTATTTCAGCGGTGCACCGTGCTCTGACATGCCCAATGTCGAAGCAACGGTAGCACCGCAAGGCCCTGGGTTGCAGCCGCTTCACCCTCGCTGCCACCCACCCCACCAACAGACGCCCAGCGTCGGCAACTTTGTTTGCCGCCGCCACCGGGCACCGCACCCAGATCGCGCCGAGCCCGGAAGCGTCGACGCGAATCTCGCCAGACCGCACATCATCAGGCGGACATCCGCCGACTTTGGCGACAGCTGCCACGACCTCAGCCGCGGTCGTCGAGTCATCCAGGCCATCGACGCGCAGCTCAGCGGTCTTCATCGGCCTGGACACCCGGACGTCCTCTGGGTTGAGGACCTCTCGCAGCTTGGCGGCCAAGATGTCCGCCTTTTCGCCGCTAGAGGCACCCGACACCTCCAGCAGTCGCGCCCCCGTAATCGCCGGCCTCATTCTGAGGCCGGACGGTATGCCAAGGTCAGGGAACGCGACTTTCGCCCTCGCCTCCGTTAGGACCGCCTTATATGATATGCCCCTTTCGACGGCTCCGGGCTGCAGCGTAATTACTACAGCCGCGGAGCGTGGGGCTCTGACCTTAGGCGATCCTTGGGCCTTCTTCGGTGCCGGTGCTCTAGCGAGTACCGGCGGCGCCGTCTTCCCTTTGCGGCGGCCCTTCTTGACGACCGTCGTCCAGGTCTCCTTGGTGGACCCGGATGCGGTCACCGATGGTGCGGTCGGCGGGGGTGCGAGTGCCAATGGCGCGGCTGCCCGGGAAGTAGGCGCGGACGTGCGCTCCACGGGCTTTCTGGGCCCATTAGCGGGCATCTTGGCCCCCTCCTTCCTCCGCTTGTCCGCAGCGAGCGGTGGGCGGAGGGTCTCAGCCGGGAGGAGCCTAGCCTCTATGCTTTCCATTCGGGCACCCACCATCTTTCCACACTGCATCATGCAGATGCGCGCGATCTTTTCGATCTCCGCATCCGCAAGTGCAGGTGTCGACGACGGGACCGAAGAAGCCAACGAAGAAAACGGCAAGGCTGCGGAGGAGGTGGAGCAGGAGGCCGTGGGAGCTGCCCTCTGGGCAGCGAACTGCCGCTTGAGGTCCTCCAACTCGGATCGGAGACGGCCATTCTCCTCCCATAGCTTCGCCGTCTCCTCCGTGCTAGTGCGATTAAGGAGGACCTCAACTGCCTCCTTAATACCCTCCGCTGCCTCCTTTAAAGCACGCGTGAATGTGCCCTTCAGGTTGCCCGATTTGGTGGCAACCTTCAGGACCACATCCACGCCGTCCAAAACTTGGCGACTGAGTGCCACCGCTGTAAGGCTCCCCCCGGCAGTTATCCGGGCAGAGCGCCGCTCTCGGGCCTGTCTGGCCAATTCGCTGACCTCGTCAGCCGCGACCGTCTTTTGCTGCGACCGCTTTGCAGCATTTGCCTCCGCTCTGTTGGCTCCCAACAGAGACATAGTGGAGCCCCCGCTTAGGTCCGACACCAGGGGCTCCAGGTCACTCTTCCCCTTTGTGGTGACCAAAGAGGTGGAGCTTTGGCTAGAAGCGCACTCCACCTGCTTGTCCCCCGGGTCACTTCCTCCGCTGGGTGCCGGCATGTCGGGGCGCTTGAGAAAGCGCCCTAGAGAGTCGCGCGACGTCGAACGAGCTGACGCTCCACCAACTGCGCGACCTCGCCCTCTTCTGCCCACCTTGGCTGGCAGGTTCTCCTCGCTAGAAGAGAGGCCTGTCAACCCCGCGCGCCTCTCGTCCTCTCTGTGAGAGCACTTCCTCCAAAATTTTGAAGGACGCTCCATCATCTCCTCCTCAGTCCGCGAGCGTTTTGAGCTTACGCTCGCCACACTCGCAACACTCATCCTCTCAGATGCGGTGTCAGAGTCTGACACCGCACCTGACAGGACACCCATCTGCTCGACCAGCACGATCGGCAATTTTGTTTTTTTTTGTTTTTTGTTGTCCATATGTAGTCCCACGAGTCGATATAGGTTTTTTATGTCCACCGGGCAGAGCCTAGATGCCCGGTAAGCCTACATACTGCAGAGTGCGGCAGGTGCTCTGCAGGGGAAGCGCTAACGACTGGACTCCCTCCAGCCATGCATCCTCTCACCGCGCTTCAAAGCTTAGGATTGGGTGGTTTTTTATCTTAGAGGTAGCCTTCCTCTGGGCCAGGCAATTAAGCCAAGCCCCCGACGGCGGCATTAGGCATGCCTCCGTTCGCTGTCCGGCCGACCCGACTCAGCGAACCCGCCGAAAGTTCTCTCCTCGAGGAGAAAAACACGCGCCGCTTTGGTGCGCCTGCACCGCAGCGGTGGTCCTTCCCAGTCTACGCCCACTCAACTACCTCTGTAAGCAGAGGAGGAGTGGACGTATTGACCGTCTGTAGCCCGGTTCCCTTCACCGACCATCAAAGCATGATCGGTGATTGGAACCATGACCTTTCCCCGTTTGTTGAAGATTAGCCGCCAGCCCCAATTGTCCACCAAGACGTGGTGGGCAATTGGAGCCGACGTTGCCCAGGGTGCGCCACGAGGAGGCTCTTCAACATGCACCCCAACCTAACCTAACCTAACCTAACCTAACCTTTTTTTTTTTTTTTTTTTTTTTTTTTTTTTTTTTTTTGTCGCTGAGAAATGCTTTATGCATCCCCGCTCGTGGGGGACGAGACGGGGTATGTGGGACTCCTGTCGAAATCCGCACTCGACAGTATACCCACTAAAACTCAGCGGTGTTCCCACAACGCCGTGATGGGAGGGCTATGGGAAATTGGCTCAGCCTCTGCTTCCACAGCCCTCCCGGCGTATGCCCGCCTAGTTGGCGGGCCCCGCATGCCCCCCATTTAACTGGGGGGGCTACGGGAATGGCCGGGAACACCCGGCCACTCCCGTCCGACGCTGGTGGAGGCCCGTGCAATACAGGCAAAGGGCGCCCCCGCACCCACCGCCTGCTGGCCTCCACCCGGGAGGAGCCGGAGGTGACTACCAGACCGGCGTCTTCCTCGACCCCTCCCCTCTCCGGAGCGGCGCCGCGCGAGAGAATCATCCCCCGCGCGCGCGCCGCTGCCTCCCTCCGGGACACGACCGCCTGTTCCGCATCGGCGGCCCTGCCCAGTCTACGCCCACTCACCTCCCTCTGTAAGCAGAGGAGGAGTGGACGTATCTGCCCTCTGTAGCCCGGTTCCCTTCACCGACCATCAAGCATGATCGGCGATTGGAACCGCGACCTTTCCCCGCTTGTTGAAGATTAGCCGCCAGCCCCAATTGTCCCCCAAAACCGCACTGGGAGAAATTGGAGCCGACGTTGCCCAGGGTGCGCCACGAGGAGGCTCTTCAACATGCACCCCCTTCAACATGCACCCCAACCTAACCTAACCTAACCTAACCTAACCTAACCTAACCTAACCTAACCTAACCTAACCTAACCTAACCTAACCTAACCTAACCTAACCTAACCTAACCTAACCTAACCTAACCTAACCTAACCTAACCTAACCTAACCTAACCTAACCTAACCTAACCTAACCTAACCTAACCTAACCTAACCTAACCTAACCTAACCTAACCTAACCTAACCTAACCTAACCTAACCTAACCTAACCTAACCTAACCTAACCTAACCTAACCTAACCTAACCTAACCTAACCTAACCTAACCTAACCTAACCTAACCTAACCTAACCTAACCTAACCTAACCTAACCTAACCTAACCTAACCTAACCTAACCTAACCTAACCTAACCTAACCTAACCTAACCTAACCTAACCTAACCTAACCTAACCTAACCTAACCTAACCTAACCTAACCTAACCTAACCTAACCTAACCTAACCTAACCTAACCTAACCTAACCTAACCTAACCTAACCTAACCTAACCTAACCTAACCTAACCTAACCTAACCTAACCTAACCTAACCTAACCTAACCTAACCTAACCTAACCTAACCTAACCTAACCTAACCTAACCTAACCTAACCTAACCTAACCTAACCTAACCTAACCTAACCTAACCTAACCTAACCTAACCTAACCTAACCTAACCTAACCTAACCTAACCTAACCTAACCTAACCTAACCTAACCTAACCTAACCTAACCTAACCTAACCTAACCTAACCTAACCTAACCTAACCTAACCTAACCTAACCTAACCTAACCTAACCTAACCTAACCTAACCTAACCTAACCTAACCTAACCTAACCTAACCTAACCTAACCTAACCTAACCTAACCTAACCTAACCTAACCTAACCTAACCTAACCTAACCTAACCTAACCTAACCTAACCTAACCTAACCTAACCTAACCTAACCTAACCTAACCTAACCTAACCTAACCTAACCTAACCTAACCTAACCTAACCTAACCTAACCTAACCTAACCTAACCTAACCTAACCTAACCTAACCTAACCTAACCTAACCTAACCTAACCTAACCTAACCTAACCTAACCTAACCTAACCTAACCTAACCTAACCTAACCTAACCTAACCTAACCTAACCTAACCTAACCTAACCTAACCTAACCTAACCTAACCTAACCTAACCTAACCTAACCTAACCTAACCTAACCTAACCTAACCTAACCTAACCTAACCTAACCTAACCTAACCTAACCTAACCTAACCTAACCTAACCTAACCTAACCTAACCTAACCTAACCTAACCTAACCTAACCTAACCTAACCTAACCTAACCTAACCTAACCTAACCTAACCTAACCTAACCTAACCTAACCTAACCTAACCTAACCTAACCTAACCTAACCTAACCTAACCTAACCTAACCTAACCTAACCTAACCTAACCTAACCTAACCTAACCTAACCTAACCTAACCTAACCTAACCTAACCTAACCTAACCTAACCTAACCTAACCTAACCTAACCTAACCTAACCTAACCTAACCTAACCTAACCTAACCTAACCTAACCTAACCTAACCTAACCTAACCTAACCTAACCTAACCTAACCTAACCTAACCTAACCTAACCTAACCTAACCTAACCTAACCTAACCTAACCTAACCTAACCTAACCTAACCTAACCTAACCTAACCTAACCTAACCTAACCTAACCTAACCTAACCTAACCTAACCTAACCTAACCTAACCTAACCTAACCTAACCTAACCTAACCTAACCTAACCTAACCTAACCTAACCTAACCTAACCTAACCTAACCTAACCTAACCTAACCTAACCTAACCTAACCTAACCTAACCTAACCTAACCTAACCTAACCTAACCTAACCTAACCTAACCTAACCTAACCTAACCTAACCTAACCTAACCTAACCTAACCTAACCTAACCTAACCTAACCTAACCTAACCTAACCTAACCTAACCTAACCTAACCTAACCTAACCTAACCTAACCTAACCTAACCTAACCTAACCTAACCTAACCTAACCTAACCTAACCTAACCTAACCTAACCTAACCTAACCTAACCTAACCTAACCTAACCTAACCTAACCTAACCTAACCTAACCTAACCTAACCTAACCTAACCTAACCTAACCTAACCTAACCTAACCTAACCTAACCTAACCTAACCTAACCTAACCTAACCTAACCTAACCTAACCTAACCTAACCTAACCTAACCTAACCTAACCTAACCTAACCTAACCTAACCTAACCTAACCTAACCTAACCTAACCTAACCTAACCTAACCTAACCTAACCTAACCTAACCTAACCTAACCTAACCTAACCTAACCTAACCTAACCTAACCTAACCTAACCTAACCTAACCTAACCTAACCTAACCTAACCTAACCTAACCTAACCTAACCTAACCTAACCTAACCTAACCTAACCTAACCTTTTTTTTTTTTTTTTTTTTTTTTGCGCTGGGAAAAATGCATTACGCATGCCCACCCGTCGGGGGACGGGAGGGGTATGTGGGACTCCCCGGTAGAACCGGTATACCCACTAAACAACCCAGCGGCATTCCCGCATCGTCTGAGTGGAGGGGGACTGGGAATCGGCAGAGCCTTTCCATCCTGCCCCCCGCCGACGACCGCCCGCCTTTACGGCGGGCCCGGCGGGCCCGTCCCGTCGGGGGGGAGGGGCCCAGGAATGACTGACGACGTGGGTGGTGAACAGTGCAATGCAGGAGAAGGCGCCCCCGCGCCTGTCTCCCGCTGTTCACCACCTGGAGGCGCGTGACGACGATCATACAACCGCCGTCTCACGCCCCGTCTTCGCCTGCGGAGCGGCGCCGCGAGAGGGTCTTCCTCCCGCACGCGCTCCGCCGCCTCCTTCTGTAACATTACCTCTTCGCAGAAGGAGGCGACCGCTGCCCAGGCCCCCTCGCTTTCCAGCATCGAGTTGACGACGCCGGGAAGCGAGAGGTCCTGCCCGACCGCTGCGACCAAAGGTAGGCGCAGCTCGGACCAGGCCGGGCACACCTCGAGGGTGTGCTGCGCCGTGTCCTCCGCCGCGCCACAGTCGTGGCACGACGGGGTCTCCTCCCTTTGGATCCGATGCAGGTGCGATCCGAAGCACCCGTGGCCGGACAACACCTGCACCAGACGGAAAGAGAGGAAACCGTGGGACCGCTCGAGCCAATCCTTCAGGACTGGCCCGAGCGCGTCCAGTGTTCGGCGGCCGAATGCGGCAGTGGCGAGGTCCTCCGTCCAATGATGGACGATTGCGTCCTTCGCCTCTTGCCGCACGGCCTCCCGTTCTTCTGCGGCGGGGGGCTCCCCGAGCGCCTTACGGCGCGCCGTCCATTCGTACACTCTGGTCAGCACCCACGCCTCGAGCTCCCAAGGAGGGGTGCCGGCCAGAGCGCACGCCGCAGAGAAGCCCACCGAGCGGTAGGCCCTCGCCACCCGCAGTGCAATGGCCCTTTGGGGCCTGCGGATGGCCGTGGCGTTCTCCCGTCTGTGGAGGGAGTCTGCCCAGATTGGGGCCCCGTAAAGGGCCATGCTCCTGAGGATGCCGGCATACAAGCGCCGGCATCGCGCCTTCGGACCCCCCAGGTTCGGGAGGAGCCACGACAGGGCGTTCGCGGCCTTCAGCAGGCGCGTCGACAGCCCGCTAAAGTGTGGACCGAAGCGCCACCTGCTGTCGAGGACAAGGCCCAAGTACTTCATCTGGGCCTTGACCTCGATCCTGACGCCCTCCACTATAATGTGGCCGTCGGGAGGGATGCGCTGCCGTGGGCCGTGAAAATACACGGCCTCGGTTTTGTGCAGCGCAACCTTCAACCCCAGGCGGCGAATCCTTCCTGCCACTAAGGATCCGCCGGCAGAGGCCAGACTGGCCGCCTCCCTGAAATCCCTCCCCCGGGCGACGAGGAGGGTGTCATCCGCGTAACAGATGACGCTCGTGCCACGGAGGAGGGTCCCCCGCAGTATCCAGTCGAATCCGATGTTCCACAGCAGTGGTCCTAGGACCGACCCCTGTGGAACACCGGACTCTGCGCCGTATCGCCTCACTGCGGCCGTCTTGTCCGAGAGGAGGACCACCCGGTCCTCCAAGTAGCTGGCCAAGAGTTGGCGCAGGTACTGAGGCACTCCGTGGTATCGGAGCGCCTCCAAGATTGTCGAGTGGGGGACGGAGTTGAAGGCGTTGGCTATGTCGAATGACACCGCCAACACTCCGTCGCCCGCCTCCACGGCCTCCCTCACCTGGCCCTTGAGTAGGGCCAGCGCGTCGACCGTCGAACGACCCCGTCGGAAACCGAATTGGGCGTCCGACAGGTCCGGCCCCACCGTCCTCAGCAGGCTCTTTAGCCGGTCGGCAATTATCCCCTCGAACAACTTACCGACCTCATCGAGCAAGACGATGGGCCGGTAAGCCGAGGGGGAGTCCGCCGGGCGTCCCTTCTTTCGGAGCAGGCATAGCCGCCCCTCCTTCCAAGGTTTCGGGAACCTCCCAGTCGTAAGACACGCGCTGAAGAGGTCCCGAAACCTCTCCTCCATGTGTGAGGCGGCGATGGCCACCACCCGTGCGGGAACGCCGTCCGGCCCTGGGGCTGTGTTCTTTGCGCGGAGGTGTAGAGTCCCCGCGCAAAGTTCCACCGCCGTCACCGGGGGGACCTCCTCCTCCGGCAGAGCCGCCTCCCGCGGGGGATCCATCACTGGCGGAGTGAAGTCGGTCCTGGACGGAAACAGGGACCGGACCACCCCGTCCAGCAATGCCGGCTCGAGGGTCTCCGTCAGTGGAAGACCGCAGGGGCGCAGTTTATTCCGCGCCGCCTTGTATGGTCTTCCAAATGGGTCCCTGTCGAGACCCTCCAGCATTTCGGCTCTCGCCGAATCTTCGGCCGCGCGCATAGCCGACTTCAAGACCGTCTTGGCGTCGACGTACGTGGCATAGAGGGCCTCCTCGTTGGTGGGGTCTCGGTGCCTGCGCCTTCGACTCCGCGTGTAGGCCCTCCTGGCCGCCACGCAGGCGGTTCGGAGCCCCGCCAGTTCCTCCGACCACCAATAGACGGCGCGGCGGGGAGCTGGGCGGCGAGACCGGGGCATGCTGGAGTTGCACACCTCGGTCAGGGACCTCCTCAGCTGAACCGCTGCGGCGTCCACGTCCAGGACCTCGACAGGAGGCGCGAGCCAGTCCTGGACGAACGCCGCCTCCTCCGCAGCCTCTCGGTCCAGGCGGGTGAGAGCCCACCGTGGGAACGCGGATTGGCCCGAGCCTGGAGCAATTCCCCGGGAGCTCTGGGTGGAGCTGATGTCGAACCGCACATATCGGTGGTCCGACAAGGTCTCCACCGTCTCCACCCGCCAGTTCACGACGCGGGCGGCTAGCACGGGGGTGGCAAACGAGACGTCGACCACTGATCCTCCCCGTTGCCGCACACACGTGTGAACGGTCCCTCTGTTCAGGAGGGACACACCGCACGACGCCGCCCAAAACTCCACGGCGCGTCCCCGGACGTTGCAGGACCCGGCCGGGTTGCCCCAGGCCGTCGACTTGGCGTTCAGGTCACCCAGTACGGCGACCTGGCGTGGCGCCGCCCTCCCGACCACCGCGGTGAGGATTTCGAGAAAGTTCTCGAAATCCGAGAGAGGGCGGTTCGGGGAGAAATAGACGCCCACAAGGGCTAATTCTCCCCACGCGGCGGCCACGTATCCCGGTCCCCTTTCTAAGAGCGAGAGGGGAGGGGAGTCCGTGGAAGACCGCGTCACCAATGCCACCAAGCCGTCCCGATCGCCCAGCCAACGGCCAGGGACTGAGTACGGCTCGGCGACAGCCGCCACGTCCACCAACCACTCGGCCATGGTCTGCATCAGCAGATCCTGGGCCGCTCTGCAGTGGTTGGTGTTCGCCTGGAGGATGCGATGCTTGACCGAACTATCCATCGACAGACATCGCACCCCCTTCCACAACCGCCGCCGATGTCCCAGCCTCAGGGACGGCAACGGTGGCAACGACAGGCCGGATCAGCGCCTGCGCTTTGCCCTTCTTAGGGGGAGGATTGCACTTCCTCCCCATCATCACGTGGCCTGCCGGGCAGCCACTGGCGGCACACACCGCACAATGCGGCGTGGCGGCCTCGCAGGAGGCCGACTTGTGGCCTTCCTTGCCACAGCGGAAGCATTTGTCCGCCCTGTCGACCTCGGACGGACAAAGGGCCCGAGTGTGTCCGACTCCAAGACACTTGTAGCAGCGCAGAGGCTGGGCTGCAAGTGCCCGGACTACACCCGAGCTGAACCCGACAGTCAGCCGTCCCTTGGCTAGGACGGCTGCAGCTGCGGCGACTGGGCACTCGAGGCGAATGGTGCCCATGCCGCCGCGGCCGGGCCTGAAACCTAACCTAACCTAACCTAACCTAACCTAACCTAACCTAACCTAACCTAACCTAACCTAACCTAACCTAACCTAACCTAACCTAACCTAACCTAACCTAACCTAACCTAACCTAACCTAACCTAACCTAACCTAACCTAACCTAACCTAACCTAACCTAACCTAACCTAACCTAACCTAACCTAACCTAACCTAACCTAACCTAACCTAACCTAACCTAACCTAACCTAACCTAACCTAACCTAACCTAACCTAACCTAACCTAACCTAACCTAACCTAACCTAACCTAACCTAACCTAACCTAACCTAACCTAACCTAACCTAACCTAACCTAACCTAACCTAACCTAACCTAACCTAACCTAACCTAACCTAACCTAACCTAACCTAACCTAACCTAACCTAACCTAACCTAACCTAACCTAACCTAACCTAACCTAACCTAACCTAACCTAACCTAACCTAACCTAACCTAACCTAACCTAACCTAACCTAACCTAACCTAACCTAACCTAACCTAACCTAACCTAACCTAACCTAACCTAACCTAACCTAACCTAACCTAACCTAACCTAACCTAACCTAACCTAACCTAACCTAACCTAACCTAACCTAACCTAACCTAACCTAACCTAACCTAACCTAACCTAACCTAACCTAACCTAACCTAACCTAACCTAACCTAACCTAACCTAACCTAACCTAACCTAACCTAACCTAACCTAACCTAACCTAACCTAACCTAACCTAACCTAACCTAACCTAACCTAACCTAACCTAACCTAACCTAACCTAACCTAACCTAACCTAACCTAACCTAACCTAACCTAACCTAACCTAACCTAACCTAACCTAACCTAACCTAACCTAACCTAACCTAACCTAACCTAACCTAACCTAACCTAACCTAACCTAACCTAACCTAACCTAACCTAACCTAACCTAACCTAACCTAACCTAACCTAACCTAACCTAACCTAACCTAACCTAACCTAACCTAACCTAACCTAACCTAACCTAACCTAACCTAACCTAACCTAACCTAACCTAACCTAACCTAACCTAACCTAACCTAACCTAACCTAACCTAACCTAACCTAACCTAACCTAACCTAACCTAACCTAACCTAACCTAACCTAACCTAACCTAACCTAACCTAACCTAACCTAACCTAACCTAACCTAACCTAACCTAACCTAACCTAACCTAACCTAACCTAACCTAACCTAACCTAACCTAACCTAACCTAACCTAACCTAACCTAACCTAACCTAACCTAACCTAACCTAACCTAACCTAACCTAACCTAACCTAACCTAACCTAACCTAACCTAACCTAACCTAACCTA
Source organism: Brachylomia viminalis (assembly GCA_937001585.2). NCBI lineage: Eukaryota > Metazoa > Arthropoda > Insecta > Lepidoptera > Noctuidae > Brachylomia > Brachylomia viminalis. The sequence goes on along the minus strand of OW443314.2, from coordinate 25,221,538 downwards.
ACCTAACCTAACCTAACCTAACCTAACCTAACCTAACCTAACCTAACCTAACCTAACCTAACCTAACCTAACCTAACCTAACCTAACCTAACCTAACCTAACCTAACCTAACCTAACCTAACCTAACCTAACCTTTTTTTTTTTTTTTTTTTTGTTTGCGCTGGGAAAAATGCATTACGCATGCCCACCCGTCGGGGGACGGGAGGGGTATGTGGGACTCCCCGGTAGAACCGGTATACCCACTAAACAACCCAGCGGCATTCCCGCATCGTCTGAGTGGAGGGGGACTGGGAATCGGCAGAGCCTTTCCATCCTGCCCCCCGCCGACGACCGCCCGCCTTTACGGCGGGCCCGGCGGGCCCCTCCCGTCGGTGGGGAGGGGCCCAGGAATGACTGACGACGTGGGTGGTGGACAGTGCAATGCAGGAGAAGGCGCCCCCGCGCCTGTCTCCCGCTGTTCACCACCTGGAGGCGCGTGACGACGATCATACAACCGCCGTCTCACGCCCCGTCTTCGCCTGCGGAGCGGCGCCGCGAGAGGGTCTTCCTCCCGCACGCGCTCCGCCGCCTCCTTCTGTGACATTACCTCTTCGCAGAAGGAGGCGACCGCTGCCCAGGCCCCCTCGCTTTCCAGCATCGAGTTGACGACGCCGGGAAGCGAGAGGTCCTGCCCGACCGCTGCGACCAAAGGTAGGCGCAGCTCGGACCAGGCCGGGCACACCTCGAGGGTGTGCTGTGCCGTGTCCTCCGCCGCGCCACAGTCGTGGCACGACGGGGTCTCCTCCCTTTGGATCCGATGCAGGTGCGATCCGAAGCACCCGTGTCCGGACAACACCTGCACCAGACGGAAAGAGAGGAAACCGTGGGACCGCTCGAGCCAATCCTTCAGGACCGGCCCGAGCGCGTCCAGTGTTCGGCGGCCAAATGCGGCAGTGGCGAGGTCCTCCGTCCAGTGATGGACGATTGCGTCCTTCGCCTCTTGCCGCACGGCCTCCCGCTCTTCTGCGGCGGGGGGCTCCCCGAGCGCCTTACGGCGCGCCGTCCATTCGTACACTCTGGTCAGCACCCACGCCTCGAGCTCCCAAGGAGGGGTGCCGGCCAGAGCGCACGCCGCAGAGAAGCCCACCGAGCGGTAGGCCCTCGCCACCCGCAGTGCAATGGCCCTTTGGGGCCTGCGGATGGCCGTGGCGTTCTCCCGTCTGTGGAGGGAGTCTGCCCAGATTGGGGCCCCGTAAAGGGCCATGCTCCTGAGGATGCCGGCATACAAGCGCCGGCATCGCGCCTTCGGACCCCCCAGATTCGGGAGGAGCCACGACAAGGCGTTCGCGGCCTTCAGCAGGCGCGTCGACAGCCCGCTAAAGTGTGGGCCAAAGCGCCACCTGCTGTCGAGGACAAGGCCCAAGTACTTCATCTGGGCCTTGACCTCGATCCTGACGCCCTCCACTATAATGTGGCCGTCGGGAGGGATGCGCTGCCGTGGACCGTGAAAATACACGGCCTCGGTTTTGTGCAGCGCAACCTTCAGTCCGAGGCGGCGAATCCTTCCTGCCACTAAGGATCCGCCGGCAGAGGCCAGACTGGCCGCCTCCCTGAAGTCCCTCCCCCGGGCGACGAGGAGGGTGTCATCCGCGTAACAGATGACGCTCGTGCCACGGAGGAGGGTTCCCCGCAGGAGCCAGTCGAATCCAATGTTCCACAGCAGTGGTCCTAGGACCGACCCCTGTGGAACACCGGACTCTGCGCCGTATCGCCTCACTGTGGCCGTCTTGTCCGAGAGGAGGACCACCCGGTCCTCCAAGTAGCTGGCCAAGAGTTGGCGCAGGTACTGAGGCACTCCGTGGTATCGGAGCGCCTCCAAGATTGTCGAGTGGGGGACGGAGTTGAAGGCGTTGGCTATGTCGAATGACACCGCCAACACTCCGTCGCCCGCCTCCACGGCCTCCCTCACCTGGCCCTTGAGTAGGGCCAGCGCGTCGACCGTCGAACGACCCCGTCGGAAACCGAATTGGGCGTCCGACAGGTCCGGCCCCACCGTCCTCAGCAGGCTCTTTAGCCGGTCGGCGATTATCCCCTCGAACAACTTACCGACCTCATCGAGCAAGACGATGGGCCGGTAAGCCGAGGGGGAGTCCGCCGGGCGTCCCTCCTTTCGGAGCAGGCATAGCCGCCCCTCCTTCCAAGGTTTCGGGAACCTCCCAGTCGTAAGACACGCGCTGAAGAGGTCCCGAAACCTCTCCTCCATCTGTGAGGCGGCGATGGCCACCACCCGTGCGGGAACGCCGTCCGGCCCTGGGGCTGTGTTCTTTGCGCGGAGGTGTAGAGTCCCCGCGCAAAGTTCCACCACCGTAACCGGTGGGACCTCCTCCTCCGGCGGAGCCGCCTCCCGCGGGGGATCCATCACTGGCGGGGTGAAGTCGATCCTGGACGGAAACAGGGACCGGACCACCCCGTCCAGCAATGCCGGCTCGAGGGTCTCCGTCAGTGGAAGACCCTGTGGGCGCAGTTTATTCCGCGCCGCCTTGTATGGTCTTCCAAATGGATCCCTGTCGAGACCCTCCAACATCTCGGCTCTCGCCGAATCTTCGGCCACGCGCATAGCCGACTTCAAGACCGTCTTGGCGTCGACGTACGTGGCATAGAGGGCCTCTTCGTTGGTGGGGTCTCGGTGCCTGCGCCTTCGACTCCGCGTGTAGGCCCTCCTGGCCGCCACGCAGGCGGTTCGGAGCCCCGCCAGTTCCTCCGACCACCAATAGACGGCGCGGCGGGGAGCTGGGCGGCGAGACCGGGGCATGCTGGAGTTGCACACCTCGGTCAGGAACCTCCTCAGCTGAACCGCCGCGGCGTCCACGTCCAGGACTTCGACAGGAGGCGCGAGCCAGTCCTGGACGAATGCCGCCTCCTCCGCAGCCTCTCGGTCCAGGCGGGTGAGAGCCCACCGTGGGAACGCAGATTGGCCCGAGCCTGGAGCAATTCCCCGGGAGCTCTGGGTGGAGCTGATGTCGAACCGCACATATCGGTGGTCCGACAAGGTCTCCACCATCTCCACCCGCCAGTTCACGACGTGGGCGGCTAGCACGGGGGTGGCAAACGATACGTCGACCACTGATCCTCCCCGTTGCCGCACACACGTGTGAACGGTCCCTCTGTTCAGGAGGGACACACCGCACGACGCCGCCCAAAACTCCACGGCGCGTCCCCGGACGTTGCAGGACCCGGCCGGGTTGCCCCAGGCCGTCGACTTGGCGTTCAGGTCACCCAATATGGCGACCTGGCGTGGCGCCGCCCTCCCGACCACCGCGGTGAGGATTTCGAGAAAGTTCTCGAAATCCGAGAGAGGGCGGTTCGGGGAGAAATAGACGCCCACAAGGGCTAATTCTCCCCACGCGGCGGCCACGTATCCCGGTCCCCTCTCTAAGAGCGAGAGGGGAGGGGAGTCCGTGGAAGACCGCGTCACCAACGCCACCAAGCCGTCCCGATCGCCCAGCCAACGGCCAGGGACTGAGTACGGCTCGGCGACCGCCGCCACGTCCACCAACCACTCGGCCATGGTCTGCATCAGCAGATCCTGGGCCGCTCTGCAGTGGTTGGTGTTCGCCTGGAGGATGCGATGCTTGACCGAACTATCCATCGACAGACATCGCACCCCCTTCCACAACCGCCGCCGATGTCCCAGCCTCAGGGACGGCAACGGTGGCAGCGACAGGCCGGATCAGCGCCTGCGCTTTGCCCTTCTTAGGGGGAGGATTGCACTTCCTCCCCATCATCACGTGACCTGCCGGGCAGCCACTGGCGGCACACACCGCACAGTGCGGCGTGGCGGCCTCGCAGGAGGCCGACTTGTGGCCTTCCTTGCCACAGCGGAAGCATTTGTCCGCCCTGTCGACCTCGGACGGACAAAGGGCCCGAGTGTGTCCGACTCCAAGACACTTGTAGCAGCGCAGAGGCTGGGCTGCAAGTGCCCGGACTACACCCGAGCTGAACCCGACAGTCAGCCGTCCCTTGGCTAGGACGGCTGCAGCTGCGGCGACTGGGCACTCGAGGCGAATGGTGCCCATGCCGCCGCGGCCGGGCCTGATGGCCCGACCTTGCACCGCTGTGACGCCACAGCCCCCCATCGCAGCGACCGCCGCCACCACCTCCTCTTTGGTGACCGAGTCGTCGAGGTCGGTCACCTCCAAGGCCACAGACTTTACGGGCCTGGTGACCTTGGCCGCGTCGGCGATGACCTCTCGCAGCTTGGTTGCGAACAGGTCCGCGTTGGCGCCGCCCTGAGCCCCCGGGAACTCGAACATTCGAGCCCCGGCCTGGGTCCGGCGGCAGGATACTGTGCCGATCCCCAGCTGGGTGGGATCGGCGTTGGCACGCGCCCGCATCATTACGGACGCGTACGTCTCCCCCCGCTCCACAGCCTCAGCGGTGAGCGTCACCACTACGGCTGCGGTCTTCGGAGGAACCAGCTTCCTCTTTGACTTGGCGGCGGGGGCCCCATTAGCTGCAGGAGCAGCAGCGGGAGCAGCGGCGTTGGGCTTCGGGGCCGACGTCTTCCCCTTCCCCTTTCCCATGCCTGTTTTCTGAGGCGGGCCGGGAGGGGTGGTGGCGGGGGTGGCAGGGGCAGCCACCGTCTTGGACTTCTTTTTGCCCTTTTTCACCTTCGTCCACCCCTGCTGGTTCGATGGGGTGGTGGACGGAAGATGGGCGTCCTGGGAGGACAGTTCTGGCTGGCGTGGCCGACTGTCCGCCGCGAGCGGCGGTCGCAGGCGTTTCTCCGGCAAGAGCCTGTCCTCTATGCCCGCAAGACAGGCTCTCGTGAAGGCCCTTTCCTTCATTACTACCTTGCGGATTACGTCCTCAAGGTTGGAGGGCGGGGCCTCAGCCGCTGGTTTCGGCTCGGAAACCTTAGTGTTTGGCCGGGCCGTGGCTTCAGCCAGCTTCAGATGAAGCTGGCTGACCTCTGACTGCAGGCGATCGACTTTCGCCTGCAGTTGCCGCGTTTCGTCGGTAGCCTTCCGCTGCACCAGCTCCCCGACTATGCCGCGCATGCTCGCGGCCCTACATTTAAGGGACTTTTGGAAAGTCCCTTTAAGATTGGAGGACTTGGAGGCGACTGCCACTATCTCCTCTTCGTCCTCCTCAGCCATCAGCTGCAGCTCCGCCAGGGAGTGGTCCGCGTAGTGGACGCGGGACGCGCCGTACCCGGATTTGGCCCGGGCGGCGTGCGTCCGTTGCTCCGTGGCCGCAACCCGCTCCTCCAGGTCTTGTTGGACCTGCGCCCGTCGAGAAAGGTCCAACTGGCGCTGGGCTTCTGCCAGACCCACGTCGTGGGTGTCAGACACCGGCCTCTTGGCCCTCGGCTGTGACGCAGTGTCCGAGGAACCCCCAGACCCCTTCCGCTGATAAGCCCGCTTCATTGTGTCCCGGCGAGCAATCGCCGAACCACACGACATGATGGACTCGTCGTCGGAGTCCAGCAACTCGCCCGCCGAGCTATAGAAGCTAGTCGCAGACTGCGCGCGGCTAGCCTCTGATGCCGAGGCACCCTCAGATTGGCCCTGAGAAGGGCCTTTTGGTTGGCCCTGAGAAGGGCCTTTTGCTTGGCCCTGAGAAGGGCCTTTTGGTTGGCCCTGAGAAGGGCCTTTTGCTTGGCCCTGAGAAGGGCCTTTTGGTTGGCCCTGAGAAGGGCCTTTTTTAAAACGCCCGGAGGCGGTCCTCAATTGCTTTGGCATAGCCTCCGCAGGTGTCGTAGATGCCGACATGAAATAAAATTGGATAATAGGATAAAATAAAATACGCTACGACTGCACAGTGCACTTTAGCCGAACACCGGTCTGCCACTCCGTTACGGTGGTCAGAACCGGGTCGTTGCCCAGGGGACGCGACGTGGACGCAAGCACTGTGGGGTGGTCCCCCAACCTAACCTTTTTTTTTTTTTTTTTTTTTTTTTTTTTTTTTTTTTTTTTTTTTTTTTTTTTTTTGTCGCTGAGAAATGCTTTATGCATCCCCGCTCGTGGGGGACGAGACGGGGTATGTGGGACTCCTGTCGAAAACCGCACTCGACAGTATACCCACTAAAACTCAGCGGTGTTCCCACAACGCCGTGATGGGAGGGCTATGGGAAATTGGCTCAGCCTCTGCTTCCACAGCCCTCCCGGCGTATGCCCGCCTACTTGGCGGGCCCCGCATGCCCCCCATTCAACTGGGGGGCTACGGGAATGGCCGGGAACACCCGGCCACTCCCGTCCGACACTGGTGGAGGCCCGTGCAATACAGGCAATGGGCGCCCCCGCACCCACCGCCTGCTGGCCTCCACCCGGGAGGAGCCGGAGGTGACTACCAGACCGGCGTCTTCCTCGACCCCTCCCCTCTCGGAGCGGCGCCGCGCGAGAGAATCATCCCCCGCGCGCGCGCCGCTGCCTCCCTCCGGGACACGACCGCCTGTTCCGCATCGGCGGCCCTGCCCAGTCTACGCCCACTCACCTCCCTCTGTAAGCAGAGGAGGAGTGGGCGTACCCTCTGTAGCCCGGTTCCCTTCACCGACCATCAAGCATGATCGGCGATTGGAACCGTGACCTTTCCCCGCTTGTTGAAGATTAGCCGCCAGCCCCAATTGTCCCCCAAAACCGCACTGGGAGAAATTGGAGCCGACGTTGCCCAGGGTGCGCCACGAGGAGGCTCTTCAACATGCACCCCAACCTAACCTAACCTAACCTAACCTAACCTTTTTTTTTTTTTTTTTTTTTTTTTTTTTTTTTTTTTTTTTGTCGCTGAGAAATGCTTTATGCATCCCCGCTCGTGGGGGACGAGACGGGGTATGTGGGACTCCTGTCGAAATCCGCACTCGACAGTATACCCACTAAAACTCAGCGGTGTTCCCACAACGCCGTGATGGGAGGGCTATGGGAAATTGGCACAGCCTCTGCTTCCACAGCCCTCACGGCGTATGCCCGCCTAGTTGGCGGGCCCCGCATGCCCCCCATTTAACTGGGGGGCTACGGGAATGGCCGGGAACACCCGGCCACTCCCGTCCGACGCTGGTGGAGGCCCGTGCAATACAGGCAAAGGGCGCCCCCGCACCCACCGCCTGCTGGCCTCCACCCGGGAGGAGCCGGAGGTGACTACCAGACCAGCGTCTTCCTCGACCCCTCCCCTCTCTGGAGCGGCGCCGCGCGAGAGAATCATCCCCCGCGCGCGCGCCGCTGCCTCCCTCCGGGACACGACCGCCTGTTCCGCATCGGCGGCCCTGCCCAGTCTACGCCCACTCACCTCCCTCTGTAAGCAGAGGAGGAGTGGACGTATCTGCCCTCTGTAGCCCGGTTCCCTTCACCGACCATCAAGCATGATCGGTGATTGGAACCGTGACCTTTCCCCGCTTGTTGAAGATTAGCCGCCAGCCCCAATTTTCCCCCAAAACCGCACTGGGAGAAATTGGAGCCGACGTTGCCCAGGGTGCGCCACGAGGAGGCTCTTCAACATGCACCCCAACCTAACCTAACCTAACCTAACCTAACCTTTTTTTTTTTTTTTTTTTTTTTTTTTTTTTTTTTTGTCGCTGAGAAATGACATTACGCATCTCCGCTCGTCGGGGGACGAGACGGAGTATGTGGGACTCCCTGCCAGGATGGCAGTATACCCACTAAAACTCAGCGGTGTTCCCGCGACGCCGTGATGGGAGGGCTATGGGAAATTGGCTCAGCCTCTGCTTCCACAGCCCTCCCGGCGTATGCCCGCCTAGCTGGCGGGCCCCGCATGCCCCCCAGCCTGGGGGGCTACGGGAATGGCCGTGAACACCTGGCCATTCCCGTCCGACACTGGTGGAGGCCCGTGCAATACAGGCAAGGGTGCCCCCGCACCCGTTGCCTGCTGGCCTCCACCGGGGAGGAGTCGGTGATGGCCGTCATACTGACGTCTTCTCCGACCCCTCCTCCGTCTTCGGAGCGCCGCCGCGTGAGGGTCGTCCTCCCGCGCGCGCTCCGCCGCCTCCTTCTGGGACATGACGTGTTCGCAGAAGGAGGCCACTGCCGCCCAGGACCTCTCATCGCCCAGCATGGCGTTGACCAAACCGGGGAGTGAGAGGTCCGGTCCGATCACCGAAGTGAGACCGCGGCGCGGCTCGGACCACGACGGGCACACCGCGAGGGTGTGCTGCGCCGCGTCCTCCGCCGCACCGCAGTCGTGGCACGACGATGTCTCCTCCCGTCCGATCCGGTGCAGGTACGATCCGAAACAACCGTGCCCGGACAGCACCTGCACCAGACGGAACGAGAGGAACCCGTGCGACCGATCGAGCCAGTCTCGCAGGACCGGCCCGATCGCGTCGAGGGTTCGGCGGCCGAAGGCTGCGGTGGCGAGGTCCCTCGTCCAATGGACGACGATGGCGTCCCTCGCCTCCCGCCGGACGGCCTCCCGCTCTTCCGGGGCGGGGCGTTCTCCTCTCGCCCTCCGCCCCGCCGTCCATTCGTATACTCTGGCGAGCACCCACGCCTCGAGTTCCCAAGGAGGGGTGCCAGCCAGAGCACACGCTGCCGCGAAGCCCACCGTGCGGTAGGCCCGCGACACCCGCTGAGCTATGGCCCTTTGGGGGGCCCGCAAGGCGGCGGCGTTCTCCCGCCTTTGGAGGGAGTCCTCCCAGATTGGGGCCCCGTAGAGGGCCATACTCCTCAAGATGCCGGCGTAAAGTTGCCGGCATCGCGCGCTGGGCCCCCCCAAATTGGGGAGCAGCCACGAGAGGGCGCCCGCAGCCTTCAGCAGGCGCGTCGACAGCCCGCTAAAATGCGGGCCGAAACGCCACCTGCTGTCGAGTACAAGGCCCAGATATTTCATCTGGGCCTTCACCTCGATTCGGACGCCCTCCACAAATATGTGGGCGTCTGGTGGTTGGCGCTGCCGAGGCCCGTGGAAGAACACAGCCTCGGTCTTGTGCAGCGCCACCGTCAATCCTAGGCGGCGGATCCTCCCTGCGACCAAGGATCCGCCCGCCGAGGCCAAGTTGGCCGCCTCCCTGAAACTCTCCCCCCGGGCGGTGAGGAGAGTGTCATCCGCGTAGCAGACGACACTCGTACCTCGGAGGAGAGTTCCCCGCAAGAGCCAGTCGTAACCGACGTTCCAGAGGAGAGGTCCCAGGACTGACCCCTGTGGAACGCCGGCCTCGACTGCGTACCGCCGGACTTGGCCAGCCCTGTTCACAAGGACGATCGTCCGATCCTCCAGGTAGCTGGCCAGTAAACGCCGCATATATTGAGGCACCCCGTGGAATCGGAGCGCCTCTAGGATGGTGCTGTGGGGAACAGAGTTGAAGGCGTTGGCAATGTCGAATGACACCGCCAACAATCCGTCCCCCACCTCCACCGCCTCCTTCACCTGCCTCTTGAGGCAGGCCAGCGCGTCCACCGTCGAACGCTCAGCCCGAAAACCGAACTGAGCGTCCGACAAGTCCGGCCCGATACGCCGCATATGGCCCTTTAGGCGGGCAGCGATTATCCCCTCGAACATTTTTCCGACCTCATCGAGCAGAACGATGGGCCGGTATGCCGAGGGGGAGTCTGCAGGGCGGCCCTCCTTGCGGAGGAGGCACAACTGGCCCTCCTTCCACGGTTTCGGGAACCTTCCAGACGTAAGGCATGCGCTGAAGAGGTCCCGAAACCGCTCCTCCATTTGGGTGGCGGCAATTGCCACCACCCTCGCCGGGACACCGTCGGGGCCCGGAGCCGTCTTCTTGGCGCGGATATGCACAATCGCCGCGCCAAGTTCCGACTCCGTGACAGGAGAGGGAGCCTCCTCTTCCTCCTCATCCTCCAGCAGCGGGGCTCCACACATCACTGGCGGGGTGAAGTTGTCCCTGCACGGAAACAGGGACTGAACCACCCCATCCAGAAATGTGGGCTCCAGGGTCTCGACAACCGGGGGACCAAAGGGGCGCAATTTGTTGCGTGAACCTAACCTAACCTTTTTTTTTTTTTTTTTTTGTTTGCGCTGGGAAAAATGCATTACGCATGCCCACCCGTCGGGGGACGGGAGGGGTATGTGGGACTCCCCGGTAGAACCGGTATACCCACTAAACAACCCAGCGGCATTCCCGCATCGTCTGAGTGGAGGGGGACTGGGAATCGGCAGAGCCTTTCCATCCTGCCCCCCGCCGACGACCGCCCGCCTTTACGGCGGGCCCGGCGGGCCCCTCCCGTCGGGGGGGAGGGGCCCAGGAATGACTGACGACGTGGGTGGTGGACAGTGCAATGCAGGAGAAGGCGCCCCCGCGCCTGTCTCCCGCTGTTCACCACCTGGAGGCGCGTGACGACGATCATACAACCGCCGTCTCACGCCCCGTCTTCGCCTGCGGAGCGGCGCCGCGAGAGGGTCTTCCTCCCGCACGCGCTCCGCCGCCTCCTTCTGTGACATTACCTCTTCGCAGAAGGAGGCGACCGCTGCCCAGGCCCCCTCGCTTTCCAGCATCGAGTTGACGACGCCGGGAAGCGAGAGGTCCTGCCCGACTGCTGCGACCAGTGTGTGGCGCAGCTCGGACCAGGCTGGGCACACCTCGAGGGTGTGCTGCGCCGTGTCCTCCGCCGCGCCACAGTCGTGGCACGACGGGGTCTCCTCCCTTTGGATCCGATGCAGGTGCGATCCGAAGCACCCGTGTCCGGACAACACCTGCACCAGACGGAAAGAGAGGAAACCGTGGGACCGCTCGAGCCAATCCTTCAGGACCGGCCCGAGCGCGTCCAGTGTTCGGCGGCCAAATGCGGCAATGGCGAGGTCCTCCGTCCAGTGATGGACGATTGCGTCCTTCGCCTCTTGCCGCACGGCCTCCCGCTCTTCTGCGGCGGGGGGCTCCCCGAGCGCCTTACGGCGCGCCGTCCATTCGTACACTCTGGTCAGCACCCACGCCTCGAGCTCCCAAGGAGGGGTGCCGGCCAGAGCGCACGCCGCAGAGAAGCCTACCGAGCGGTAGGCCCTCGCCACCCGCAGTGCAATGGCCCTTTGGGGCCTGCGGATGGCCGTGGCGTTCTCCCGCCAACCTAACCTAACCTAACCTTTTTTTTTTTTTTTTTTTTTTTTTTTTTGTTTGCGCTGGGAAAAATGCATTACGCATGCCCACCCGTCGGGGGACGGGAGGGGTATGTGGGACTCCCCGGTAGAACCGGTATACCCACTAAACAACCCAGCGGCATTCCCGCATCGTCTGAGTGGAGGGGGACTGGGAATCGGCAGAGCCTTTCCATCCTGCCCCCCGCCGACGACCGCCCGCCTTTACGGCGGGCCCGGCGGGCCCCTCCCGTCGGGGGGGAGGGGCCCAGGAATGACTGACGACGTGGGTGGTGGACAGTGCAATGCAGGAGAAGGCGCCCCCGCGCCTGTCTCCCGCTGTTCACCACCTGGAGGCGCGTGACGACGATCATACAACCGCCGTCTCACGCCCCGTCTTCGCCTGCGGAGCGGCGCCGCGAGAGGGTCTTCCTCCCGCACGCGCTCCGCCGCCTCCTTCTGTGACATTACCTCTTCGCAGAAGGAGGCGACCGCTGCCCAGGCCCCCTCGCTTTCCAGCATCGAGTTGACGACGCCGGGAAGCGAGAGGTCCTGCCCGACTGCTGCGACCAGTGTGTGGCGCAGCTCGGACCAGGCTGGGCACACCTCGAGGGTGTGCTGCGCCGTGTCCTCCGCCGCGCCACAGTCGTGGCACGACGGGGTCTCCTCCCTTTGGATCCGATGCAGGTGCGATCCGAAGCACCCGTGGCCGGACAACACCTGCACCAGACGGAAAGAGAGGAAACCGTGGGACCGCTCGAGCCAATCCTTCAGGACCGGCCCGAGCGCGTCCAGTGTTCGGCGGCCAAATGTGGCAGTGGCGAGGTCCTCCGTCCAGTGATGGACGATTGCGTCCTTCGCCTCTTGCCGCACGGCCTCCCGCTCTTCTGCGACGGGGGGCTCCCCGAGCGCCTTGCGGCGCGCCGTCCATTCGTACACTCTGGTCAGCACCCACGCCTCGAGCTCCCAAGGAGGGGTGCCGGCCAGAGCGCACGCCGCAGAGAAGCCTACCGAGCGGTAGGCCCTCGCCACCCGCAGTGCAATGGCCCTTTGGGGCCTGCGGATGGCCGTGGCGTTCTCCCGTCTGTGGAGGGAGTCTGCCCAGATTGGGGCCCCGTAAAGGGCCATGCTCCTGAGGATGCCGGCATACAAGCGCCGGCATCGCGCCTTCGGACCCCCCAGATTCGGGAGGAGCCACGACAAGGCGTTCGCGGCCTTCAGCAGGCGCGTCGACAGCCCGCTAAAGTGTGGGCCGAAGCGCCACCTGCTGTCGAGGACAAGGCCCAAGTACTTCATCTGGGTCTTGACCTCGATCCTGACGCCCTCCACTGTAATGTGGCCGTCGGGAGGGATGCGCTGCCGTGGACCGTGAAAATACACGGCCTCGGTTTTGTGCAGCGCAACCTTCAGTCCGAGGCGGCGAATCCTTCCTGCCACTAAGGATCCGCCGGCAGAGGCCAGACTGGCCGCCTCCCTGAAGTCCCTCCCCCGGGCGACGAGGAGGGTGTCATCCGCGTAACAGATGACGCTCGTGCCACGGAGGAGGGTTCCCCGCAGTAGCCAGTCGAATCCAATGTTCCACAGCAGTGGTCCTAGGACCGACCCCTGTGGAACACCAGACTCTGCGCCGTATCGCCTCACTGTGGCCGTTTTGTCTGCGAGGAGGACCCCCCGGTCCTCCAAGTAGCTGGCCAAGAGTCGGCGCAGGTACTGAGGCACTCCGTGGTACCGGAGCGCCTCCAAGATTGTCGAGTGGGGGACGGAGTTGAAGGCGTTGGCTATGTCGAATGACACCGCCAACACTCCGTCGCCTGCCTCCACGGCCTCCCTCACCTGGCCCTTGAGTAGGGCCAGCGCGTCGACCGTCGAACGACCCCGTCGGAAACCGAATTGGGCGTCCGACAGGTCCGGCCCCACCGTCCTCAGCAGGCTCTTTAGCCGGTCGGCAATTATCCCCTCGAACAACTTACCGACCTCATCGAGCAAGACGATGGGCCGGTAAGCCGAGGGGGAGTCCGCCGGGCGTCCCTCCTTTCGGAGCAGGCATAGCCGCCCCTCCTTCCAAGGTTTCGGGAACCTCCCAGTCGTAAGACACGCGCTGAAGAGGTCCCGAAACCTCTCCTCCATGTGTGAGGCGGCGATGGCCACCACCCGTGCGGGAACGCCGTCCGGCCCTGGGGCTGTGTTCTTTGCGCGGAGGTGTAGAGTCCCCGCGCAAAGTTCCACCGCCGTCACCGGGGGGACCTCCTCCTCCGGCGGAGCCGCCTCCCGCGGGGGATCCATCACTGGCGGGGTGAAGTCGGTCCTGGACGGAAACAGGGACCGGACCGCCCCGTCCAGCAACGCCGGCTCGAGGGTCTCCGTCAGTGGAAGACCGCAGGGGCGCAGTTTATTCCGCGCCGCCTTGTATGGTCTTCCAAATGGGTCCCTGTCGAGACCCTCCAGCATTTCGGCTCTCGCCGAATCTTCGGCCGTGCGCATAGCCGACTTCAAGACCGTCTTGGCGTCGACGTACGTGGCATAGAGGGCCTCCTCGTTGGTGGGGTCTCGGTGCCTGCGCCTTCGACTCCGCGTGTAGGCCCTCCTGGCCGCCACGCAGGCGGTTCGGAGCCCCGCCAGTTCCTCCGACCACCAATAGACGGCGCGGCGGGGAGTTGGGCGGCGAGACCGGGGCATGCTGGAGTTGCACACCTCGGTCAGCGACCTCCTCAGCTGAACCGCTGCGGTGTCCACGTCCAGGACCTCGACAGGAGGCGCGAGCCAGTCCTGGACGAACGCCGCCTCCTCCGCAGCCTCTCGGTCCAGGCGGGTGAGAGCCCACCGTGGGAACGCAGATTGGCCTGAGCCTGGAGCAATTCCCCGGGAGCTCTGGGTGGAGCTGATGTCGAACCGCACATATCGGTGGTCCGACAAGGTCTCCACCGTCTCCACCCGCCAGTTCACGACGTGGGCGGCTAGCACGGGGGTGGCAAACGAGACGTCGACCACTGATCCTCCCCGTTGCCGCACACACGTGTGAACGGTCCCTCTGTTCAGGAGGGACACACCGCACGACGCCGCCCAAAACTCCACGGCGCGTCCCCGGACGTTGCAGGACCCGGCCGGGTTGCCCCAGGCCGTCGACTTGGCGTTCAGGTCACCCAGTACGGCGACCTGGCGTGGCGCCGCCCTCCCGACCACCGCGGTGAGGATTTCGAGAAAGTTCTCGAAATCCGAGAGAGGGCGGTTCGGGGAGAAATAGACGCCCACAAGGGCTAATTCTCCCCACGCGGCGGCCACGTATCCCGGTCCCCTCTCTAAGAGCGAGAGGGGAGGGGAGTCCGTGGAAGACCGCGTCACCAATGCCACCAAGCCGTCCCGATCGCCCAGCCAACGGCCAGGGACTGAGTACGGCTCGGCGACCGCCGCCACGTCCACCAACCACTCGGCCATTGTCTGCATCAGCAGATCCTGGGCCGCTCTGCAGTGGTTGGTGTTCGCCTGGAGGATGCGATGCTTGACCGAACTATCCATCGACAGACATCGCACCCCCTTCCACAACCGCCGCCGATGTCCCAGCCTCAGGGACGGCAACGGTGGCAACGACAGGCCGGATCAGCGCCTGCGCTTTGCCCTTCTTAGGGGGAGGATTGCACTTCCTCCCCATCATCACGTGGCCTGCCGGGCAGCCACTGGCGGCACACACCGCACAGTGCGGCGTGACGGCCTCGCAGGAGGCCGACTTGTGGCCTTCCTTGCCACAGCGGAAGCATTTGTCCGCCCTGTCGACCTCGGACGGACAAAGGGCCCGAGTGTGTCCGACTCCAAGACACTTGTAGCAGCGCAGAGGCTGGGCTGCAAGTGCCCGGACTACACCCGAGCTGAACCCGACAGTCAGCTGTCCCTTGGCTAGGACGGCTGCAGCTGCGGCGACTGGGCACTCGAGGCGAATGGTGCCCATGCCGCCGCGGCCGGGCCAACCTAACCTAACCTAACCTAACCTAACCTAACCTAACCAGTCGCGCGGCACCCCTCGTCGCGAGCAGATCATTTTTAAGTTGCTCCGCACTCGTAAAATCGAAAAATTCGGTTTTTTCGCGAAAAGTACCAAGTGTGATACATCATTACAAGCGCGCTGCTGAGACGCACGCGATAGTATAAATTTTATTGTGAAAAGTGAAAAACTGTGAAAGTTATTGCTGAAAAACCACTTCACGAGAACTTTGGAGCTCGACGCTGCTCGATTTTCAGTGAACACTTACAAATCGGCGATTACAGCCGGGTGCGCCGTAAGAAGACCTAACTCTGGACACCTCACTAGGAATTTTCCGAGTTGGGGTTCCGAAGATAACACGGAATAACTGAAAACCGCGTGGCACGTGGACAGAGTTCCCGAGGGTTCCGACTGGACTCGCGAGCAAAACTCGAAGGCGACACAGACGAGGAGCCGGGTGGCTACTTGACTTCGAAGAAAATTCAATTAGAACACCCTCAAAAATAAGGTTTTTAATTATAGTCTTTTTCAATAATTGTTTTCTGGGAAACAAGCGCGGGGACATATATTTTTTATTATCCCTAAAAATCAAGTATCAGTATCCCTATACATGTTTTAAATTTTAGTTAAATCAGGGTGTTAGTTTTTAAGATATTTAGTTTTTAAGGTTTTAAAAATTTGGGGGTTGGCTAATTCAACCCCAAAAAAGTTTTAAAAAATTTAGGGACAAGTACGTGGCTATTTACTATAGCTGTGATATATTTTCAAAAATTTTGCATTGTCTTTTAGGGCCGTAAATCAGTTCTGAAATATAAAATTTTATGTACACCATTTTAAAAAGTTAAAATACACCCCCTCAGGGCAGGCTAAAAATATATTTTTATTGTCACAGAATAGGGAAATTTGTCCTCTGTCCAGTGATATATAAATATCCCACCCGAAATTAAAATTACACATAGTTTTTAACAGTATCATGCAAGCCTAGAAAGTAAATTATTGCCTATAAGTTTTAGTTCCTAGTTTAGTTAAATTGTAGTATTTTATAAATATACCTGCCTTACTCGTGTTCTGGTACGTGTCTCGCGATCCAGTGTCCTGTAACGCAGTCTATAGTCCTGTTTTGTACATTTTTCAGTAAATAATTTAGTTTTTTGACCAAATTTATATATTTTTATATAGGATTAGCTATAATTACCACCGGTAGCCGCTAGGCCGCTAGCCCGCGCGGAGACGCGTCTTTTGACACCTCACACGTGCATGTAGCACTAATAGGACCCGAGATAATAGCAAAAATCGATTTTCACCAACCGGGACTCGAACCCGGGACTTTAAATTCCCTAAAAACGCCCATATCTCGGGAACGGAGCTAGTTAGCCCATTTTTGACGCCAGCCTATATATCTATACTTTAGTATAGATATATTGTCACGCTCCCCAGGCCACTACCATCGTGACCCACCCCTAAAATTTTTATATTTTATATTTTAGAAATAATAATTAGTCGTTATACATACCCCTTCCACAAGAAGTCGGCCATTGTACGTCTGAGCCTGGGCCATTGTGTGTGCCCGGCATTTCATTTTATTTAAATTTGTACCAAACTCTGCCCTCTAACCCCCCCCCCCTAAAATTATTTCCCCTCCCCCCTAGAATTTTTTCCCCTCCCGCATTCCTAACACCTTAAATTAATTTATATTTGTAATTTATTAATTTCTACTAATATCCCGAATAACCCTTAAAACCCATTTATCTCGTAAACGGCTGGGAATATCAAAATTTAGATAAAATTTCCCCCCCCCCCCTAGTACCCCCCCTCCCGGCACGAACATAGATTCAGTTAGGACCCCCAGACCCCCACTTTGACCCCCTTCGTCACTGACCCTCATATGTGGCAAATAGTAGTACAGTTAAAAAATTATATCCCCATACAGTCCGCCCACATTGAACCCCCCCCCGCTCCCCGTGACCCCTCTTGGTACCCCCCGCTCCCCGTGACCCCGTGGTTCCCCCACGATACTTAATGACCCCTGTACCCCCCTTCACCGCCCTCTGCTGACCCCCTGGAAGTCTCCGGGACCATTATTGTATTAAATTGGGTAACACCCCCCCCCCCCCCCCCCCCCCCTCTATATCGACCACCTCACCCCCCCGGGCCTAAACTTTGGCACCAGAGGTCATAGACCCACCGAGTTTGGGGTCATTCGAATCAGAAGAAAAAGACCTATCTTTTGGCTCCAAAAGAAATTGTATTTAAATTTAAATTTAATTTTAAGATTTACAAAAATTATATTAAGTAGGTTAGGTTAAGATAATTGGACAAAGGGTCTGAGACCCAGTTTGTTTTTATTAACTGTAGCTTTATTGAGCACAATAATTAGCATAAGGCAAGTAGTTTATAGAGGTTGATTTTTTATTATATATTATATTTGAATACTTTCTGTGCGTATCCCCCCTCTACAGGGACACAGAAGTAACGCCAGTGTCCTCTGACTGGTCTTTGATGAATTTAACATTCACAAAGGCCACCACCATGTTCCGCACACCGGCCAAGAAAGACGCGAGCTCACCGGGCTCCAGGGGCTCGCCGCGTTCGACAGAGAAGGCTGGACCCTCGCTTCCCAGTGTGAGGCGTAGCATTGGGGAATGGGAGGCTGGGAAAGCTGAGCCCCAGGCCAAGCCCCCGGCCAATCCAAAGCGCGACACCACACCACCTGCTTCCAGCTCTATGGAGACGCTCCGAATTCCCGCGGACACTGAAAAGCCACCAAAGAGGCCCGAGTCCGGCTATCCCAGTCTCACTGCGGAGGCGAGAGCTTGCCTAAATAAAGCAAAGCTTCATTTGGGCAACTCTCGCAACCTCAAAACGGAAATAAAGACGGAGGTGGTAAACGCGATAAACAGGCTCTTTGAGCTGGTAAAGGAGTCAGAGCGAAGCAAAGCTCCCGTTGCGGCTGCGGGTAAAACAGCGGATACACCTGTGTCCGCAGTTGTGCCTGCAGTCGCACCGGCGGCGCCCGCATCTATTAAACCGACCACGGAGCCGACAGAGCTAATGAAGAGCCTTGTGGCAGGCCTCATGGAGCACAAGCAGGCGTTGGAGGAGTGCCAACAACACACCCGAGCTCTGTCGGAGCACCTTCAGCAGGCCCCTCGGTACGTCGCAGGCCAGGGTCCGTCGTTCGCGGAAATCGCCGCCGGTCCGAAGCAGAACATCCAGGAACCTCTTCACTCGGTGGTTGTATCATCTGTGAATGATCAGGATACGAGTGAAGAGGTTATTGAGAAGCTCAGGACTGCGGTTGATGCCAGAAACGAAGGCACTAGGGTGGAGCGGCTGAGCAAGGCGAGGGACCAAAAAGTGGTTGTCGGCTTTAGGACCAGGGAGGAAATGACGTTGGTAACAGAAAGAATAAGGAAGACGGGCAATCTAGTGGTAGAGGAGGTAAAGAACAAAGATCCTCTCATCATCATCAAGGACGTCCTCTCCTGCCACTCGGATGTGGAGGTTACACAAGCCCTGCAGCGGCAAAATACCCACCTGATCGGGGACATACCTGCGGAAGATTTGAGGTTGGGGGTGAAGTACCGTCGTAGAACGAGGAACCCCCACATGTGCCACGTCATCCTGCGGGTGTCCCCTACGGTATGGCAGAGGCTGACTACGGCGGGTCGCGTGCACATTGACCTACAGCGGGTGCGTGTGCAGGACCAGTCACCACTGGTGCAGTGCACTCGCTGTCTGTGCTTCGGGCACAGCAGGAAACTGTGCACGCTGCCCGCCGACCTCTGCATCCACTGCGGTGATCCCCACATGCGTGCAGACTGTCCGTCACGTCTGGCAATGGAAGAGCCGAAGTGTCACAACTGCCAAACAGCAAAAATGGAGAAGACTGACCACAACGCCTTCGACAGCGGGTGCCCGATACGCGCCAAATGGGACGCGTTAGCACGCCTGTCGGTGGCGTACTGCTAAGGTCAAGTCGGCATTACCCGCAAGAGAACCACAACGGCATTGGTTACAAAATTAATATTAGTTCTCAAAACTACAGGCGTTAAAGACATAAACAAAATGTAATGAACTCAAAAACTGCGAATTGGAGACAACTTCATGAGAAATTGGCCCAATTGAAAATCGATATTAAATTAAATTTAAAAACATTAGAAAAACCTTACCTTACCGTTGTGGTGAAATGTGCTGTTAATATTAAGAAGGAGGTCAGCACCATGAGCATTCGGAGCGTTGTCGAACAGTACCTGAAACAAAAAGAGAATGATGAGTATAAAGAAGTGGAAGTTACTATAGCAAATAGCAAGAGAGACAGCGGCTGAGAGTCTGGCATGTTTTTCTTTTTGAACCGTCTAAGAGGAAGATATATTAAAATAGTAGTAATAATTTATAGGATAGGAATGAAATATAAACCAGTATAGTATAAGAAATTATGTCTATATAATATATTGTATATATATTAGGATAGCCATATTATAAATAGAAAATAGATTAAGAAAAGATTTGAACAATTATAGTTTGCACAAAAAAAAAAAAAAAAAAAAAAAAAAAAAAAAAAAAAAAAAAAAAAAAAAAAAAAAAGAATTAAAAATGTCATAACTATAATAATAAAAAGAGCAATAAATTATTACTAACGTAAGGTGTTAGCCTGTTAAGATACGCATACCATGTAAACGAATGTATTAGATTGGTTATTACAGACAAATCGGATGAAGTGTGGAAACCGCTTCCAGGAACTCTCCATTTCCTAAAACAGGATGCATGAAAGAAGAACAAAAACAACGATAAGCAACCAGAATTATGGCCAAACAAGGTCTCTGATCATGTCAGAGGGACACTGAGCAAAGGCAGGAGTGGGTTTTAGCCGGTAAGAGTCCGGCACTGCCCAGACTGGCTCACCAGTGAGGTAGTCTAGGCGTCCATGAGGATTTCCCCTCCTGCCCAAAAAAAAAAAAAAAAAAAAAAAAAAAAAAAAAAAAAAAAAAAACCTAACCTAACCTTTTTTTTTTTTTTTTTTTTTTTTTTTTTTGTTTGCGCTGGGAAAAATGCATTACGCATGCCCACCCGTCGGGGGACGGGAGGGGTATGTGGGACTCCCCGGTAGAACCGGTATACCCACTAAACAACCCAGCGGCATTCCCGCATCGTCTGAGTGGAGGGGGACTGGGAATCGGCAGAGCCTTTCCATCCTGCCCCCCGCCGACGACCGCCCGCCTTTACGGCGGGCCCGGCAAGCCCCTCCCGTCGGGGGGGAGGGGCCCAGGAATGACTGACGGCGTGGGTGGTGGACAGTGCAATGCAGGAGAAGGCGCCCCCGCGCCTGTCTCCCGCTGTTCACCACCTGGAGGCGCGTGACGACGATCATACAACCGCCGTCTCACGCCGCGTCTTCGCCTGCGGAGCGGCGCTGCAAGAGGGTCTTCCTCCCGCACGCGCTCCGCCGCCTCCTTCTGTGACATTACTTCTTCGCAGAAGGAGGCGACCGCCGCCCAGGCCCCCTCGCTTTCCAGCATCGAGTTGACGACGCCGGGAAGCGAGAGGTCCTGCCCGACCGCTGCGACCAGTGTGTGGCGCAGCTCGGACCAGGCTGGGCACACCTCGAGGGTGTGCTGCGCCGTGTCCTCCGCCGCGCCACAGTCGTGGCACGACGGGGTCTCCTCCCTTTGGATCCGATGCAGGTGCGATCCGAAGCACCCGTGGCCGGACAACACCTGCACCAGACGGAAAGAGAGGAAACCGTGGGACCGCTCGAGCCAATCCTTCAGGACTGGCCCGAGCGCGTCCAGTGTTCGGCGGCCGAATGCGGCAGTGGCGAGGTCCTCCGTCCAATGATGGACGATTGCGTCCTTCGCCTCTTGCCGCACGGCCTCCCGTTCTTCTGCGACGGGGGGCTCCCCGAGCGCCTTGCGGCGCGCCGTCCATTCGTACACTCTGGTCAGCACCCACGCCTCGAGCTCCCAAGGAGGGGTGCCGGCCAGAGCGCACGCCGCAGAGAAGCCCACCGAGCGGTAGGCCCTCGCCACCCGCAGTGCAATGGCCCTTTGGGGCCTGCGGATGGCCGTGGCGTTCTCCCGTCTGTGGAGGGAGTCTGCCCAGATTGGGGCCCCGTAAAGGGCCATGCTCCTGAGGATGCCGGCATACAAGCGCCGGCATCGCGCCTTCGGACCCCCCAGATTCGGGAGGAGCCACGACAAGGCGTTCGCGGCCTTCAGCAGGCGCGTCGACAGCCCGCTAAAGTGTGGGCCGAAGCGCCACCTGCTGTCGAGGACAAGGCCCAAGTACTTCATCTGGGCCTTGACCTCGATCCTGACGCCCTCCACTATAATGTGGCCGTCGGGAGGGATGCGCTGCCGTGGACCGTGAAAATACACGGCCTCGGTTTTGTGCAGCGCAACCTTCAGTCCGAGGCGGCGAATCCTTCCTGCCACTAAGGATCCGCCGGCAGAGGCCAGACTGGCCGCCTCCCTGAAGTCTCTCCCCCGGGCGACGAGGAGGGTGTCATCCGCGTAACAGATGACGCTCGTGCCACGGAGGAGGGTTCCCCGCAGTAGCCAGTCGAATCCAATGTTCCACAGCAGTGGTCCTAGGACCGACCCCTGTGGAACACCGGACTCTGCGCCGTATCGCCTCACTGTGGCCGTTTTGTCTGCGAGGAGGACCACCCGGTCCTCCAAGTAGCTGGCCAAGAGTCGGCGCAGGTACTGAGGCACTCCGTGGTACCGGAGCGCCTCCAAGATTGTCGAGTGGGGGACGGAGTTGAAGGCGTTGGCTATGTCGAATGACACCGCCAACACTCCGTCGCCCGCCTCCACGGCCTCCCTCACCTGGCCCTTGAGTAGGGCCAGCGCGTCGACCGTCGAACGACCCCGTCGGAAACCGAATTGGGCGTCCGACAGGTCCGGCCCCACCGTCCTCAGCAGGCTCTTTAGCCGGTCGGCGATTATCCCCTCGAACAACTTACCGACCTCATCGAGCAAGACGATGGGCCGGTAAGCCGAGGGGGAGTCCGCCGGGCGTCCCTCCTTTCGGAGCAGGCATAGCCGCCCCTCCTTCCAAGGTTTCGGGAACCTCCCAGTCGTAAGACACGCGCTGAAGAGGTCCCGAAACCTCTCCTCCATGTGTGAGGCGGCGATGGCCACCACCCGTGCGGGAACGCCGTCCGGCCCTGGGGCTGTGTTCTTTGCGCGGAGGTGTAGAGTCCCCGCGCAAAGTTCCACCGCCGTCACCGGGGGGACCTCCTCCTCCGGCGGAGCCGCCTCCCGCGGGGGATCCATCACTGGCGGGGTGAAGTCGGTCCTGGACGGAAACAGGGACCGGACCACCCCGTCCAGCAGTGCCGGCTCGAGGGTCTCCGTCAGTGGAAGACCACAGGGGCGCAGTTTATTCCGCGCCGCCTTGTATGGTCTTCCAAATGGGTCCCTGTCGAGACCCTCTAACATCTCGGCTCTCGCCGAATCTTCGGCCGCGCGCATTGCCGACTTGAGGACAGTCTTTGCGTCAACGTACGCGGCATAGAGGGCCTCCTCGTTGGTGGGGTCTCGGTGCCTGCGCCTTCGACTCCGCGTGTAGGCCCTCCTGGCTGCCACGCAGGCGGTTCGGAGCCCCGCCAGTTCCTCCGACCACCAATAGACGGCGCGGCGGGGAGCTGGGCGGCGAGACCGGGGCATGCTGGAGTTGCACACCTCGGTCAGCGACCTCCTCAGCTGAGCCGCTGCGGCGTCCACGTCCAGGACCTCGACAGGAGGTGCGAGCCAGTCCTGGACGAACGCCGCCTCCTCCGCAGCCTCTCGGTCCAGGCGGGTGAGAGCCCACCGTGGGAACGCAGATTGGCCCGAGCCTGGAGCAATTCCCCGGGAGCTCTGGGTGGAGCTGATGTCGAACCGCACATATCGGTGGTCCGACAAGGTCTCCACCATCTCCACCCGCCAGTTCACGACGTGGGCGGCTAGCACGGGGGTGGCAAACGATACGTCGACCACTGATCCTCCCCGTTGCCGCACACACGTGTGAACGGTCCCTCTGTTCAGGAGGGACACACCGCACGACGCCGCCCAAAACTCCACGGCGCGTCCCCGGACGTTGCAGGAAACGGCCGGGTTGCCCCAGGCCGTCGACTTGGCGTTCAGGTCACCCAATATGGCGACCTGGCGTGGCGCCGCCCTCCCGACCACCGCGGTGAGGATTTCGAGAAAGTTCTCGAAATCCGAGAGAGGGCGGTTCGGGGAGAAATAGACGCCCACCAGGGCTAATTCTCCCCACGCGGCGGCCACGTATCCCGGTCCCCTCTCTAAGAGCGAGAGGGGAGGGGAGTCCGTGGAAGACCGCGTCACCAGTGCCACCAAGCCGTCCCGATCGCCCAGCCAACGGCCAGGGACTGAATACGGCTCGGCGACCGCCGCCACGTCCACCAACCACTCGGCCATGGTCTGCATCAGCAGATCCTGGGCCGCTCTGCAGTGGTTGGTGTTCGCCTGGAGGATGCGATGCTTGACCGAACTATCCATCGACAGACATCGCACCCCCTTCCACAACCGCCGCCGATGTCCCAGCCTCAGGGACGGCAACGGTGGCAGCGACAGGCCGGATCAGCGCCTGCGCTTTGCCCTTCTTAGGGGGAGGATTGCACTTCCTCCCCATCATCACGTGGCCTGCCGGGCAGCCACTGGCGGCACACACCGCACAGTGCGGCGTGGCGGCCTCGCAGGAGGCCGACTTGTGGCCTTCCTTGCCACAGCGGAAGCATTTGTCCGCCCTGTCGACCTCGGACGGACAAAGGGCCCGAGTGTGTCCGACTCCAAGACACTTGTAGCAGCGCAGAGGCTGGGCTGCAAGTGCCCGGACTACACCCGAGCTGAACCCGACAGTCAGCCGTCCCTTGGCTAGGACGGCTGCAGCTGCGGCGACTGGGCACTCGAGGCGAATGGTGCCCATGCCGCCGCGGCCGGGCCTGATGGCCCGACCTTGCACCGCTGTGACACCACAGCCCCCCATCGCAGCGACCGCCGCCACCACCTCCTCTTTGGTGACCGAGTCGTCGAGGTCGGTCACCTCCAAGGCCACAGACTTTACGGGCCTGGTGACCTTGGCCGCGTCGGCGATGACCTCTCGCAGCTTGGTTGCGAAGAGGTCCGCGTTGGCGCCGCCCTGAGCCCCCGGGAACTCGAACATTCGAGCCCCGGCCTGGGTCCGGCGGCAGGATACTGTGCCGATCCCCAGCTGGGTGGGATTGGCGTTGGCACGCGCCCGCATCATTACGGACGCGTACGTCTCCCCCCGCTCCACAGCCTCAGCGGTGAGCGTCACCACAACGGCTGCGGTCTTCGGAGGAACCAGCTTCCTCTTTGACTTGGCGGCGGGGGCCCCATTAGCTACAGGAGCAGCAGCGGGAGCAGCGGCGGTGGGCTTGGCGGCCGACGTCTTCCCCTTCCCCTTTCCCTTGCCTTTTGTCTGGGACGGGCCGGGAGTGGTGGTAGCGGGGGTGGTAGGGGCAGCCAGGGCCTTCTTTTTGCCCTTTTTCACCTTCGTCCACCCTTGCTGGTTGGATGGGGTGGTGGACGGAAGATGGGCGTCAGAGGACAGCTCTGGCTCGCGTGGCCTTCTGTCTGCCGCGAGCGGCGGTCGCAGGCGTTTCTCCGGCAAGAGCCTGTCCTCTATGCCCGCAAGACAGGCTCTCGTGAAGGCCCTTTCCTCCATTACGACCTTGCGGATTACATCCTCAAGGTTGGAGGGCGGGGCCTCAGCCGCTGGTCTCGGCTCGGACACCTTAGTATTTGGCCGGGCCGTGGCTTCAGCCAGCTTCAGATGAAGCTGGCTGACCTCTGACTGCAGGCGATCGACTTTCGCCTGCAGTTGCCGCGTTTCGTCGGTAGCCTTCCGCTGCACCAGCTCCCCGACTATGCCGCGCATGCTCGCGGCCCTACATTTAAGGGACTTTTGGAATGTCCCTTTTAAATTGGAGGACTTGGAGGCGACTGCCACTATCTCCTCTTCGTCCTCCTCAGCCATCAACTGCAGCTCCGCCAGGGAGTGGTCCGCGTAGTGGACGCGGGACGCGCCGTACCCGGATTTGGCCCGGGCGGCGTGCGTCCGTTGCTCCGTGGCCGCAACCCGCTCCTCCAGGTCTTGTTGGACCTGCGCCCGTCGAGACAGGTCCAACTGGCGTTGGGCTTCTGCCAGACCCACGTCGTGGGTGTCAGACACCGGCCTCTTGGCCCTCGGCTGTGACGCCGTGTCCGAGGAACCCCCAGACCCCTTCCTCTGATATGCCCGCTTTTTCGAGTCTCGGCGACTAATCGCCGAACCACATGACATGGTGGACTCGTTGTCGGAGTCCAGCAACTCGCCCGCCGAGCTATAGAAGCTAGTCGCAGACGGCGCGCGGCTAGCCTCTGATGCCGAGGCACCCTCGGATTGGCCCTGAGAAGGGCCTTTTGGTTGGCCCTGAGAAGGGCCTTTTGCTTGGCCCTGGGAAGGGCCTTTTGGTTGGCCCTGAGAAGGGCCTTTTGCTTGGCCCTGAGAAGGGCCTTTTGGTGGGCCCTGAGAAGGGCCTTTTTTAAAACGCCCGGAGGCGGTCCTCGATTGCTTTGGCATAGCCTCCGCAGGTGTCGTAGATGCCGACATGAAATAAAATTGGATAAAAACAGTTAAAATACGCTACGACTGCACAGTGCACTTTAGCCGAACACCGGTCTGCCACTCCGTTACGGTGGTCAGAACCGGGTCGTTGCCCAGGGGACGCGACGTGGACGCAAGCACTGTGGGGTGGTCCCCCAACCTAACCTAACCTTTTTTTTTTTTTTTTTTTTTTTTTTTTTTTTTTTTTTTTTTTTTTTTTTTTTTTTGTCGCTGAGAAATGCTTTATGCATCCCCGCTCGTGGGGGACGAGACGGGGTATGTGGGACTCCTGTCGAAATCCGCACTCGACAGTATACCCACTAAAACTCAGCGGTGTTCCCGCGACGCCGTGATGGGAGGGCTATGGGAAATTGGCTCAGCCTCTGCTTCCACAGCCCTCCCGGCGTATGCCCGCCTAGTTGGCGGGCCCCGCATGCCCCCCATTTAACTGGGGGGCTACGGGAATGGCCGGGAACACCCCGCCACTCCCGTCCGACACTGGTGGAGGCCCGTGCAATACAGGCAAAGGGCGCCCCCGCACCCACCGCCTGCTGGCCTCCACCCGGGAGGAGCCGGAGGTGACTACCAGACCGGCGTCTTCCTCGACCCCTCCCCTCTCCGGAGCGGCGCCACGCGAGAGAATCATCCCCCCGCGCGGGCGCCGCTGCCTCCCTCAGGGACACGACCGCCTATTCCGCAGCGGCGGCCGTGCCCAGTCTACGCCCACTCACCTCCCTCTGTAAGCAGAGGAGGAGTGGGCGTACCTGCCCTCTGTAGCCCGGTTCCCTTCACCGACCATCAAGCATGATCGGTGATTGGAACCGTGACCTTTCCCCGCTTGTTGAAGATTAGCCGCCAGCCCCAATTGTCCCCCAAAACCGCACTGGGAGAAATTGGAGCCGACGTTGCCCAGGGTGCGCCACGAGGAGGCTCTTCAACATGCACCCCTAACCTAACCTTTTTTTTTTTTTTTTTGTTTGCGCTGGGAAAAATGCATTACGCATGCCCACCCGTCGGGGGACGGGAGGGGTATGTGGGACTCCCCGGTAGAACCGGTATACCCACTAAACAACCCAGCGGCATTCCCGCATCGTCTGAGTGGAGGGGGACTGGGAATCGGCAGAGCCTTTCCATCCTGCCCCCCGCCGACGACCGCCCGCCTTTACGGCGGGCCCGGCGGGCCCCTCCCGTCGGGGGGGAGGGGCCCAGGAATGACTGACGACGTGGGTGGTGGACAGTGCAATGCAGGAGAAGGCGCCCCCGCGCCTGTCTCCCGCTGTTCACCACCTGGAGGCGCGTGACGACGATCATACAACCGCCGTCTCACGCCCCGTCTTCGCCTGCGGAGCGGCGCCGCGAGAGGGTCGTCCTCCCGCACGCGCTCCGCCGCCTCCTTCTGTGACATTACCTCTTCGCAGAAGGAGGCGACCGCTGCCCAGGCCCCCTCGCTTTCCAGCATCGAGTTGACGACGCCGGGAAGCGAGAGGTCCTGCCCGACCGCTGCGACCAAAGGTAGGCGCAGCTCGGACCAGGCCGGGCACACCTCGAGGGTGTGCTGTGCCGTGTCCTCCGCCGCGCCACAGTCGTGGCACGACGGGGTCTCCTCCCTTTGGATCCGATGCAGGTGCGATCCGAAGCACCCGTGGCCGGACAACACCTGCACCAGACGGAAAGAGAGGAAACCGTGGGACCGCTCGAGCCAATCCTTCAGGACCGGCCCGAGCGCGTCCAGTGTTCGGCGGCCAAATGCGGCAGTGGCGAGGTCCTCCGTCCAGTGATGGACGATTGCGTCCTTCGCCTCTTGCCGCACGGCCTCCCGCTCTTCTGCGGCGGGGGGCTCCCCGAGCGCCTTACGGCGCGCCGTCCATTCGTACACTCTGGTCAGCACCCACGCCTCGAGCTCCCAAGGAGGGGTGCCGGCCAGAGCGCACGCCGCAGAGAAGCCTACCGAGCGGTAGGCCCTCGCCACCCGCAGTGCAATGGCCCTTTGGGGCCTGCGGATGGCCGTGGCGTTCTCCCGCCTGTGGAGGGAGTCTGCCCAGATTGGGGCCCCGTAAAGGGCCATGCTCCTGAGGATGCCGGCATACAAGCGCCGGCATCGCGCCTTCGGACCCCCCAGATTCGGGAGGAGCCACGACAAGGCGTTCGCGGCCTTCAGCAGGCGCGTCGACAGCCCGCTAAAGTGTGGGCCGAAGCGCCACCTGCTGTCGAGGACAAGGCCCAAGTACTTCATCTGGGCCTTGACCTCGATCCTGACGCCCTCCACTATAATGTGGCCGTCGGACCCCTTTTTTTTTTTTTTTTTTTTTTTTTTTTTTGTTTGCGCTGGGAAAAATGCATTACGCATGCCCACCCGTCGGGGGACGGGAGGGGTATGTGGGACTCCCCGGTAGAACCGGTATACCCACTAAACAACCCAGCGGCATTCCCGCATCGTCTGAGTGGAGGGGGACTGGGAATCGGCAGAGCCTTTCCATCCTGCCCCCCGCCGACGACCGCCCGCCTTTACGGCGGGCCGCCGTCGGACCCCTAACCTAACCTAACCTAACCTAACCTAACCTTTTTTTTTTTTTTTTTTTTTTTTTTTTTTTTGTCGCTGAGAAATGCTTTATGCATCCCCGCTCGTGGGGGACGAGACGGGGTATGTGGGACTCCTGTCGAAAACCGCACTCGACAGTATACCCACTAAAACTCAGCGGTGTTCCCACAACGCCGTGATGGGAGGGCTATGGGAAATTGGCTCAGCCTCTGCTTCCACAGCCCTCCCGGCGTATGCCCGCCTAGTTGGCGGGCCCCGCATGCCCCCCATTCAACTGGGGGGCTACGGGAATGGCCGGGAACACCCGGCCACTCCCGTCCGACACTGGTGGAGGCCCGTGCAATACAGGCAAAGGGCGCCCCCGCACCCACCGCCTGCTGGCCTCCACCCGGGAGGAGCCGGAGGTGACTACCAGACCGGCGTCTTCCTCGACCCCTCCCCTCTCCGGAGCGGCGCCGCGCGAGAGAATCATCCCCCGCGCGCGCGCCGCTGCCTCCCTCCGGGACACGACCGCCTGTTCCGCATCGGCGGCCCTGCCCAGTCTACGCCCACTCACCTCCCTCTGTAAGCAGAGGAGGAGTGGGCGTACCCTCTGTAGCCCGGTTCCCTTCACCGACCATCAAGCATGATCGGTGATTGGAACCGTGACCTTTCCCCGCTTGTTGAAGATTAGCCGCCAGCCCCAATTGTCCCCCAAAACCGCACTGGGAGAAATTGGAGCCGACGTTGCCCAGGGTGCGCCACGAGGAGGCTCTTCAACATGCACCCCTTCAACATGCACCCCAACCTAACCTAACCTTTTTTTTTTTTTTTTTTTGTCGCTGAGAAATGACATTACGCATCTCCGCTCGTCGGGGGACGAGACGGGGTATGTGGGACTCCCTGCCAGAGTGGCAGTATACCCACTAAAACTCAGCGGTGTTCCCGCGACGCCGTGATGGGAGGGCTATGGGAAATTGGCTCAGCCTCTGCTTCCACAGCCCTCCCGGCGTATGCCCGCCTAGCTGGCGGGCCCCGCATGCCCCCCAGTCTGGGGGGCTACGGGAATGGCCGGGAACACCTGGCCATTCCCGTCCGACACTGGTGGAGGCCCGTGCAATACAGGCAAGGGTGCCCCCGCACCCGTTGCCTGCTGGCCTCCACCGGGGAGGAGTCGGTGATGGCCGTCATACTGACGTCTTCTCCGACCCCTCCTCCGTCTTCGGAGCGCCGCCGCGTGAGGGTCGTCCTCCCGCGCGCGCTCCGCCGCCTCCTTCTGGGACATGACGTGTTCGCAGAAGGAGGCCACTGCCGCCCAGGACCTCTCATCGCCCAGCATGGCGTTGACCAAACCGGGGAGTGAGAGGTCCGGTCCGATCACCGAAGTGAGACCGCGGCGCGGCTCGGACCACGACGGGCACACCGCGAGGGTGTGCTGCGCCGCGTCCTCCGCCGCACAGCAGTCGTGGCACGACGATGTCTCCTCCCGTCCGATCCGGTGCAGGTACGATCCGAAACAACCGTGCCCGGACAGCACCTGCACCAGACGGTACGAGAGGAACCCGTGCGACCGATCGAGCCAGTCTCGCAGGACCGGCCCGATCGCGTCGAGGGTTCGGCGGCCGAAGGCTGCGGTGGCGAGGTCCCTCGTCCAATGGACGACGATGGCGTCCCTCGCCTCCCGCCGGACGGCCTCCCGCTCTTCCGGGGCGGGGCGTTCTCCTCTCGCCCTCCGCCCAGCCGTCCATTCGTATACTCTGGCGAGCACCCACGCCTCGAGTTCCCAAGGAGGGGTGCCAGCCAGAGCACACGCTGCCGCGAAGCCCACCGTGCGGTAGGCCCGCGACACCCGCTGAGCTATGGCCCTTTGGGGGGCCCGCAAGGCGGCGGCGTTCTCCCGCCTTTGGAGGGAGTCCTCCCAGATTGGGGCCCCGTAGAGGGCCATACTCCTCAAGATGCCGGCGTAAAGTTGCCGGCATCGCGCGCTGGGCCCCCCCAAATTGGGGAGCAGCCACGAGAGGGCGCCCGCAGTCTTCAGCAGGCGCGTCGACAGCCCGCTAAAATGCGGGCCGAATCGCCACCTGCTGTCGAGTACAAGGCCCAGATATTTCATCTGGGCCTTCACCTCGATTCGGACGCCCTCCACAAATATGTGGGCGTCTGGTGGTTGGCGCTGCCGAGGCCCGTGGAAGAACACAGCCTCGGTCTTGTGCAGCGCCACCGTCAATCCTAGGCGGCGGATCCTCCCTGCGACCAAGGATCCGCCCGCCGAGGCCAAGTTGGCCGCCTCCCTGAAACTCTCCCCCCGGGCGGTGAGGAGAGTGTCATCCGCGTAGCAGACGACACTCGTACCTCGGAGGAGAGTTCCCCGCAAGAGCCAGTCGTAGCCGACGTTCCAGAGGAGAGGTCCCAGGACTGACCCCTGTGGAACGCCGGCCTCGACTGCGTACCGCCGGACTTGGCCAGCCCTGTTCACGAGGACGATCGCCCGATCCTCCAGGTAGCTGGCCAGTAGACGCCGCATATATCGAGGCACCCCGTGGAATCGGAGTGCCTCGAGGATGGTGCTGTGGGGAACAGAGTTGAAGGCGTTGGCTATGTCGAATGACACCGCCAACAATCCGTCCCCCACATCCATCGCCTCCTTTACCTGCCTCTTAAGGCAGG
This sequence comes from Brachylomia viminalis, assembly GCA_937001585.2. Lineage (NCBI taxonomy): Eukaryota > Metazoa > Arthropoda > Insecta > Lepidoptera > Noctuidae > Brachylomia > Brachylomia viminalis. The sequence goes on along the minus strand of OW443314.2, from coordinate 25,190,744 downwards.
CCAGCGCGTCCACCGTCGAACGCTCAGCCCGAAAACCGAACTGAGCGTCCGACAAGTCCGGCCCGATACGCCGCATATGGCCCTTTAGGCGGGCAGCGATTATCCCCTCGAACATTTTTCCGACCTCATCGAGCAGAACGATGGGCCGGTATGCCGAGGGGGAGTCAGCAGGGCGGCCCTCCTTGCGAAGGAGGCACAACTGCCCCTCCTTCCACGGTTTCGGGAACCTTCCAGACGCAAGGCATGCGCTGAAGAGGTCCCGAAACCGCTCCTCCATTTGGGTGGCGGCAATTGCCACCACCCTCGCCGGGACACCGTCGGGGCCCGGAGCCGTCTTCTTGGCGCGGATATGCACAATCGCCGCGCCAAGTTCCGACTCCGTGACAGGAGAGGGAGCCTCCTCTTCCTCCTCATCCTCCAGCAGCGGGGCTCCACACATCACTGGCGGGGTGAAGTTGTCCCTGCACGGAAACAGGGACTGAACCACCCCATCCAGAAATGTGGGCTCCAGGGTCTCGACAACCGGGGGACCAAAGGGGCGCAATTTGTTGCGTGCCGCCTTATACGGTCTCCCGTATGGGTCGTTGTCGAGACCCTCCAGCAGCTCGGCTCTCGCCGAGTCTTTAGCGGCGGCGATGGCCCGATCGAGGCCCATTTTTGCCTCCACGTACACCTCGTAGAGGCGGTCCTCGTCGGGCCGGTTGCGTCGACGCCGCCGCCGACTCCGCGTGTAGGCCCTCTTGGCCGCCACGCAGGCGGTTCTGAGCCCCGCCAGTGCCTCCGACCACCAATAGACGGCGCGGCGGGGAGCCGGGCGGCGAGACCGGGGCATGCTGGAGTTGCACACCTCGGTCAGAGACTCCCTCAGCTGGCCCGCTATGGTGTCCACATCCAGGCCGGTGGTAGGAGGCGACAGCCAGTCCTGGATGAACGCCGCCTCCGCCGCTGCCTCCCTGTCCAGGCGGGTGAAAGCCCACCGCGGAAACGGTGATCGCCCCGAGAGGGGCTGCACCGCTCCGGGGCCACTGGCGGAGATGTCGAACCGCACGTAGCGGTGGTCCGACATAGTCTCCACCAGGTCCACCCGCCAGTTCAGCACGCGCGCGGCTAACCCAGGGGTGGCGAAAGTGACGTCCACTACTGAGCCACCCTGACGCCGCACGCATGTCTGGACGCTTCCTCTGTTCAAGAGGGAGAGTCCAGAGGAGGCTGCCCACATCTCCACCGCCCGCCCGCGAGCGTCGGTGGCCCGGTTGCCCCAGGTCACCGACTTGGCATTCAGGTCTCCCAGCACGGAGACCTGACGCGGCGCCGCCCTGCCGACCACGGCGGCCAGGACTCCGAGATAATTCTCAAAGTCCTGGAGAGGGCGGTTTGGGGAGAAATATACCCCCACAAGGGCAAAGTCTCCCCACGCGGCAACCTAACCTAACCTAACCTAACCTTTTTTTTTTTTTTTTTTTTTTTTTTTTTTTTTTTTTTTTTTTTTTTTTTTTTTTTTGTCGCTGAGAAATGCTTTATGCATCCCCGCTCGTGGGGGACGAGACGGGGTATGTGGGACTCCTGTCGAAATCCGCACTCGACAGTATACCCACTAAAACTCAGCGGTGTTCCCACAACGCCGTGATGGGAGGGCTATGGGAAATTGGCTCAGCCTCTGCTTCCACAGCCCTCCCGGCGTATGCCCGCCTAGTTGGCGGGCCCCGCATGCCCCCCATTTAACTGGGGGGCTACGGGAATGGCCGGGAACACCCGGCCACTCCCGTCCGACGCTGGTGGAGGCCCGTGCAATACAGGCAAAGGGCGCCCCCGCACCCACTGCCTGCTGGCCTCCACCCGGGAGGAGCCGGAGGTGACTACCAGACTGGCATCTTCCTCGACCCCTCCCCTCTCCAGAGCGGCGCCGCGCGAGAGAATCATCCCCCGCGCGCACGCCGCTGCCTCCCTCCGGGACATGACCGCCTGTTCCGCATCGGCGGCCCTGCCCAGTCTACGCCCACTCACCTCCCTCTGTAAGCAGAGGAGGAGTGGGCGTACCTGCCCTCTGTAGCCCGGTTCCCTTCACCGACCATCAAGCATGATCGGCGATTGGAACCGTGACCTTTCCCCGCTTGTTGAAGATTAGCCGCCAGCCCCAATTGTCCCCCAAAACCGCACTGGGAGAAATTGGAGCCGACGTTGCCCAGGGTGCGCCACGAGGAGGCTCTTCAACATGCACCCCAACCTAACCTTTTTTTTTTTTTTTTTTTTTTTTTTTTTGTCGCTGAGAAATGACATTACGCATCTCCGCTCGTCGGGGGACGAGACGGGGTATGTGGGACTCCCTGCCAGAGTGGCAGTATACCCACTAAAACTCAGCGGTGTTCCCGCGACGCCGTGATGGGAGGGCTATGGGAAATTGGCTCAGCCTCTGCTTCCACAGCCCTCCCGGCGTATGCCCGCCTAGCTGGCGGGCCCCGCATGCCCCCCAGTCTGGGGGGCTACGGGAATGGCCGGGAACACCTGGCCATTCCCGTCCGACACTGGTGGAGGCCCGTGCAATACAGGCAAGGGTGCCCCCGCACCCGTTGCCTGCTGGCCTCCACCGGGGAGGAGTCGCTGATGGCCGTCATACTGACGTCTTCTCCGACCCCTCCTCCGTCTTCGGAGCGCCGCCGCGTGAGGATCGTCCTCCCGCGCGCGCTCCGCCGCCTCCTTCTGGGACATGACGTGTTCGCAGAAGGAGGCCACTGCCGCCCAGGACCTCTCATCGCCCAGCATGGCGTTGACCAAACCGGGGAGTGAGAGGTCCGGTCCGATTACCGCAGTGAGACTGCGGCGCGGCTCGGACCACGACGGGCACACCGCGAGGGTGTGCTGCGCCGCGTCCTCCGCCGCACCGCAGTCGTGGCACGACGGTGTCTCCTCCCGTCCGATTCGGTGCAGGTACGATCCGAAACAACCGTGTCCGGACAGCACCTGCACCAGACGGAACGAGAGGAACCCATGCGACCGATCGAGCCAGTCTGGCAGGACCGGCCCGATCGCGTCGAGGGTTTGGCGGCCGAAGGCTGCGGTGGCGAGGTCCCTCGTCCAATGGACGACGATGGCGTCCCTCGCCTCCCGCCGGACGGCCTCCCGCTCTTCCGGGGCGGGGCGTTCTCCTCTCGCCCTCCGCCCCGCCGTCCATTCGTATACTCTGGCGAGCACCCACGCCTCGAGTTCCCAAGGAGGGGTGCCAGCCAGAGCACACGCTGCCGCGAAGCCCACCGTGCGGTAGGCCCGCGACACCCGCTGAGCTATGGCCCTTTGGGGGGCCCGCAAGGCCGCGGCGTTCTCCCGCCTTTGGAGGGAGTCCTCCCAGATTGGGGCCCCGTAGAGGGCCATACTCCTCAAGATGCCGGCGTAAAGTTGCCGGCATCGCGCGCTGGGCCCCCCCAAATTGGGGAGCAGCCACGAGAGGGCGCCCGCAGTCTTCAGCAGGCGCGTCGACAGCCCGCTAAAATGCGGGCCGAAACGCCACCTGCTGTCGAGTACAAGGCCCAGATATTTCATCTGGGCCTTCACCTCGATTCGGACGCCCTCCACAAATATGTGGGCGTCTGGTGGTTGGCGCTGCCGAGGCCCGTGGAAGAACACAGCCTCGGTCTTGTGCAGCGCCACCGTCAATCCTAGGCGGCGGATCCTCCCTGCGACCAAGGATCCGCCCGCCGAGGCCAAGTTGGCCGCCTCCCTGAAACTCTCCCCCCGGGCGGTGAGGAGAGTGTCATCCGCGTAGCAGACGACACTCGTACCTCGGAGGAGAGTTCCCCGCAAGAGCCAGTCGTAGCCGACGTTCCAGAGGAGAGGTCCCAGGACTGACCCCTGTGGAACGCCGGCCTCGACTGCGTACCGCCGGACTTGGCCAGCCCTGTTCACGAGGACGATCGCCCGATCCTCCAGGTAGCTGGCCAGTAGACGCCGCATATATCGAGGCACCCCGTGGAATCGGAGTGCCTCTAGGATGGTGCTGTGGGGAACAGAGTTGAAGGCGTTGGCTATGTCGAATGACACCGCCAACAATCCGTCCCCCACCTCCACCGCCTCCTTCACCTGCCTCTTGAGGCAGGCCAGCGCGTCCACCGTCGAACGCTCAGCCCGAAAACCGAACTGAGCGTCCGACAAGTCCGGCCCGATACGCCGCATATGGCCCTTTAGGCGGGCAGCGATTATCCCCTCGAACATTTTTCCGACCTCATCGAGCAGAACGATGGGCCGGTATGCCGAGGGGGAGTCTGCAGGGCGGCCCTCCTTGCGGAGGAGGCACAACTGCCCCTCCTTCCACGGTTTCGGGAACCTTCCAGACGCAAGGCATGCGCTGAAGAGGTCCCGAAACCGCTCCTCCATTTGGGTGGCGGCAATTGCCACCACCCTCGCCGGGACACCGTCGGGGCCCGGAGCCGTCTTCTTGGCGCGGATATGCACAATCGCTGCGCCAAGTTCCGACTCCGTGACAGGAGAGGGAGCCTCCTCTTCCTCCTCATCCTCCAGCGGGGCTCCACACATCACTGGCGGGGTGAAGTTGTCCCTGCACGGAAACAGGGACTGAACCACCCCATCCAGAAATGTGGGCTCCAGGGTCTCGACAACCGGGGGACCAAAGGGGCGCAATTTGTTGCGCGCCGCCTTATACGGTCTCCCGTAAGGGTCGTTGTCGAGACCCTCCAGCAGCTCGGCTCTCGCCGAGTCTTTAGCGGCGGCGATGGCCCGATCGAGGCCCATTTTTGCCTCCACGTACACCTCGTAGAGGCGGTCCTCGTCGGGCCGGTTGCGTCGACGCCGCCGCCGACTCCGCGTGTAGGCCCTCTTGGCCGCCACGCAGGCGGTTCTGAGCCCCGCCAGTTCCTCACCCCAACCTAACCTAACCTAACCTAACCTTTTTTTTTTTTTTTTTTTTTTTTTTTTTTTTTTTTTGTTTGCGCTGGGAAAAATGCATTACGCATGCCCACCCGTCGGGGGACGGGAGGGGTATGTGGGACTCCCCGGTAGAACCGGTATACCCACTAAACAACCCAGCGGCATTCCCGCATCGTCTGAGTGGAGGGGGACTGGGAATCGGCAGAGCCTTTCCATCCTGCCCCCCGCCGACGACCGCCCGCCTTTACGGCGGGCCCGGCGGGCCCCCCCCGTCGGGGGGGAGGGGCCCAGGAATGACTGACGACGTGGGTGGTGGACAGTGCAATGCAGGAGAAGGCGCCCCCGCGCCTGTCTCCCGCTGTTCACCACCTGGAGGCGCGTGACGACGATCATACAACCGCCGTCTCACGCCCCGTCTTCGCCTGCGGAGCGGCGCCGCGAGAGGGTCTTCCTCCCGCACGCGCTCCGCCGCCTCCTTCTGTGACATTACCTCTTCGCAGAAGGAGGCGACCGCTGCCCAGGCCCCCTCGCTTTCCAGCATCGAGTTGACGACGCCGGGAAGCGAGAGGTCCTGCCCGACCGCTGCGACCAGTGTGTGGCGCAGCTCGGACCAGGCTGGGCACACCTCGAGGGTGTGCTGCGCCGTGTCCTCCGCCGCGCCACAGTCGTGGCACGACGGGGTCTCCTCCCTTTGGATCCGATGCAGGTGCGATCCGAAGCACCCGTGGCCGGACAACACCTGCACCAGACGGAAAGAGAGGAAACCGTGGGACCGCTCGAGCCAATCCTTCAGGACCGGCCCGAGCGCGTCCAGTGTTCGGCGGCCAAATGTGGCAGTGGCGAGGTCCTCCGTCCAGTGATGGACGATTGCGTCCTTCGCCTCTTGCCGCACGGCCTCCCGCTCTTCTGCGACGGGGGGCTCCCCGAGCGCCTTGCGGCGCGCCGTCCATTCGTACACTCTGGTCAGCACCCACGCCTCGAGCTCCCAAGGAGGGGTGCCGGCCAGAGCGCACGCCGCAGAGAAGCCCACCGAGCGGTAGGCCCTCGCCACCCGCAGTGCAATGGCCCTTTGGGGCCTGCGGATGGCCGTGGCGTTCTCCCGTCTGTGGAGGGAGTCTGCCCAGATTGGGGCCCCGTAAAGGGCCATGCTCCTGAGGATGCCGGCATACAAGCGCCGGCATCGCGCCTTCGGACCCCCCAGATTCGGGAGGAGCCACGACAAGGCGTTCGCGGCCTTCAGCAGGCGCGTCGACAGCCCGCTAAAGTGTGGGCCGAAGCGCCACCTGCTGTCGAGGACAAGGCCCAAGTACTTCATCTGGGCCTTGACCTCGATCCTGACGCCCTCCACTATAATGTGGCCGTCGGGAGGGATGCGCTGCCGTGGACCGTGAAAATACACGGCCTCGGTTTTGTGCAGCGCAACCTTCAACCCCAAGAACCTAACCTAACCTTTTTTTTTTTTTTTTTTTTTTTTTGTCGCTGAGAAATGCTTTATGCATCCCCGCTCGTGGGGGACGAGACGGGGTATGTGGGACTCCTGTCGAAATCCGCACTCGACAGTATACCCACTAAAACTCAGCGGTGTTCCCACAACGCCGTGATGGGAGGGCTATGGGAAATCGGCTCAGCCTCTACTTCCACAGCCCTCCCGGCGCATGCCCGCCTAGTTGGCGGGCCCCGCATGCCCCCCATTTAACTGGGGGGCTACGGGAATGGCCGGGAACACCCGGCCACTCCCGTCCGACACTGGTGGAGGCCCGTGCAATACAGGCAAAGGGCGCCCCCGCACCCACCGCCTGCTGGCCTCCACCCGGGAGGTGCCGGAGGTGACTACCAGACCGGCGTCTTCCTCGACCCCTCCCCTCTCCGGAGCGGCGCCGCGCGAGAGAATCATCCCCCGCGCGCGCGCCGCTGCCTCCCTCCGGGACACGACCGCCTGTTCCGCATCGGCGGCCGTGCCCAGTCTACGCCCACTCACCTCCCTCTGTAAGCAGAGGAGGAGTGGGCGTATCTGCCCTCTGTAGCCCGGTTCCCTTCACCGACCATCAAGCATGATCGGTGATTGGAACCGTGACCTTTCCCCGCTTGTTGAAGATTAGCCGCCAGCCCCAATTGTCCCCCAAAACCGCACTGGGAGAAATTGGAGCGGACGTTGCCCAGGGTGCGCCACGAGGAGGCTCTTCAACATGCACCCCAACCTAACCTTTTTTTTTTTTTTTTTTTTTTTGTCGCTGAGAAATGCTTTATGCATCCCCGCTCGTGGGGGACGAGACGGGGTATGTGGGACTCCTGTCGAAATCCGCACTCGACAGTATACCCACTAAAACTCAGCGGTGTTCCCACAACGCCGTGATGGGAGGGCTATGGGAAATTGGCTCAGCCTCTGCTTCCACAGCCCTCCCGGCGTATGCCCGCCTAGTTGGCGGGCCCCGCATGCCCCCCATTTAACTGGGGGGCTACGGGAATGGCCGGGAACACCCGGCCACTCCCGTCCGACGCTGGTGGAGGCCCGTGCAATACAGGCAAAGGGCGCCCCCGCACCCACCGCCTGCTGGCCTCCACCCGGGAGGAGCCGGAGGTGACTACCAGACCGGCGTCTTCCTCGACCCCTCCCCTCTCCGGAGCGGCGCCGCGCGAGAGAATCATCCCCCGCGCGCGCGCCGCTGCCTCCCTCCGGGACACGACCGCCTGTTCCGCATCGGCGGCCCTGCCCAGTCTACGCCCACTCACCTCCCTCTGTAAGCAGAGGAGGAGTGGACGTATCTGCCCTCTGTAGCCCGGTTCCCTTCACCGACCATCAAGCATGATCGGCGATTGGAACCGCGACCTTTCCCCGCTTGTTGAAGATTAGCCGCCAGCCCCAATTGTCCTCCAAAACCGCACTGGGAGAAATTGGAGCCGACGTTGCCCAGGGTGCGCCACGAGGAGGCTCTTCAACATGCACCCCACCCCAACCTAACCTTTTTTTTTTTTTTTTTTTTTTGTTTGCGCTGGGAAAAATGCATTACGCATGCCCACCCGTCGGGGGACGGGTGGGGTATGTGGGACTCCCCGGTAGAACCGGTATACCCACTAAACAACCCAGCGGCATTCCCGCATCGTCTGAGTGGAGGGGGACTGGGAATCGGCAGAGCCTTTCCATCCTGCCCCCCGCCGACGACCGCCCGCCTTTACGGCGGGCCCGGCGGGCCCCTCCCGTCGGGGGGGAGGGGCCCAGGAATGACTGACGACGTGGGTGGTGGACAGTGCAATGCAGGAGAAGGCGCCCCCGCGCCTGTCTCCCGCTGTTCACCACCTGGAGGCGCGTGACGACGATCATACAACCGCCGTCTCACGCCCCGTCTTCGCCTGCGGAGCGGCGCCGCGAGAGGGTCTTCCTCCCGCACGCGCTCCGCCGCCTCCTTCTGTGACATTACCTCTTCGCAGAAGGAGGCGACCGCTGCCCAGGCCCCCTCGCTTTCCAGCATCGAGTTGACGACGCCGGGAAGCGAGAGGTCCTGCCCGACTGCTGCGACCAGTGTGTGGCGCAGCTCGGACCAGGCTGGGCACACCTCGAGGGTGTGCTGCGCCGTGTCCTCCGCCGCGCCACAGTCGTGGCACGACGGGGTCTCCTCCCTTTGGATCCGATGCAGGTGCGATCCGAAGCACCCGTGTCCGGACAACACCTGCACCAGACGGAAAGAGAGGAAACCGTGGGACCGCTCGAGCCAATCCTTCAGGACCGGCCCGAGCGCGTCCAGTGTTCGGCGGCCAAATGCGGCAGTGGCGAGGTCCTCCGTCCAGTGATGGACGATTGCGTCCTTCGCCTCTTGCCGCACGGCCTCCCGCTCTTCTGCGGCGGGGGGCTCCCCGAGCGCCTTACGGCGCGCCGTCCATTCGTACACTCTGGTCAGCACCCACGCCTCGAGCTCCCAAGGAGGGGTGCCGGCCAGAGCGCACGCCGCAGAGAAGCCTACCGAGCGGTAGGCCCTCGCCACCCGCAGTGCAATGGCCCTTTGGGGCCTGCGGATGGCCGTGGCGTTCTCCCGCCTGTGAAGGGAGTCTGCCCAGATTGGGGCCCCGTAAAGGGCCATGCTCCTGAGGATGCCGGCATACAAGCGCCGGCATCGCGCCTTCGGACCCCCCAGATTCGGGAGGAGCCACGACAAGGCGTTCGCGGCCTTCAGCAGGCGCGTCGACAGCCCGCTAAAGTGTGGGCCGAAGCGCCACCTGCTGTCGAGGACAAGGCCCAAGTACTTCATCTGGGCCTTGACCTCGATCCTGACGCCCTCCACTATAATGTGGCCGTCGGGAGGGATGCGCTGCCGTGGACCGTGAAAATACACGGCCTCGGTTTTGTGCAGCGCAACCTTTAGTCCGAGGCGGCGAATCCTTCCTGCCACTAAGGATCCGCCGGCAGAGGCCAGACTGGCCGCCTCCCTGAAGTCCCTCCCCCGGGCGACGAGGAGGGTGTCATCCGCGTAACAGATGACGCTCGTGCCACGGAGGAGGGTTCCCCGCAGTAGCCAGTCGAATCCAATGTTCCACAGCAGTGGTCCTAGGACCGACCCCTGTGGAACACCGGACTCTGCGCCGTATCGCCTCACTGTGGCCGTCTTGTCCGAGAGGAGGACCACCCGGTCCTCCAAGTAGCTGGCCAAGAGTTGGCGCAGGTACTGAGGCACTCCGTGGTATCGGAGCGCCTCCAAGATTGTCGAGTGGGGGACGGAGTTGAAGGCGTTGGCTATGTCGAATGACACCGCCAACACTCCGTCGCCCGCCTCCACGGCCTCCCTCACCTGGCCCTTGAGTAGGGCCAGCGCGTCGACCGTCGAACGACCCCGTCGGAAACCGAATTGGGCGTCCGACAGGTCCGGCCCCACCGTCCCCAGCAGGCTCTTTAGCCGGTCGGCGATTATCCCCTCGAACAACTTACCGACCTCATCGAGCAAGACGATGGGCCGGTAAGCCGAGGGGGAGTCTGCCGGGCGTCCCTCCTTTCGGAGCAGGCATAGCCGCCCCTCCTTCCAAGGTTTCGGGAACCTCCCAGTCGTAAGACACGCGCTAAAGAGGTCCCGAAACCTCTCCTCCATCTGTGAGGCGGCGATGGCCACCACCCGTGCGGGAACGCCGTCCGGCCCTGGGGCTGTGTTCTTTGCGCGGAGGTGTAGAGTCCCCGCGCAAAGTTCCACCGCCGTAACCGGTGGGACCTCCTCCTCCGGCGGAGCCGCCTCCCGCGGGGGATCCATCACTGGCGGGGTGAAGTCGATCCTGGACGGAAACAGGGACCGGACCACCCCGACCCCAACCTAACCTTTTTTTTTTTTTTTTTTTTTGTCGCTGAGAAATGACATTACGCATCTCCGCTCGTCGGGGGACGAGACGGGATATGTGGGACTCCCTGCCAGAGTGGCAGTATACCCACTAAAACTCAGCGGTGTTCCCGCGACGCCGTGATGGGAGGGCTATGGGAAATTGGCTCAGCCTCTGCTTCCACAGCCCTCCCGGCGTATGCCCGCCTAGCTGGCGGGCCCCGCATGCCCCCTTGCCTGGGGGGCTACGAGAATGGCCGGGAACACCTGGCCATTCCCGTCCGACACTGGTGGAGGCCCGTGCAATACAGGCAAGGGTGCCCCCGCACCCGTTGCCTGCTGGCCTCCACCGGGGAGGAGTCGGAGATGGCCGTCATACTGACGTCCTCTCCGACCCCTCCTCCGTCTTCGGAGCGCCGCCGCGTGAGGGTCGTCCTCCCGCGCGCGCTCCGCCGCCTCCTTCTGGGACATGACGTGTTCGCAGAAGGAGGCCACTGCCGCCCAGGACCTCTCATCGCCCAGCATGGCGTTGACCAAACCGGGGAGTGAGAGGTCCGGTCCGATCACCGCAGTGAGACTGCGGCGCGGCTCGGACCACGACGGGCACACCGCGAGGGTGTGCTGCGCCGCGTCCTCCGCCGCACCGCAGTCGTGGCACGACGGTGTCTCCTCCCGTCCGATTCGGTGCAGGTACGATCCGAAACAACCGTGTCCGGACAGCACCTGCACCAGACGGAACGAGAGGAACCCGTGCGACCGATCGAGCCAGTCTCGCAGGACCGGCCCGATCGCGTCGAGGGTTCGGCGGCCGAAAGCTGCGGTGGCGAGGTCCCTCGTCCAATGGACGACGATGGCGTCCCTCGCCTCCCGCCGGACGGCCTCCCGCTCTTCCGGGGCGGGGCGTTCTCCTCTCGCCCTCCGCCCCGCCGTCCATTCGTATACTCTGGCGAGCACCCACGCCTCGAGTTCCCAAGGAGGGGTGCCAGCCAGAGCACACGCTGCCGCGAAGCCCACCGTGCGGTAGGCCCGCGACACCCGCTGAGCTATGGCCCTTTGGGGGGCCCGCAAGGCCGCGGCGTTCTCCCGCCTTTGGAGGGAGTCCTCCCAGATTGGGGCCCCGTAGAGGGCCATACTCCTCAAGATGCCGGCGTAGAGTTGCCGGCATCGCGCGCTGGGCCCCCCCAAATTGGGGAGCAGCCACGAGAGGGCGCCCGCAGTCTTCAGCAGGCGCGTCGACAGCCCGCTAAAATGCGGGCCGAAACGCCACCTGCTGTCGAGTACAAGGCCCAGATATTTCATCTGGGCCTTCACCTCGATTCGGACGCCCTCCACAAATATGTGGGCGTCTGGTGGTTGGCGCTGCCGAGGCCCGTGGAAGAACACAGCCTCGGTCTTGTGCAGCGCCACCGTCAATCCTAGGCGGCGGATCCTCCCTGCGACCAAGGATCCGCCCGCCGAGGCCAAGTTGGCCGCCTCCCTGAAACTCTCCCCCCGGGCGGTGAGGAGAGTGTCATCCGCGTAGCAGACGACACTCGTACCTCGGAGGAGAGTTCCCCGCAAGAGCCAGTCGTAGCCGACGTTCCAGAGGAGAGGTCCCAGGACTGACCCCTGTGGAACGCCGGCCTCGACTGCGTACCGCCGGACTTGGCCAGCCCTGTTCACGAGGACGATCGCCCGATCCTCCAGGTAGCTGGCCAGTAAACGCCGCATATATCGAGGCACCCCGTGGAATCGGAGCGCCTCTAGGATGGTGCTGTGGGGAACAGAGTTGAAGGCGTTGGCAATGTCGAATGACACCGCCAACAATCCGTCCCCCACCTCCGTCGCCTCCTTCACCTGCCTCTTGAGGCAGGCCAGCGCGTCCACCGTCGAACGCTCAGCCCGAAAACCGAACTGAGCGTCCGACAAGTCCGGCCCGATACGCCGCATATGGCCCTTTAGGCGGGCAGCGATTATCCCCTCGAACATTTTGCCGACCTCATCGAGCAGGACGATGGGTCGGTATGCCGAGGGGGAGTCTGCTGGGCGACCCTCCTTGCGAAGGAGGCACAGCTGCCCCTCCTTCCACGGTTTCGGGAACCTCCCAGACGCAAGGCATGCGCTGAAGAGGTCCCGAAACCGCTCCTCCATTTGGGTGGCGGCAATTGCCACCACCCTCGCCGGGACACCGTCGGGGCCCGGAGCCGTCTTCTTGGCGCGGATATGCACAATCGCCGCGCCAAGTTCCGACTCCGTGACAGGAGAGGGAGCCTCCTCTTCCTCCTCATCCTCCAGCAGCGGGGCTCCACACATCACTGGCGGGGTGAAGTTGTCCCTGCACGGAAACAGGGACTGAACCACCCCATCCAGAAATGTGGGCTCCAGGGTCTCGACAACCGGGGGACCAAAGGGGCGCAATTTGTTGCGCGCCGCCTTATACGGTCTCCCGTAAGGGTCGTTGTCGAGACCCTCCAGCAGCTCGGCTCTCGCCGAGTCTTTAGCGGCGGCGATGGCCCGATCGAGGCCCATTTTTGCCTCCACGTACACCTCGTAGAGGCGGTCCTCGTCGGGCCGGTTGCGTCGACGCCGCCGCCGACTCCGCGTGTAGGCCCTCTTGGCCGCCACGCAGGCGGTTCTGAGCCCCGCCAGCTCCTCCGACCACCAATAGACGGCGCGGCGGGGAGCCGGGCGGCGTGACCGGGGCATGCTGGAGTTGCACACCTCGGTCAGAGACTCCCTCAGCTGGCCCGCTATGGTGTCCACATCCAGGCCGGTGGTAGGCGGCGACAGCCAGTCCTGGATGAACGCCGCCTCCGCCGCTGCCTCCCTGTCCAGGCGGGTGAAAGCCCACCGCGGAAACGGTGATCGCCCCGAGAGGGGCTGCACCGCTCCAGGGCCACTGGCGGAGATGTCGAACCGCACGTAGCGGTGGTCCGACATAGTCTCCACCAGGTCCACCCGCCAGTTCAGCACGCGCGCGGCTAACCCAGGGGTGGCGAAAGTGACGTCCACTACTGAGCCACCCTGACGCCGCACGCATGTCTGGACGCTTCCTCTGTTCAAGAGGGAGAGTCCAGAGGAGGCTGCCCACATCTCCACCGCCCGCCCGCGAGCGTCGGTGGCCCGGTTGCCCCAGGTCACCGACTTGGCATTCAGGTCTCCCAGCACGGAGACCTGACGCGGCGCCGCCCTGCCGACCACGGCGGCCAGGACTCCGAGATAATTCTCAAAGTCCTGGAGAGGGCGGTTTGGGGAGAAATATACCCCCACGAGGGCTACCTCTCCCCACGCGGCGGCCACGTATCCCGGTCCCCTCTCTAATAGCGAGAGGGGAGGGGAGTCTGTGGAAGACCGCGCCGCTAGTGCCACCGAGTCGTCCTCGTCACCCAGCCAGCTGCTGGGGATCGAGTAGGGCTCGGCGACCACCGCTACGTTCACCAACCACTCGGCCATGACCTGCACTACCAGGTCCTGGGCCGCTCTGCAGTGGTTGGTGTTCGCCTGGAGGATGCGGTAGTCGGAATCCTGCATTATTCCGACATGGCACCCTCCTCCTCAGCTACCGCCGCTGGAGCTGCAGCGGCGGCGACGACGGCGGCGGCGGTGGTGGCGACAGGTCGAACCTGCGCCGGCACTATGCCCTTCTTGACGGGGGGCTTACAGCTCCTGCCCGTCATCCTGTGGCCCGCGGGGCGGCCACTGGCGGCACACGCCGTGCAGTGTGGCGTCGTGGCGCGGCAAGTGGCACTCTTGTGCCCCTCTTGCCCGCACTGGTAGCACGTGTCTCCCCAGTCGGCCTTGGAGGGACACGTGGCTCGGGTGTGGCCGAAGGAGAAGCACTTGAAGCAGCGCAGGGGCTGGTCTTCAAGTGCCCGGACCACAGCCGAGCTGAGCCCCACAAGCAGCCGTCCCTTGGTCGCAGCAAGGGCGGCCCCAGCCGCGGCGACTGGGCACTCGACGCGGACGATGCCCATGCCGCGGCGGCCGAGCCTGATGGCTCCAGCCTTCACCGCGCCAGCGTCGCAGCCTCCAGCCGCCGCGACGGCCGCCACCACATCCTCCTTGGTGGCCGAATCGTCCAGATCGGCCACCTCCAAGGCTGCGGTCTTGACGGGCCTGACGACCGTTGCCGCGTCGGCGATGACCTCTTGCAACTTCGTTGCGAAGAGGTCCGCGTTTGTGCCGCGCTGTTCCCCCGAGAACTCGAAAATTCGAGCTCCGGTTAGGGTTCGGCGGCACGTTATTTTGCTGATCCCCAGCTGGGAGGGATCAGCATTGGTACGAGCCCGTCTTAGGACGGACTCGTACGTCTCGCCCCGCTCCGCGGCCTCCGGGGTGATGGTCACCACGACGGCCGCGGTCTTGGGAGGAACTAACTTCCTCCCGCCAGCTGGAGCCCTTTTGACTGCCGGTGCAGTCGCGGCGGGCTTGGGGGCCGACTTTTGCCCTCCCTTCCCTTTTCCCCTCCTGACCACTTCCGTCCACGACTGGTTGGACGGGGTGGTGGCGGGAAGAAGGGCGTCTTCCTCCTGCGAGCTCTGGGGGGCTGCCGCTGGAGTGGCAGCCGACCCAGAGGCTCCCTCCGAGCTGATGGTGAGGGTTTGAGGAGCCGCCTTGGTCCTCTTGCCCTCGCCTTTGCCCTTGGAGGGCTTCGGGGCCTGGGGCTGCGCACCCGATGCCGGGCCTGCTAAAGGCGCAGGTTCCGGCACCCTGCGTGGTGCCTTATCCGCCGCTAGCGGCGGGCGGAGCCGCTTCTCCGGCAGGAGCCGGTCCTCGATGCCTGCGAAGCAGGCTCTGGTGAAGGCCCTCTCCTCCATGACAACCTTTCGGAGTATCTCCTCAAGGTTGTGAGGGGAGGAGGTGGAGCCTCCTACCACCGGTCCAGGGGCTGATTGCGCAGGCCGAGCAGTGACCTCAGCCAGCTTCTGGTGCAGCTGGCTGACCTCCGCCTGCAGGCGATCCACCTTCGCCTGCAGTTGCCGCGTCTCATCCGTGGCCGTCCGCTGCACCAGCTCCTGCACAATGCCATGCAGACTGGCAGCCCGGCATTTAAGGGCCTTCTGGAAGGTCCCCTTCAGGTTGGAGGACTTTGAGGCGACCTCCAGGACCTCCTCCCTGTCCTCCCGCGCCATGCGCTCAAGTTCCGCCAAGGAGTGGCCAGCATACAGGACACTGGATGCCCCATAGCCGGCCCTCGACCGGGCGGCCTGCGCCTGGCGCTCTCTGGCAGCGACCCTCTCCTCCAGGTCCTGCTGGAGTTGCGCCCGTTTTAGCAGGTTTAGCTGGCGCTCGGCGTCCACCAAACCCACAACGTGGCCATCTCCTGCTTTCGAAGAAGTCGAAGCCCTTTTGGACTTCGACTTCTTCTGCGCCCCGCCTCCAGCCGACGAGGATCCCTCGGACCCGTGCCGCAGGTAGGCCCTCTTTCGCTCGAGGCGGTCGCTCTCAGCTGCTGACGTGTCGAGATTTGAGTCGTCGGAGTCCGACTCGTCTGCTCTGGCCGCAGATGGTGCGCGGTCAGCGTCCGACGCTAATGCGTCACCGGCGTGGCCCTGAAAAGGGCCTTTGGATTGGCCCTGAGAAGGGCCGTTGGGTTGGCCCTGAGAAGGGCCGTTGGGTTGGCCCTGAGAAGGGCCGTTTGGATCGCCCTGTGAAGGGCGATTCGGGTTAAAACTGAAACGCCCGGAGGCGTCCCGCACGGGTTTCTTCGTCATATTTAAACACACAGTCTTCCGCATTGATAACTGTGAGTCACAGCGCACTTTAGCCACCGGTCTGCCACTCCGTTACGGTGGTCAGACACGGCGTTGCCCAGGGGATACTACGTGGAAGTATGCGCTGTGGGGGATCCCCCACCCCAACCTAACCTTTTTTTTTTTTTTTTTTTTTTTTTTTTTTTTTTTTTTTTTTTTTTTTTTTTTTTTGTTTTTTTTTGTCGCTGAGAAATGACATTACGCATCTCCGCTCGTCGGGGGACGAGACGGAGTATGTGGGACTCCCTGCCAGAGTGGCAGTATACCCACTAAAACTCAGCGGTGTTCCCGCGACGCCGTGATGGGAGGGCTATGGGAAATTGGCTCAGCCTCTGCTTCCACAGCCCTCCCGGCGTATGCCCGCCTAGCTGGCGGGCCCCGCATGCCCCCCAGCCTGGGGGGCTACGGGAATGGCCGGGAACACCTGGCCATTCCCGTCCGACACTGGTGGAGGCCCGTGCAATACAGGCAAGGGTGCCCCCGCACCCGTTGCCTGCTGGCCTCCACCGGGGAGGAGTCGGAGATGGCCGTCATACTGACGTCTTCTCCGACCCCTCCTCCGTCTTCGGAGCGCCGCCGCGTGAGGGTCGTCCTCCCGCGCGCGCTCCGCCGCCTCCTTCTGGGACATGACGTGTTCGCAGAAGGAGGCCACTGCCGCCCAGGACCTCTCATCGTCCAGCATGGCGTTAACCAAGCCGGGGAGTGAGAGGTCCGGTCCGATCACCGCAGTGAGACCGTGGCGCGGCTCGGACCACGACGGGCACACCGCGAGGGTGTGCTGCGCCGCGTCCTCCGCCGCGCCACAGTCGTGGCACGACGGTGTCTCCTCCCGTCCGATCCGGTGCAGGTACGATCCGAAACAACCGTGTCCGGACAGCACCTGCACCAGACGAAACGAGAGAAACCCGTGCGACCGATCGAGCCAGTCTCGCAGGACCGGCCCGATCGCGTCGAGGGTTCGGCGGCCGAAGGCTGCGGTGGCGAGGTCCCTCGTCCAATGGACGACGATGGCGTCCCTCGCCTCCCGCCGGACGGCCTCCCGCTCTTCCGGGGCAGGGCGTTCTCCACTCGCCCTCCGCCCCGCCGTCCATTCGTATACTCTGGCGAGCACCCACGCCTCGAGTTCCCAAGGAGGGGTGCCAGCCAGAGCACACGCTGCCGCGAAGCCCACCGTGCGGTAGGCCCGCGACACCCGCTGAGCTATGGCCCTTTGGGGGGCCCGCAAGGCCGCGGCGTTCTCCCGCCTTTGGAGGGAGTCCTCCCAGATTGGGGCCCCGTAGAGGGCCATACTCCTCAAGATGCCGGCGTAAAGTTGCCGGCATCGCGCGCTGGGCCCCCCCAAATTGGGGAGCAGCCACGAGAGGGCGCCCGCAGTCTTCAGCAGGCGCGTCGACAGCCCGCTAAAATGCGGGCCGAATCGCCACCTGCTGTCGAGTACAAGGCCCAGATATTTCATCTGGGCCTTCACCTCGATTCGGACGCCCTCCACAAATATGTGGGCGTCTGGTGGTTGGCGCTGCCGAGGCCCGTGGAAGAACACAGCCTCGGTCTTGTGCAGCGCCACCGTCAATCCTAGGCGGCGGATCCTCCCTGCGACCAAGGATCCGCCCGCCGAGGCCAAGTTGGCCGCCTCCCTGAAACTCTCCCCCCGGGCGGTGAGGAGAGTGTCATCCGCGTAGCAGACGACACTCGTACCTCGGAGGAGAGTTCCCCGCAAGAGCCAGTCGTAGCCGACGCTCCAGAGGAGAGGTCCCAGGACTGACCCCTGTGGAACGCCGGCCTCGACTGCGTACCGCCGGACTTGGCCAGCCCTGTTCACGAGGACGATCGCCCGATCCTCCAGGTAGCTGGCCAGTAGACGCCGCATATATCGAGGCACCCCGTGGAATCGGAGTGCCTCTAGGATGGTGCTGTGGGGAACAGAGTTGAAGGCGTTGGCTATGTCGAATGACACCGCCAACAATCCGTCCCCCACATCAATCGCCTCCTTTACCTGCCTCTTAAGGCAGGCCAGCGCGTCCACCGTCGAACGCTCAGCCCGAAAACCGAACTGAGCGTCCGACAAGTCCGGCCCGATACGCCGCATATGGCCCTTTAGGCGGGCAGCGATTATCCCCTCGAACATTTTTCCGACCTCATCGAGCAGAACGATGGGCCGGTATGCCGAGGGGGAGTCTGCAGGGCGGCCCTCCTTGCGAAGGAGGCACAACTGCCCCTCCTTCCACGGTTTCGGGAACCTTCCAGACGCAAGGCATGCGCTGAAGAGGTCCCGAAACCGCTCCTCCATTTGGGTGGCGGCAATTGCCACCACCCTCGCCGGGACACCGTCGGGGCCCGGAGCCGTCTTCTTGGCGCGGATATGCACAATCGCCGCGCCAAGTTCCGATTCCGTGACAGGAGAGGGAGCCTCCTCTTCCTCCTCATCCTCCAGCAGCGGGGCTCCACACATCACTGGCGGGGTGAAGTTGTCCCTGCACGGAAACAGGGACTGAACCACCCCATCCAGAAATGTGGGCTCCAGGGTCTCGACAACCGGGGGACCAAAGGGGCGCAATTTGTTGCGTGCCGCCTTATACGGTCTCCCGTATGGGTCGTTGTCGAGACCCTCCAGCAGCTCGGCTCTCGCCGAGTCTTTAGCGGCGGCGATGGCCCGATCGAGTCCCATTTTTGCCTCCACGTACACCTCGTAGAGGCGGTCCTCGTCGGGCCGGTTGCGTCGACGCCGCCGCCGACTCCGCGTGTAGGCCCTCTTGGCCGCCACGCAGGCGGTTCTGAGCCCCGCCAGTGCCTCCGACCACCAATAGACGGCGCGGCGGGGAGCCGGGCGGCGAGACCGGGGCATGCTGGAGTTGCACACCTCGGTCAGAGACTCCCTCAGCTGGCCCGCTCTGGTGTCCACATCCAGGCCGGTGGTAGGAGGCGACAGCCAGTCCTGGATGAACGCCGCCTCCGCCGCTGCCTCCCTGTCCAGGCGGGTGAAAGCCCACCGCGGAAACGGTGATCGCCCCGAGAGGGGCTGCACCGCTCCGGGGCCACTGGCGGAGATGTCGAACCGCACGTAGCGGTGGTCCGACATAGTCTCCACCAGGTCCACCCGCCAGTTCAGCACGCGCGCGGCTAACCCAGGGGTGGCGAAAGTGACGTCCACTACTGAGCCACCCTGACGCCGCACGCATGTCTGGACGCTTCCTCTGTTCAAGAGGGAGAGTCCAGAGGAGGCTGCCCACATCTCCACCGCCCGCCCGCGAGCGTCGGTGGCCCGGTTGCCCCAGGTCACCGACTTGGCATTCAGGTCTCCCAGCACGGAGACCTGACGCGGCGCCGCCCTGCCGACCACGGCGGCCAGGACTCCGAGATAATTCTCAAAGTCCTGGAGAGGGCGGTTTGGGGAGAAATATACCCCCACAAGGGCAAAGTCTCCCCACGCGGCGGCCACGTATCCCGGTCCTCTCTCTAATAGCGAGAGGGGAGGGGAGTCTGTGGAAGACCGCGCCGCTAGTGCCACCGAGTCGTCCTCGTCACCCAGCCAGCTGCTGGGGATCGAGTAGGGCTCGGCGACCACCGCTACGTTCACCAACCACTCGGCCATGACCTGCACTACCAGGTCCTGGGCCGCTCTGCAGTGGTTGGTGTTCGCCTGGAGGATGCGGTAGTCGGAATCCTGCATTATTCCGACATGGCACCCTCCTCCTCAGCTACCGCCGCTGGAGCTGCAGCGGCGGCGACGACGGCGGCGGCGGTGGTGGCGACCGGTCGAACCTGCGCCGGCACTATGCCCTTCTTGACGGGGGGCTTACAGCTCCTGCCCGTCATCCTGTGGCCCGCGGGGCGGCCACTGGCGGCACACGCCGTGCAGTGTGGCGTGGTGGCGCGGCAAGTGGCACTCTTGTGCCCCTCTTGCCCGCACTGGTAGCACGTGTCTCCCCAGTCGGCCTTGGAGGGACACGTGGCTCGGGTGTGGCCGAAGGAGAAGCACTTGAAGCAGCGCAAGGGCTGGTCTTCAAGTGCTCGGACCACAGCCGAGCTGAGCCCCACAAGCAGCCGTCCCTTGGTCGCAGCAAGGGCGGCCCCAGCCGCGGCGACTGGGCACTCGACGCGGACGATGCCCATGCCGCGGCGGCCGAGCCTGATGGCTCCAGCCTTCACCGCGCCAGCGTCGCAGCCTCCAGCCGCCGCGACGGCCGCCACCACATCCTCCTTGGTGGCCGAATCGTCCAGATCGGCCACCTCCAAGGCTGCGGTCTTGACGGGCCTGACGACCGTTGCCGCGTCGGCGATGACCTCTTGCAACTTCGTTGCGAAGAGGTCCGCGTTTGTGCCGCGCTGTTCCCCCGAGAACTCGAAAATTCGAGCTCCGGTTAGGGTTCGGCGGCACGTTATTTTGCTGATCCCCAGCTGGGAGGGATCAGCATTGGTACGAGCCCGTCTTAGGACGGACTCGTACGTCTCGCCCCGCTCCGCGGCCTCCGGGGTGATGGTCACCACGACGGCCGCGGTCTTGGGAGGAACTAACTTCCTCCCGCCGGCTGGAGCCCTTTTGACTGCCGGAGCAGTCGCGGCGGGCTTGGGGGCCGACTTTTGCCCTCCCTTCCCTTTTCCCCTCCTGACCACTTCCGTCCACGACTGGTTGGACGGGGTGGTGGAGGGAAGAAGGGCGTCTTCCTCCTGCGAGCTCTGGGGGGCTGCCGCTGGAGTGGCAGCCGACCCAGACTCTCCCTCCGAGCTGATGGTGAGGGTTTGAGGAGCCGCCTTGGTCCTCTTGCCCTCGCCTTTGCCCTTGGAGGGCTTCGGGGCCTGGGGCTGCGCACCCGATGCCGGGCCTGCTAAAGGCGCAGGTTCTGGCACCCTGCGTGGTGCCTTATCCGCCGCTAGCGGCGGGCGGAGCCGCTTCTCCGGCAGGAGCCGGTCCTCGATGCCTGCGAAGCAGGCTCTGGTGAAGGCCCTCTCCTCCATGACAACCTTTCGGAGTATCTCCTCAAGGTTGTGAGGGGAGGAGGTGGAGCCTCCTACCACCGGTCCAGGGGCTGATTGCGCAGGCCGAGCAGTGACCTCAGCCAGCTTCTGGTGCAGCTGGCTGACCTCCGCCTGCAGGCGATCCACCTTCGCCTGCAGTTGCCGCGTCTCATCCGTGGCCGTCCGCTGCACCAGCTCCTGCACAATGCCATGCAGACTGGCAGCCCGGCATTTAAGGGCCTTCTGGAAGGTCCCCTTCAGGTTGGAGGACTTTGAGGCGACCTCCAGGACCTCCTCCCTGTCCTCCCGCGCCATGCGCTCAAGTTCCGCCAAGGAGTGGCCAGCATACAGGACACTGGATGCCCCATAGCCGGCCCTCGACCGGGCGGCCTGCGCCTGGCGCTCTCTGGCAGCGACCCTCTCCTCCAGGTCCTGCTGGAGTTGCGCCCGTTTTAGGAGGTTTAGCTGGCGCTCGGCGTCAACCAAACCCACAACGTGGGTATCACCTGCTTTTGAAGAAGTCGAAGCCCTTTTGGACTTTGACTTCTTCTGCGCCCCGCCTCCAGCCGACGAGGATCCCTCGGACCCGTGCCGCAGGTAGGCCCTCTTTCGCTCGAGGCGGTCGCTCTCAGCTGCTGACGTGTCGAGATTTGAGTCGTCGGAGTCCGACTCGTCTGCTCTGGCCGCAGATGGTGCGCGGTCAGCGTCCGACGCTAATGCGTCACCGGCGTGGCCCTGAAAAGGGCCTTTGGATTGGCCCTGAGAAGGGCCGTTGGGTTGGCCCTGAGAAGGGCCGTTGGGTTGGCCCTGAGAAGGGCCGTTGGGTTGGCCCTGAGAAGGGCCGTTTGGATCGCCCTGAGAAGGGCGATTCGGGTTAAAACTGAAACGCCCGGAGGCGTCCCGCACGGGTTTCTTCGTCATATTTAAACACACAGTCTTCCGCATTGATAACTGTGAGTCACAGCGCACTTTAGCCACCGGTCTGCCACTCCGTTACGGTGGTCAGACACGGCGTTGCCCAGGGGATACTACGTGGAAGTATGCGCTGTGGGGGATCCCCCAACCTAACCTAACCTAACCTTTTTTTTTTTTTTTTTTTTTTTTTTTTTTTTTTTTTTTTTTTTTTTTTTTTTTTTTTTTTTTTTTTTTTTTTTTTGTCGCTGAGAAATGACATTACGCATCTCCGCTCGTCGGGGGACGAGACAGAGTATGTGGGACTCCCTGCCAGAGTGGCAGTATACCCACTAAAACTCAGCGGTGTTCCCGCGACGCCGTGATGGGAGGGCTATGGGAAATTGGCTCAGCCTCTGCTTCCACAGCCCTCCCGGCGTATGCCCGCCTAGCTGGCGGGCCCCGCATGCCCCCCAGCCTGGGGGGCTACGGGAATGGCCGGGAACACCTGGCCATTCCCGTCCGACACTGGTGGAGGCCCGTGCAATACAGGCAAGGGTGCCCCCGCACCCGTTGCCTGCTGGCCTCCACCGGGGAGGAGTCGCTGATGGCCGTCATACTGACGTCTTCTCCGACCCCTCCTCCGTCTTCGGAGCGCCGCCGCGTGAGGATCGTCCTCCCGCGCGCGCTCCGCCGCCTCCTTCTGGGACATGACGTGTTCGCAGAAGGAGGCCACTGCCGCCCAGGACCTCTCATCGCCCAGCATGGCGTTGACCAAACCGGGGAGTGAGAGGTCCGGTCCGATCACCGAAGTGAGACCGCGGCGCGGCTCGGACCACGACGGGCACACCGCGAGGGTGTGCTGCGCCGCGTCCTCCGCCGCACCGCAGTCGTGGCACGACGATGTCTCCTCCCGTCCGATCCGGTGCAGGTACGATCCGAAACAACCGTGCCCGGACAGCACCTGCACCAGACGGAACGAGAGGAACCCGTGCGACCGATCGAGCCAGTCTCGCAGGACCGGCCCGATCGCGTCGAGGGTTCGGCGGCCGAAGGCTGCGGTGGCGAGGTCCCTCGTCCAATGGACGACGATGGCGTCCCTCGCCTCCCGCCGGACGGCCTCCCGCTCTTCCGGGGCGGGGCGTTCTCCTCTCGCCCTCCGCCCAGCCGTCCATTCGTATACTCTGGCGAGCACCCACGCCTCGAGTTCCCAAGGAGGGGTGCCAGCCAGAGCACACGCTGCCGCGAAACTCACCGTGCGGTAGGCCCGCGACACCCGCTGGGCTATGGCCCTTTGGGGGGCCCGCAAGGCGGCGGCGTTCTCCCGCCTTTGGAGGGAGTCCTCCCAGATAGGGGCCCCGTAAAGGGCCATGCTCCTCAAGATGCCGGCGTAGAGTTGCCGGCATCGCGCGCTGGGCCCCCCCAAATTGGGGAGCAGCCACGAGAGGGCGCCCGCAGTCTTCAGCAGGCGCGTCGACAGCCCGCTAAAATGCGGGCCGAAACGCCACCTGCTGTCGAGTACAAGGCCCAGATATTTCATCTGGGCCTTCACCTCGATTCGGACGCCCTCCACAAATATGTGGGCGTCTGGTGGTTGGCGCTGCCGAGGCCCGTGGAAGAACACAGCCTCGGTCTTGTGCAGCGCCACCGTCAATCCTAGGCGGCGGATCCTCCCTGCGACCAAGGATCCGCCCGCCGAGGCCAAGTTGGCCGCCTCCCTGAAACTCTCCCCCCGGGCGGTGAGGAGAGTGTCATCCGCGTAGCAGACGACACTCGTACCTCGGAGGAGAGTTCCCCGCAAGAGCCAGTCGTAGCCGACGTTCCAGAGGAGAGGTCCCAGGACTGACCCCTGTGGAACGCCGGCCTCGACTGCGTACCGCCGGACTTGGCCAGCCCTGTTCACGAGGACGATCGCCCGATCCTCCAGGTAGCTGGCCAGTAGACGCCGCATATATCGAGGCACCCCGTGGAATCGGAGTGCCTCTAGGATGGTGCTGTGGGGAACAGAGTTGAAGGCGTTGGCTATGTCGAATGACACCGCCAACAATCCGTCCCCCACATCCATCGCCTCCTTTACCTGCCTCTTAAGGCAGGCCAGCGCGTCCACCGTCGAACGCTCAGCCCGAAAACCGAACTGAGCGTCCGACAAGTCCGGCCCGATACGCCGCATATGGCCCTTTAGGCGGGCAGCGATTATCCCCTCGAACATTTTTCCGATCTCATCGAGCAGAACGATGGGCCGGTATGCCGAGGGGGAGTCTGCAGGGCGGCCCTCCTTGCGGAGGAGGCACAACTGCCCCTCCTTCCACGGTTTCGGGAACCTTCCAGACGCAAGGCATGCGCTGAAGAGGTCCCGAAACCGCTCCTCCATTTGGGTGGCGGCAATTGCCACCACCCTCGCCGGGACACCGTCGGGGCCCGGAGCCGTCTTCTTGGCGCGGATATGCACAATCGCCGCGCCAAGTTCCGACTCCGTGACAGGAGAGGGAGCCTCCTCTTCCTCCTCATCCTCCAGCAGCGGGGCTCCACACATCACTGGCGGGGTGAAGTTGTCCCTGCACGGAAACAGGGACTGAACCACCCCATCCAGAAATGTGGGCTCCAGGGTCTCGACAACCGGGGGACCAAAGGGGCGCAATTTGTTGCGTGCCGCCTTATACGGTCTCCCGTATGGGTCGTTGTCGAGACCCTCCAGCAGCTCGGCTCTCGCCGAGTCTTTAGCGGCGGCGATGGCCCGATCGAGGCCCATTTTTGCCTCCACGTACACCTCGTAGAGGCGGTCCTCGTCGGGCCGGTTGCGTCGACGCCGCCGCCGACTCCGCGTGTAGGCCCTCTTGGCCGCCACGCAGGCGGTTCTGAGCCCCGCCAGCTCCTCCGACCACCAATAGACGGCGCGGCGGGGAGCCGGGCGGCGTGACCGGGGCATGCTGGAGTTGCACACCTCGGTCAGAGACTCCCTCAGCTGGCCCGCTATGGTGTCCACATCCAGGCCGGTGGTAGGCGGCGACAGCCAGTCCTGGATGAACGCCGCCTCCGCCGCTGCCTCCCTGTCCAGGCGGGTGAAAGCCCACCGCGGAAACGGTGATCGCCCCGAGAGGGGCTGCACCGCTCCGGGGCCACTGGCGGAGATGTCGAACCGCACGTAGCGGTGGTCCGACATAGTCTCCACCAGGTCCACCCGCCAGTTCAGCACGCGCGCGGCTAACCCAGGGGTGGCGAAAGTGACGTCCACTACTGAGCCACCCTGACGCCGCACGCATGTCTGGACGCTTCCTCTGTTCAAGAGGGAGAGTCCAGAGGAGGCTGCCCACATCTCCACCGCCCGCCCGCGAGCGTCGGTGGCCCGGTTGCCCCAGGTCACCGACTTGGCATTCAGGTCTCCCAGCACGGAGACCTGACGCGGCGCCGCCCTGCCGACCACGGCGGCCAGGACTCCGAGATAATTCTCAAAGTCCTGGAGAGGGCGGTTTGGGGAGAAATATACCCCCACGAGGGCTACCTCTCCCCACGCGGCGGCCACGTATCCCGGTCCCCTCTCTAATAGCGAGAGGGGAGGGGAGTCTGTGGAAGACCGCGCCGCTAGTGCCACCGAGTCGTCCTCGTCACCCAGCCAGCTGCTGGGGATCGAGTAGGGCTCGGCGACCACCGCTACGTTCACCAACCACTCGGCCATGACCTGCACTACCAGGTCCTGGGCCGCTCTGCAGTGGTTGGTGTTCGCCTGGAGGATGCGGTAGTCGGAAACCTGCATTATTCCGACATGGCACCCTCCTCCTCAGCTACCGCCGCTGGAGCTGCAGCGGCGGCGACGACGGCGGCGGCGGTGGTGGCGACAGGTCGAACCTGCGCCGGCACTATGCCCTTCTTGACGGGGGGCTTACAGCTCCTGCCCGTCATCCTGTGGCCCGCGGGGCGGCCACTGGCGGCACACGCCGTGCAGTGTGGCGTGGTGGCGCGGCAAGTGGCACTCTTGTGGCCCTCTTGCCCGCACTGGTAGCACGTGTCTCCCCAGTCGGCCTTGGAGGGACACGTGGCTCGGGTGTGGCCGAAGGAGAAGCACTTGAAGCAGCGCAAGGGCTGGTCTTCAAGTGCTCGGACCACAGCCGAGCTGAGCCCCACCAGCAGCCGTCCCTTGGTCGCAGCAAGGGCGGCCCCAGCCGCGGCGACTGGGCACTCGACGCGGACGATGCCCATGCCGCGGCGGCCGAGCCTGATGGCTCCAGCCTTCACCGCGCCAGCGTCGCAGCCTCCAGCCGCCGCGACGGCCGCCACCACATCCTCCTTGGTGGCCGAATCGTCCAGATCGGCCACCTCCAAGGCTGCGGTCTTGACGGGCCTGACGACCGTTGCCGCGTCGGCGATGACCTCTTGCAACTTCGTTGCGAAGAGGTCCGCGTTTGTGCCGCGCTGTTCCCCCGAGAACTCGAAAATTCGAGCTCCGGTTAGGGTTCGGCGGCACGTTATTTTGCTGATCCCCAGCTGGGAGGGATCAGCATTGGTACGAGCCCGTCTTAGGACGGACTCGTACGTCTCGCCCCGCTCCGCGGCCTCCGGGGTGATGGTCACCACGACGGCCGCGGTCTTGGGAGGAACTAACTTCCTCCCGCCAGCTGGAGCCCTTTTCACTGCCGGTGCAGTCGCGGCGGGCTTAGGGGCCGACTTCTGCCCTCCCTTCCCTTTTCCCCTCCTGACCACTTCCGTCCACGACTGGTTGGACGGGGTGGTGGAGGGAAGAAAGGCGTCTTCCTCCTGCGAGCTCTGGGGGGCCGCCGCTGGGGTGGCAGCCGACCCAGACGCTCCCTCCGAGCTGGTGGTGAGGGTTTGAGGAGCCGCCTTGGTCCTCTTGCCCTCGCCTTTGCCCTTGGAGGGCTTCGGGGCCTGGGGCTGCGCACCCGATGCCGGGCCTGCTAAAGGCGCAGGTTCCAGCACCCTGCGTGGTGGCTTATCCGCCGCTAGCGGCGGGCGGAGCCGCTTCTCCGGCAAGAGCCGGTCCTCGATGCCGGCGAAGCAGGCTCTGGTGAAGGCCCTCTCCTCCATGACAACCTTTCGGAGTATCTCCTCAAGGTTGTGAGGGGAGGAGGTGGAGCCTCCTACCACCGGTCCAGGGGCTGATTGCGCAGGCCGAGCAGTGACCTCAGCCAGCTTCTGGTGCAGCTGGCTGACCTCCGCCTGCAGGCGATCGACCTTCGCCTGCAGTTGCCGCGTCTCATCCGTGGCCGTCCGCTGCACCAGCTCCTGCACAATGCCGTGCAGACTGGCAGCCCGGCATTTGAGGGCCTTCTGAAAGGTCCCCTTCAGGTTGGAGGACTTTGAGGCGACCTCCAGGACCTCCTCCCTGTCCTCCCGCGCCATGCGCTCAAGTTCCGCCAAGGAGTGGCCAGCATACAGGACACTGGATGCCCCATAGCCGGCCCTCGACCGGGCGGCCTGCGCCTGGCGCTCTCTGGCAGCGACCCTCTCCTCCAGGTCCTGCTGGAGTTGCGCCCGTTTTACCAGATTTAGCTGGCGCTCGGCGTCCACCAAACCCACAACGTGGGTATCTCCTGCTTTCGAAGAAGTCGAAGCCCTTTTGGACTTTGACTTCTTCTGCGCCCCGCCTCCAGCCGACGAGGATCCCTCGGACCCGTGCCGCAGGTAGGCCCTCTTTCGCTCGAGGCGGTCGCTCTCAGCTGCCGACGTGTCGATGTTTGAGTCGTCGGAGTCCGACTCGTCTGCTCTGGCCGCACACGGTGCGCGGTCAGCGTCCGACGCTAATGCGTCACCAGCGTGGCCCTGAAAAGGGCCTTTGGATTGGCCCTGAGAAGGGCCGTTGGGTTGGCCCTGAGAAGGGCCGTTGGGTTGGCCCTGAGAAGGGCCGTTGGGTTGGCCCTGAGAAGGGCCGTTGGGTTGGCCCTGAGAAGGGCCGTTTGAATCGCCCGGAGAAGGGCGATTCGGGTTAAAACTGAAACGCCCGGAGGCGTCCCGCACGGGTTTCTTCGTCATATTTATATTTATACTCACAGTCTTCCGCATTGATAACTGTGAGTCACAGCGCACTTTAGCCACCGGTCTGCCACTCCGTTACGGTGGTCAGACACGGCGTTGCCCAGGGGATACTACGAGGAAGTATGCGCTGTGGGGGATCCCCCAACCTAACCTTTTTTTCTTTTTTTTTGTTTGCGCTGGGAAAAATGCATTACGCATGCCCACCCGTCGGGGGACGGGAGGGGTATGTGGGACTCCCCGGTAGAACCGGTATACCCACTAAACAACCCAGCGGCATTCCCGCATCGTCTGAGTGGAGGGGGACTGGGAATCGGCAGAGCCTTTCCATCCTGCCCCCCGCCGACGACCGCCCGCCTTTACGGCGGGCCCGGCGGGCCCCTCCCGTCGGGGGGGAGGGGCCCAGGAATGACTGACGACGTGGGTGGTGGACAGTGCAATGCAGGAGAAGGCGCCCCCGCGCCTGTCTCCCGCTGTTCACCACCTGGAGGCGCGTGACGACGATCATACAACCGCCGTCTCACGCCCCGTCTTCGCCTGCGGAGCGGCGCCGCGAGAGGGTCTTCCTCCCGCACGCGCTCCGCCGCCTCCTTCTGTGACATTACCTCTTCGCAGAAGGAGGCGACCGCTGCCCAGGCCCCCTCGCTTTCCAGCATCGAGTTGACGACGCCGGGAAGCGAGAGGTCCTGCCCGACTGCTGCGACCAGTGTGTGGCGCAGCTCGGACCAGGCTGGGCACACCTCGAGGGTGTGCTGTGCCGTGTCCTCCGCCGCGCCACAGTCGTGGCACGACGGGGTCTCCTCCCTTTGGATCCGATGCAGGTGCGATCCGAAGCACCCGTGTCCGGACAACACCTGCACCAGACGGAAAGAGAGGAAACCGTGGGACCGCTCGAGCCAATCCTTCAGGACCGGCCCGAGCGCGTCCAATGTTCGGCGGCCGAATGCGGCAGTGGCGAGGTCCTCCGTCCAGTGATGGACGATTGCGTCCTTCGCCTCTTGCCGCACGGCCTCCCGCTCTTCTGCGACGGGGGGCTCCCCGAGCGCCTTGCGGCGCGCCGTCCATTCGTACACTCTGGTCAGCACCCACGCCTCGAGCTCCCAAGGAGGGGTGCCGGCCAGAGCGCACGCCGCAGAGAAGCCCACCGAGCGGTAGGCCCTCGCCACCCGCAGTGCAATGGCCCTTTGGGGCCTGCGGATGGCCGTGGCGTTCTCCCGTCTGTGGAGGGAGTCTGCCCAGATTGGGGCCCCGTAAAGGGCCATGCTCCTGAGGATGCCGGCATACAAGCGCCGGCATCGCGCCTTCGGACCCCCCAGATTCGGGAGGAGCCACGACAAGGCATTCGCGGCCTTCAGCAGGCGCGTCGACAGCCCGCTAAAGTGTGGGCCGAAGCGCCACCTGCTGTCGAGGACAAGGCCCAAGTACTTCATCTGGGCCTTGACCTCGATCCTGACGCCCTCCACTATAATGTGGCCGTCGGGAGGGATGCGCTGCCGTGGACCGTGAAAATACACGGCCTCGGTTTTGTGCAGCGCAACCTTCAGTCCGAGGCGGCGAATCCTTCCTGCCACTAAGGATCCGCCGGCAGAGGCCAGACTGGCCGCCTCCCTGAAGTCTCTCCCCCGGGCGACGAGGAGGGTGTCATCCGCGTAACAGATGACGCTCGTGCCACGGAGGAGGGTTCCCCGCAGTAGCCAGTCGAATCCAATGTTCCACAGCAGTGGTCCTAGGACCGACCCCTGTGGAACACCAGACTCTGCGCCGTATCGCCTCACTGTGGCCGTTTTGTCTGCGAGGAGGACCACCCGGTCCTCCAAGTAGCTGGCCAAGAGTCGGCGCAGGTACTGAGGCACTCCGTGGTACCGGAGCGCCTCCAAGATTGTCGAGTGGGGGACGGAGTTGAAGGCGTTGGCTATGTCGAATGACACCGCCAACACTCCGTCGCCCGCCTCCACGGCCTCCCTCACCTGGCCCTTGAGTAGGGCCAGCGCGTCGACCGTCGAACGACCCCGTCGGAAACCGAATTGGGCGTCCGACAGGTCCGGCCCCACCGTCCTCAGCAGGCTCTTTAGCCGGTCGGCGATTATCCCCTCGAACAACTTACCGACCTCATCGAGCAAGACGATGGGCCGGTAAGCCGAGGGGGAGTCCGCCGGGCGTCCCTCCTTTCGGAGCAGGCATAGCCGCCCCTCCTTCCAAGGTTTCGGGAACCTCCCAGTCGTAAAACACGCGCTGAACAGGTCCCGAAACCTCTCCTCCATCTGTAAGGCGGCGATGGCCACCACCCGTGCGGGAACGCCGTCCGGCCCTGGGGCTGTGTTCTTTGCGCGGAGGTGTAGAGTCCCCGCGCAAAGTTCCACCGCCGTAACCGGTGGGACCTCCTCCTCCGGCGGAGCCGCCTCCCGCGGGGGATCCATCACTGGCGGGGTGAAGTCGGTCCTGGACGGAAACAGGGACCGGACCACCCCGTCCAGCAGTGCCGGCTCGAGAGTCTCCGTCAGTGGAAGACCACAGGGGCGCAGTTTATTCCGCGCCGCCTTGTATGGTCTTCCAAATGGGTCCCTGTCGAGACCCTCTAACATCTCGGCTATCGCCGAATCTTCGGCCGCGCGCATTGCCGACTTGAGGACAGTCTTTGCGTCAACGTACGCGGCATAGAGGGCCTCCTCGTTGGTGGGGTCTCGGTGCCTGCGCCTTCGACTCCGCGTGTAGGCCCTCCTGGCTGCCACGCAGGCGGTTCGGAGCCCCGCCAGTTCCTCCGACCACCAATAGACGGCGCGGCGGGGAGCTGGGCGGCGAGACCGGGGCATGCTGGAGTTGCACACCTCGGTCAGCGACCTCCTCAGCTGAGCCGCTGCGGCGTCCACGTCCAGGACCTCGACAGGAGGTGCGAGCCAGTCCTGGACGAACGCCGCCTCCTCCGCAGCCTCTCGGTCCAGGCGGGTGAGAGCCCACCGTGGGAACGCAGATTGGCCCGAGCCTGGAGCAATTCCCCGGGAGCTCTGGGTGGAGCTGATGTCGAACCGCACATATCGGTGGTCCGACAAGGTCTCCACCATCTCCACCCGCCAGTTCACGACGTGGGCGGCTAGCACGGGGGTGGCAAACGATACGTCGACCACTGATCCTCCCCGTTGCCGCACACACGTGTGAACGGTCCCTCTGTTCAGGAGGGACACACCGCACGACGCCGCCCAAAACTCCACGGCGCGTCCCCGGACGTTGCAGGACCCGGCCGGGTTGCCCCAGGCCGTCGACTTGGCGTTCAGGTCACCCAGTACGGCGACCTGGCGTGGCGCCGCCCTCCCGACCACCGCGGTGAGGATTTCGAGAAAGTTCTCGAAATCCGAGAGAGGGCGGTTCGGGGAGAAATAGACGCCCACAAGGGCTAATTCTCCCCACGCGGCGGCCACGTATCCCGGTCCCCTCTCTAAGAGCGAGAGGGGAGGGGAGTCCGTGGAAGACCGCGTCACCAATGCCACCAAGCCGTCCCGATCGCCCAGCCAACGGCCAGGGACTGAGTACGGCTCGGCGACAGCCGCCACGTCCACCAACCACTCGGCCATGGTCTGCATCAGCAGATCCTGGGCCGCTCTGCAGTGGTTGGTGTTCGCCTGGAGGATGCGATGCTTGACCGAACTATCCATCGACAGACATCGCACCCCCTTCCACAACCGCCGCCGATGTCCCAGCCTCAGGGACGGCAACGGTGGCAGCGACAGGCCGGATCAGCGCCTGCGCTTTGCCCTTCTTAGGGGGAGGATTGCACTTCCTCCCCATCATCACGTGGCCTGCCGGGCAGCCACTGGCGGCACACACCGCACAGTGCGGCGTGGCGGCCTCGCAGGAGGCCGACTTGTGGCCTTCCTTGCCACAGCGGAAGCATTTGTCCGCCCTGTCGACCTCGGACGGACAAAGGGCCCGAGTGTGTCCGACTCCAAGACACTTGTAGCAGCGCAGAGGCTGGGCTGCAAGTGCCCGGACTACACCCGAGCTGAACCCGACAGTCAGCCGTCCCTTGGCTAGGACGGCTGCAGCTGCGGCGACTGGGCACTCGAGGCGAATGGTGCCCATGCCGCCGCGGCCGGGCCTGATGGCCCGACCTTGCACCGCTGTGACGCCACAGCCCCCCATCGCAGCGACCGCCGCCACCACCTCCTCTTTGGTGACCGAGTCGTCGAGGTCGGTCACCTCCAAGGCCACAGACTTTACGGGCCTGGTGACCTTGGCCGCGTCGGCGATGACCTCTCGCAGCTTGGTTGCGAAGAGGTCCGCGTTGGCGCCGCCCTGAGCCCCCGGGAACTCGAACATTCGAGCCCCGGCCTGGGTCCGGCGGCAGGATACTGTGCCGATCCCCAGCTGGGTGGGATCGGCGTTGGCACGCGCCCGCATCATTACGGACGCGTACGTCTCCCCCCGCTCCACAGCCTCAGCGGTGAGCGTCACCACTACGGCTGCGGTCTTCGGAGGAACCAGCTTCCTCTTTGACTTGGCGGCGGGGGCCCCATTAGCTGCAGGAGCAGCAGCGGGAGCAGCGGCGTTGGGCTTCGGGGCCGACGTCTTCCCCTTCCCCTTTCCCTTGCCTGTTTTCTGAGGCGGGCCGGGAGGGGTGGTGGCGGGGGTGGCAGGGGCAGCCACCGTCTTGGACTTCTTTTTGCCCTTTTTCACCTTCGTCCACCCCTGCTGGTTGGATGGGGTGGTGGACGGAAGATGGGCGTCCTGGGAGGACAGTTCTGGCTGGCGTGGCCGACTGTCCGCCGCGAGCGGCGGTCGCAGGCGTTTCTCCGGCAAGAGCCTGTCCTCTATGCCCGCAAGACAGGCTCTCGTGAAGGCCCTTTCCTCCATTACGACCTTGCGGATTATATCCTCAAGGTTGGAGGGCGGGGCCTCAGCCGCTGGTTTCGGCTCGGATGTTTTGCTGTTTGGCCGGGCCGTGGCTTCAGCCAGCTTCAGATGAAGCTGGCTGACCTCTGACTGCAGGCGATCGACTTTCGCCTGCAGTTGCCGCGTTTCGTCGGTAGCCTTCCGCTGCACCAGCTCCCCGACGATGCCGCGCATGCTCGCGGCCCTGCATTTAAGCGACTTTTGGAATGTCCCTTTTAGATTGGAGGACTTAGAGGCGACTGCCACTATCTCCTCTTCGTCCTCCTCAGCCATCAGCTGCAGCTCCGCCAGGGAGTGGTCCGCGTAGTGGACGCGGGACGCGCCGTATCCGGACTTGGCCCGGGCGGCGTGCGTCCGTTGCTCCGTGGCCGCAACCCGCTCCTCCAGGTCTTGCTGGACCTGCGCCCGCCGAGACAGGTCCAACTGGCGTTGGGCTTCTGCCAGACCCACGTTGTGGGTGTCAGACACCGGCCTCTTGGCCCTCGGCTGTGACGCAGTGTCCGAGGAACCCCCAGACCCCTTCCGCTGATAAGCCCGCTTCATTGTGTCCCGGCGAGCAATCGCCGAACCACACGACATGATGGACTCGTCGTCGGAGTCCAGCAACTCGCCCGCCGAGCTATAGAAGCTAGTCGCAGACGGCGCGCGGCTAGCCTCTGATGCCGAGGCACCCTCAGATTGGCCCTGAGAAGGGCCTTTTGCTTGGCCCTGAGAAGGGCCTTTTGGGTGGCCCTGAGAAGGGCCTTTTTGTTGGCCCTGATAAGGGCCTTTTGCTTGGCCCTGAGAAGGGCCTTTTGGTTGGCCCTGAGAAGGGCCTTTTTTAAAACGCCCGGAGGCGGTCCTCAATTGCTTTGGCATAGCCTCCGCAGGTGTCGTAGATGCCGACATGAAATAAAATGGGATAAAAACAGTTAAAATACGCTACGACTGCACAGTGCACTTTAGCCGAACACCGGTCTGCCACTCCGTTACGGTGGTCAGAACCGGGTCGTTGCCCAGGGGACGCGACGTGGACGCAAGCACTGTGGGGTGGTCCCCCAACCTAACCTAACCTAACCTAACCTTTTTTTTTTTTTTTTTTTTTGTTTGCGCTGGGAAAAATGCATTACGCATGCCCACCCGTCGGGGGACGGGAGGGGTATGTGGGACTCCCCGGTAGAACCGGTATACCCACTAAACAACCCAGCGGCATTCCCGCATCGTCTGAGTGGAGGGGGACTGGGAATCGGCAGAGCCTTTCCATCCTGCCCCCCGCCGACGACCGCCCGCCTTTACGGCGGGCCCGGCACGCCCCTCCCGTCGGGGGGGAGGGGCCCAGGAATGACTGACGACGTGGGTGGTGGACAGTGCAATGCAGGAGAATGCGCCCCCGCGCCTGTCTCCCGCTGTTCACCACCTGGAGGCGCGTGACGACGATCATACAACCGCCGTCTCACGCCCCGTCTTCGCCTGCGGAGCGCTGCCGCGAGAGGGTCTTCCTCCCGCACGCGCTCCGCCGCCTCCTTCTGTGACATTACCTCTTCGCATAAGGAGGCGACCGCTGCCCAGGCCCCCTCGCTTTCCAGCATCGAGTTGACGACGCCGGGAAGCGAGAGGTCCTGCCCGACCGCTGCGACCAAAGGTAGGCGCAGCTCGGACCAGGCCGGGCACACCTCGAGGGTGTGCTGCGCCGTGTCCTCCGCCGCGCCACAGTCGTGGCACGACGGGGTCTCCTCCCTTTGGATCCGATGCAGGTGCGATCCGAAGCACCCGTGGCCGGACAACACCTGCACCAGACGGAAAGAGAGGAAACCGTGGGACCGCTCGAGCCAATCCTTCAGGACCGGCCCGAGCGCGTCCAGTGTTCTGCGGCCAAATGCGGCAGTGGCGAGGTCCTCCGTCCAGTGATGGACGATTGCGTCCTTCGCCTCTTGCCGCACGGCCTCCCGCTCTTCTGCGACGGGGGGCTCCCCGAGCGCCTTGCGGCGCGCCGTCCATTCGTACACTCTGGTCAGCACCCACGCCTCGAGCTCCCAAGGAGGGGTGCCGGCCAGAGCGCACGCCGCAGAGAAGCCCACCGAGCGGTAGGCCCTCGCCACCCGCAGTGCAATGGCCCTTTGGGGCCTGCGGATGGCCGTGGCGTTCTCCCGTCTGTGGAGGGAGTCTGCCCAGATTGGGGCCCCGTAAAGGGCCATGCTCCTGAGGATGCCGGCATACAAGCGCCGGCATCGCGCCTTCGGACCCCCCAGATTCGGGAGGAGCCACGACAAGGCGTTCGCGGCCTTCAGCAGGCGCGTCGAAAGCCCGCTAAAGTGTGGACCGAAGCGCCACCTGCTGTCGAGGACAAGGCCCAAGTACTTCATCTGGGCCTTGACCTCGATCCTGACGCCCTCCACTATAATGTGGCCGTCGGGAGGGATGCGCTGCCGTGGACCGTGAAAATACACGGCCTCGGTTTTGTGCAGCGCAACCTTCAACCCCAAGCGGCGAATCCTTCCTGCCACTAAGGATCCGCCGGCAGAGGCCAGACTGGCCGCCTCCCTGAAGTCTCTCCCCCGGGCGACGAGGAGGGTGTCATCCGCGTAACAGATGACGCTCGTGCCACGGAGGAGGGTTCCCCGCAGTAGCCAGTCGAATCCAATGTTCCACAGCAGTGGTCCTAGGACAGACCCCTGTGGAACACCGGACTCTGCGCCGTATCGCCTCACTGTGGCCGTCTTGTCCGAGAGGAGGACCACCCGGTCCTCCAAGTAGCTGGCCAAGAGTTGGCGCAGGTACTGAGGCACTCCGTGGTATCGGAGCGCCTCCAAGATTGTCGAGTGGGGGACGGAGTTGAAGGCGTTGGCTATGTCGAATGACACCGCCAACACTCCGTCGCCCGCCTCCACGGCCTCCCTCACCTGGCCCTTGAGTAGGGCCAGCGCGTCGACCGTCGAACGACCCCGTCGGAAACCGAATTGGGCGTCCGACAGGTCCGGCCCCACCGTCCTCAGCAGGCTCTTTAGCCGGTCGGCAATTATCCCCTCGAACAACTTACCGACCTCATCGAGCAAGACGATGGGCCGGTAAGCCGAGGGGGAGTCCGCCGGGCGTCCCTCCTTTCGGAGCAGGCATAGCCGCCCCTCCTTCCAAGGTTTCGGGAACCTCCCAGTCGTAAGACACGCGCTGAAGAGGTCCCGAAACCTCTCCTCCATGTGTGAGGCGGCGATGGCCACCACCCGTGCGGGAACGCCGTCCGGCCCTGGGGCTGTGTTCTTTGCGCGCAGGTGTAGAGTCCCCGCGCAAAGTTCCACCGCCGTCACCGGGGGGACCTCCTCCTCCGGCGGAGCCGCCTCCCGCGGGGAACCTAACCTAACCTAACCTAACCCAGTCTGGCTCCAACCACAGCCGTGAACGCCACGTTTTTGCAACGCTCCTGAGTTAAAAATACGAAAAAGTGGTAAAAAGTGATCGGATTTTTACAAGTTTGGTGTCAGTGAGTGGGGAAAAGTGAAGACTATACGCCCTGGTGAAAATCAGAACCCGGATTGCAGTGCTTCTACAACACGACCTGAAAAACCTCAATTTTTTGAGGTTGTTAGCGACGCAACTAACATAATTTTAAGCAAATAATGTTTAAGGGAGTGCGCGGGGTCAGAGGAGGTCCGAGGGTAGTCCCGAACCGCCATTTCGATTTACGATGAGGCAGTGCCATTTCTAACGTGACAGACGTCGCGCGCTTCCTACGCTCATAGTTTTGTTATCTAACCCTACAGTTTTATAAATAAATCCTTTGCTCAGTACGCGTTGTTTTACCTCGATCCACATCATTAACAGTGGTCTTCGAGCCAGATCGCGAATGTTTAATACTCCGCCGCCGAGGAGAAACATGGTAAACACCCGCAGTACCACTAGCAAACTGAGGGAGAAGGAAGAGTTGGAGGCAAAACTACAATCGGTAACCGGAGCACAGGCAATGCCACCGCCTACACCAGTTAATAAGAAGGATGATGAACTTATAGTAAAAAGTTCTTGTGCCGCGAGTGTAGTGAAGTCGGAACGAACCGGAAAACTAAATCCGCCTTCACATACATCACGTCAGTCAGTCAAGTCCAAGAAACCGTCATCATCACAATCGATACAAGTACTGAAAAAGAGACTGGAACTAAAAGCAGCCCAAGCGAAGGCGCGTATTGAAATGGAACTCATCGATAGAAAATTAGCGGCGGACCTAGCAGAACTCGAAGAAGAATACAGTCCACCATCAGAAACATCGGAGCAAAATAACGGCGCGGGTAATATTGAAAAGTGGTTGGAGCGTAGTCAACAAGAACTACAGCAGCTTGACAGTGGTGAATACAAGTCGCACACGAACCCGGCCGACACAGAAGGAACAGTTCAACAGCTTGCGAGCGCAATCAAAGAACTCGTCACGTCCTCCGCCATCCAGCAGAATACCAATCTTATAAGTCGTCTCAGCACACCGAAAGAGCTCCCTAGTTTCAGCGGCGACCCAAAAGAGTGGCTCCATTTCGAGCAAGCTTATATGGAATCCACAGAAATCTGTAATTTCACCGATAAAGAAAACCTTTGGCGGTTACGTAAGTGTCTGCGCGGAGCCGCTCAAGAAGCTGTAACCGGCCTGCTTATCAGTGGTGCTTCATCTGCAGACATAATTTCCACTTTAAAACTGCAATTCGGAAACGTTGACGTCATTCTTTCCCGCATTGTGTCAGACATAAAGAAGATGCACAACCTATCTACAGATTACTATCGAGAAATAGTACCCTTTTCTGTAAAAATAAAAAACTACGTCGCAGCTGTACGAGCCCTTGGCCGCCATGAATATCTACAAGGCATGGAATTAGCTAACGTTATCTTATTCAAGCTACCTACTACCCTGCTCGCGAAGTGGACAGACTATAGTTACCCGTTTATCACGGCCGAATCACCAAAACCTAGACTAAATGTGCTGTCAGATTTCCTCACCGAAGAAGCTGTGAAAATATCAACCTGTAGTGCTACTTTATTACAACCTACAACGGACAATTTCAAGCGTAAACACGGTGATAAAGTGAACAATATACAAGCTGTTTTAGTGCAAGATGGACAAAGTGAAAAAAAGTGTCGTTATTGTCGTACTGCTAGTCACAAATTAATTGAGTGTAAAAAGTTTAATAAGGCACTACGAAAGGACAGATGGCTGCACGTAAAGCATAACGGTATTTGTTACAAGTGTTTACTAGCGCATCATCGTAGGGACACGTGCACCGCTCCCAGCTGTGATGTAAACAATTGTGGACAGTCGCATCACCGATTATTGCATTATGTGCCGCGTCAAGACAACAGTGAATCCGTGCCAGCGGTACAACCCGAAGTTCCACCCGATAGTGAAGTTCCATCCGAAACAATAACAAATATTAATGTCAGCTGTTCCGTAATGTTGAAAATTGTACCTATAAACATTCACGGACCGAACGGAAGTGTGAGCACGACTGCTTTGCTAGACGACGGCTCGACTGTGTCATTGGTTAGCGCTTCGCTGGCAGAGAAAGTGGGGCTGCGCGGCCGCCGGGAACGTCTTCGTGTGTGTGGCGCGTGGAACGACACCGAACTAGTGTGCAACGCACAGCGCGCAAAAGTGACTTTGTGTGGTGTTGATAACAAGATGTTTACCATCGATGCGCGAATTGTTGAAGAATTAAACCTACCACAAAGTTTGCCTACAGTAAATAGCAAAAACTACACGCACCTATGTGACGTCAGCCATAATTTATGCACAAAAACACAACTACAACCACAAGTCTTAATCGGACAAGATAATTGTCACCTTCTCTTACCTTTGGAAATGAGGGTGGGTAGACCCAATGAACCCTGTGCCACCCGGACTCCACTGGGTTGGTGCCTGCATGGAAGGGTACCTAATGTTTACTTACCTGATTCTGCTGTACGTCACTCCTCATTGTTTGTCACTAGTGACGTCATAGAAACTGAATGTATACTGCGAGAGATCCAGGAGGAGGTACGAAAGTCGTTCTCAATCGAGTCCATGGGTGTGTCTGGCAGGCCAAGACAGAACTCTGAAGACTTACGCGCTGTAGAAAGTTTAGAACGATCTTCTGTACTCATCAATGGTCAATGGCATGTTGGCTTACCTTGGCGAGAGGAGAAATGTGTGATGCCTGACTCGTACCCGACGGCTCTGTGTAGACTGAAAGGAGTAGAATAAGAAAATCGAAACCAGAAGTACCAAGAATGGGAGACTTACCCGTTGCTCGAATGGCCCATCATGAACGGCCCTTCACTTACTGCGGTGTGGACTTATTTGGCCCCATGGAAGTCACGGTGGGAAGGCGCCGCGAGAAAAGATACGGCGTCTTATTCACATGCTTGACAGTACGAGCAATCCACCTGGAAGTAGTCACTAACCTTACCACCGACTCCTTTATTATGGCATTGCGAAGGATGGCGGCGAGACGGGGATGGCCACAATATTTGTACTCCGACAACGGAACAAATTTACGAGGAGCGGATACGGAGCTGAAGAAGGCTATAAAAGAACTAGACGAAGAAGTGCTGAAAGATGAGGCCTTAAACCGCGGAACGAAATGGACTTTCATACCGCCCGCGAGTCCCCACTGGGGTGGGGCGTGGGAAAGGCTCATCAGAAGCGTAAAGACCAGCCTGAAAATAATTTTAAAAGAACGCGCTCCCAGAGATGAAACTCTAAACACTCTGTTGACAGAAGTAGAGAATATGGTGAACAGCCGGCCGTTGACACACGTGTCTGTAAACCCAAATGATCCTGAAACGTTAACCCCTAATCATTTCTTGCTGGGATCGTCGTCTGGTTTACCTCACATCGGAAAATTTGATGATTCAGCCGTTTATCTGCGAAAACAATGGCGAATTTCACAAAGATTAGCTGATATGTACTGGCGCAGATGGATCAAAGAAGTACTGCCAGACTTGCTACCCCGCAGGAAATGGCAAGAGGAACATAAAAATTTACAAGTGGGTGACTTCGTACTTATAGTGGACCCTGACAGTCCCCGAAACTCTTGGCCCAAGGGAATAATTCAGGAGGTGATCCCCGGAAGAGACGACCGAGTCAGAATGATTAGAATAAGGACAAAATCAGGAATGTTGACTAGATCGGTCACACGCGTCGCTCGAATACCAGTTGATGGTGAGTGCTGCTGAGGCAGCACTGGGGTGGGGCATGTTAGCGACGCAACTAACATAATTTTAAGCAAATAATGTTTAAGGGAGTGCGCGGGGTCAGAGGAGGTCCGAGGGTAGTCCCGAACCGCCATTTCGATTTACGATGAGGCAGTGCCATTTCTAACGTGACAGACGTCGCGCGCTTCCTACGCTCATAGTTTTGTTATCTAACCCTACAGTTTTAAAAATAAATCCTTTGCTCAGTACGCGTTGTTTTACCTCGATCCACATCATTAACAGAGGTTAAACACAGAAGTTAAAACTTCAATTGCAAACGCTGCCGAAACCAGAGCGACGACCCCCTCTTTTTATTAAGGAAAGGGGTAGGGACCGCCCCTGTCCATCATCCTGACCACCAAGAACCTCCGAAACTACGAAGTCCTGGCTTGTAAGCTGAAAAAGCGAAAAACCACGTGTTCTGAAAAACCAGAAGGAGTGGAGCCAGACGCCTGAAATTTTGCAACCGGCTACCCCTGCCTTTGCTTAGAAGGTAACAGCAAAAATTTTTAAAATAAACACCATATCCGATTTT
Organism: Brachylomia viminalis; assembly: GCA_937001585.2. Classification (NCBI taxonomy): domain Eukaryota; kingdom Metazoa; phylum Arthropoda; class Insecta; order Lepidoptera; family Noctuidae; genus Brachylomia; species Brachylomia viminalis. The sequence continues at coordinate 25,150,422 of OW443314.2, read as the reverse complement.
TAAGAGAAGTTAGAAGTCGAAAAATTTGGACCCCTGTATATTCCGTCCAAATCGAAATTTTGAAAATCTTCAACTGCAGCAGGTTGCGCGCTTATTAGCTTTATAGAGATCTTAAGTTTTAGATTTTTAGGTTCACTAGTTTTTGAATTATAGGATAAATTGCTGAAAAATCATATTTTTGAAAAATTTTTTGACTTTGTAATTGGATTTTAAAATTTTATTTATTGTTTACTGTAGCCATATATTTAAGGTATTTTATGCATATTTTTTCAAAATTTTGTGACAAAGGGTTCCAGAGATATCGAATTTTTAGTGTTTTTCGGACTTAATTCGAAAATAAATAGTAAATTCATTATTTTTACACCAGGATAGGGTCTAACACACCCATCCTCACCTACTTGAGCCCAAACACGGGCCCTATTGCGCTTAATTTGGCGTTTTTGGCAAATTTGCGCCATTTTGGTTTTTAGGTTTTTAAATTCGACCTAAGATATCTCGGGAACCGTGGGTCCAATTTTCACCGGATTTCCACTTGGGCCGGTGGCGTGCCACCAGCTTTAGGTAAGGACTATTTTCAGGCCACTTCAGGCCTGAAAAAATTTCGTCGCTGAAACTGCTTTTAGGTCATACCTGAAGTGACGCCGAGCTGCAGGTCCAAAACCCCGTCCTTCTGTGACGTTGGGTTCGAAAGTTACGGGCATTTTAATTAGACGTTTGACAGCTCGGCGGCCATTTTGATTAACTTCAAACCGCCATAACTTCGGAACCGAAGGTCGTGGGAGGTTGCGGTTTTCACTTTTATAGTCAGGGACTCATTGTCCCACATACCCCACAAATTCAGGTGGTTTGGAGTTGAAGGATTTCAGGACCCTGAAAACAGTTTCAGCGGATAGCTGAGCGCAGGCCAAGTCCGGAGAGTCCAAGCTCGAGCTATCTACGGCTTTCCCGAAGGAAGATATCCGCAGTCAAAAATCACCTTTGACAGCACCGCGGCCATTTTTGTTTTTCTTCAGACAAGCATATCTTCTAAACGGAGAGTCGTAGAGGGTTGGGGTTTTCGCTGAGTATATCAACAGACCATAGGGCATAGGATCAGATATTTTTCCGGCGTTTTCAGGACCCTGAAAATTTTCAGCCTGAAAAAGGCTCCAGTGGATCGGTCTCACCGAGCCAACTTCGGAAAGCCCAAACACCGGGGTTTTTGGACCGGTGGTTCCGGAGATATCCTCTTATAACCACTTGGGTTTTCATTTTGGCAAAAAACCAAAAATTTTCAAGTTAGGATATCTCCGAAACCCCTTGGTCTAACTGCACCGAGTTTGGGTTCATCTGGGAGGGCTCGGTGAGAGCTATTCATTGGACCTGACGAAGCGACTCTACATAGAGGCGTTAAGAGAGTCGCTATATTTTCTCATTTCTTTTTATCATTACATTCTAGAGGTTTTCCTCGGCTTTTTATCGTGTGTGTAAACTTAGTCGCGACTCTACATAGAGACGAAAGTTATTTTAACTTTTTAAAATCTGTTTTTATTTTTGTTTTCTTTTCTTTTCTTATTAGTTATAAGGTGTATCACGAAGGTTTTATTGAGCCGGATTGTGACTTGAGTCTCTTTACGACTGCTGACTGGCACTTCTCTTCTTTATAGTTATTGTCTTGTTCTTGTGTTTACTTTTAGACTGAACTGCACACACCTTTTACACTGTGTGCAGAGCACGATCTATAGACACTACTGTGCTATAAATTTAACTGTAGCATTGAGCTCATATTATTAGTATAACCAGAACGACACCGGATCAAGGTCTGGAACATATTCGGACAGAGCAAGACTCTAAAAAGTTATTTCTTTTATTTCTTATCGACCTGAGTGGAATCACTCAAATTTGTCTTATTAGATAATTTTATATATCTGGCTGATCCCCCCTTTACAGGGATTCAGACAATAATTGATAGTGTCCTCTGACAGGTCCATTGCATGAAGTTGACCTTCACAAAAACCACCGACATGATCCGCACACCGGCCAAGAAGGACGTGAGCTCGCCGGGTTCCGGAGGCTCTCCGCGTTCGACTGATGAGGCTGGACCCTCGCTTCCCAGCGTCAGGCGTAGTATCGGGGAATGGGAGGCTGGGAGTGCGGAGCCCAAGGCTAAGCCACCGGCCATCCCAAAACCTGCTGCAGCTCTGCCGGTCGCTCAGAAGGCACCCGGCTCGCTGGGGGCGCGGCGGGCCTCCGCGGACGCTGCGGGACCCAGTAACAAGTCCGAGCTAAAGTACCCCAACCTGACAGCGGAGGCCAGAGCTTGCCTTAATAAAGCCAAACTTCACTTGGGCAACTCTCGCAACCTAAAGACCGAGATAAAGACGGAGGTTTTGGGGGCAATAACGCGGCTTTACGAAATAGTGAAGGAGTCGGAAAAGTCGAGACCCCCTGTTACTGTTACTGCTGCATCCACTCCAACCACCGGCCAGAACAGCCTGCCCTCTCCCAATGAGGAAACCGGTGTAAACAGGGATCTCGTACGGCAACTCGAGATGAATAGCACTCTGCTAAGAGAAAATCTTAGTAAAATGGAGTTGCTGCAAGATGCCTTGGCGACAAGGGACTTGGTTGGAGAGAAAACGTATGCGTCTGTGGTAGCTGCGCACAGTCAAACCGGGGCTCAGGCCCTGGGGCGAGCAACGCTGCACTCCGTGGTTGTCTCTTCAACAAAAGAAACAGAAACAGGAGAAGAGGTTCTGGAAAGGGTAAGGAAAGCGGTCGATGCGAAGGAGGGTTGGGTGCAGGTGGAGAGGGTAAGAAAAGCGAAGGATAGGAAGGTTATAATGGGGTGTCGCTCAAAAGAGGAGAGAAACAAAATAAAGGAAAGACTAGAAGCAGTTGGGCAGGGCCTCGTTGTTGAAGAAGTGTCTAACCGGGACCCGCTTCTGATTCTAAGGGACGTGTTGCTGATTCACAGCGACGACGAAGTCCTAAAGGCCCTAAAGAATCAGAATCGGGAACTCTTTCACGGTCTTGGAGACGAGGACCAAAGGATAGGTGTAAAATTCCGAAGGAGGACGCGCAACCCCCATTTGAACCACATTGTGATCAGTGTGTCCCCATTAATCTGGAGGAGGGCCATCGAAGGTGGAAAACTTAGAATCGACCTCCAGAATGTTCGCGTCGAAGATCAGACGCCACTGGTGCAGTGTACCCGCTGCTTGGGCTATGGACATAGCAAACGGTTTTGCAAGCAGTCAACCGATTTGTGCAGTCACTGTGGCGGCTCGCACTTTAGAGCGGACTGCCCGGACAGGCTGATGGGCGAAGCAGCGGTGTGCGTAAACTGCACCAAGGCAAAAGTGGGGAACACTGAGCACAATGCTTTCAGCACTGAATGCCCCGTAAGGAGAAAGTGGGATGCACTCGCTCGAGCCTCGATAGCGTATTGCTAAGGTGGTCCTTGATACCCACCAGTATAAAATAGTCCAGGCCAACCTGCAACGAAGTCAGCTGGCCACAAACGAGCTGTTGCTGGAGGCTGACAAAGGCAAACTTGCCGTAGCGCTGCTCCAGGAGCCCTATGTGGGTGGGATGAGAAGGATGAAGGGCTACCGGGGCGTTAGGGTCTTCCAGAGCTCTGACGGAGGAGAAGGGACTGTAAAGGCAGCAATAGCTGTCTTTGACAAAAACTTGGACATCATACAGTACCCGCAACTCACCGCAAACAACATCGTTGTGGTGGGAGTCCGAACCAGAGCCTGGACGATCACGCTGGTGTCCTTCTACTTCGAGCCTGACAAGCCCATAGAGCCATACCTGGAGCACCTCAAACGAGTAGAGCAAGAGGTGGGCCCTAGCAGATTGGTAATTGGAGGAGACGCAAACGCGAAAAGTACTTGGTGGGGTAGCGGCAACGAGGACTCCAGAGGGGAGCAGATGTGCGGAGCACTTGGGGAAATGGGGTTGCAGATCCTCAACATGGGCGACATCCCAACGTTTGACACCATTAGGGGAGGCATTAGGTACAGCAGCCACGTGGACGTAACGGCCTGTTCGGCAGACATGCTGGACCTGGTGGACGGCTGGCGAGTCGCGGAAGGACTCACGAGTTCCGACCATAACGGCATCTTTTTCGGCATTTGTTTAACAAAGTCCAAAGGAATAAGCATCGAGCGCACCACTAGATTATACAACACCAAGAAGGCCAATTGGAGACAGTTTCGTGAGAAACTGTCTCAAATTATGCTGGAAAACAATTTAACAGTTACGGAACTCACAAACATAAACAGCACAGACCAACTAGAACACACAATTAACACATACACACAAGCCGTAACTGAAACATGTACACACACTTTACAAACTAAAAAGAAAAAAGAAACACTCACCTTGCCGTGGTGGTCCGAAGAGCTCGCGGGGATGAAGAAGCTGGTCGCCACTAGGAAACGCAGAGTCAGGAACGCAGCGCCGGTCCGGAGAGAGATGGTGGTCAGGCTGTACCTAGAAGAAAAAGAAAAGTATGAGGAGGCTGTTAGGAGAGCGAGCGAGGAAAGCTGGAGGCTTTTTTGCGGAAAGCAGGACAAGGAGGGCGTCTGGGAGGGGATTTACAGAGTCATGGGAAGGGTCGCGAAAAGGGAGGAGGATCTGCCGCTGTGGTCGGGAGGTGAGGCACTGGACGCGAAGGGGTCTGTGAGGCTGTTGGCCGAGACTTTTTACCCCGAGGACAGTGAGGGGGACGATAACATGGACCATCGCCAAACCCGACAACTGGCAAAAATGGTAAACGAGTGGAGCCATGATGAACACCATGATCCACCGTTTACCCAGAGCGAGCTTGATAGGTCCATGGGGTCGTTCAACCCGAAAAAGGCCCCCGGAGCTGACGGCCTCACGGCCGACATCTGCTCTCAGGCCATTGAATGCGACCCTAATTTCTTCCTGTCGCTGTTGAATAAATGCCTGGCGCACCACCACTTCCCGAAGTCCTGGAAAGAAGCAACGGTGGTTGTGCTTAGAAAGCCAGGCAAAGACTCATACACCGTCCCGAAATCCTACAGGCCGATTGGGCTCTTGCCTGTCCTAGGAAAGGTGTTCGAGAAGATGCTGGTTGCTCGTCTTAAGTTTTATTTGCTCCCCAGGATTAGTACTCGCCAATACGGCTTTATGCCCCAAAAGGGCACCGAGGACTCCCTCTATACTCTCGTGCATTATATCCGCACAAAGCTGGCACAGAAAAAGATAATAACGCTTGTGTCGCTGGATATAGAGGGAGCATTCGACAGTGCATGGTGGCCCGCCATCAAGGTACGGTTGGCTGAGGAAAAGTGTCCTGTAAATTTGAGACGAGTAGTCGACAGCTATCTCAGTGACAGGGTGGTCAGCGTGAGATACGCGGGTGAGGAGAGCAGAAGGTCAACCAGTAAAGGGTGCGTCCAGGGCTCCATAGGAGGTCCTATATTCTGGAATTTGCTGCTGGATCCACTCTTGAAGCAGCTTGAGGATAGAGGCTACTATTGCCAGGCATTCGCCGACGACGTCGTAATGGTGTTCGTCGGCGAATCGGCAATGGAAATCGAGGGACAGGCCAATGCCGCTCTCGAACATGTTCGAGCGTGGGGTGTCAGAAATAAGCTCAAATTCGCGCCGCACAAAACCTGTGCCATGGTGCTAACGCGGCGGCTGAAGTACGACACACCGCGCTTAAGCATGGGGGGGATCGACATTGGCATGTCCCATGAGATAAAAATCCTGGGCCTCACCGTGGACTCTAAGCTCACATTTAATCAGCACATAGCTGTCGCCTGTAAGAAGGCGATAGCTATCTACAAGCAGCTGGCCAGGGCAGCCCGAGTGAGCTGGGGTTTGCACCCGGAAGTCATCCGGGTCATTTACACTGCAGCGGTTGAGCCAACGTTGCTGTATGCCGCAAGTGCGTGGGCGCCAGCCGCGAACAAACTAGGGGTAATTAAGCAGCTGAACGTGGTCCAAAGAGGGTTCGCGCAGAAGCTGTGCAGAGCCTACCGCACGGTCTCCCTAAACTCGGCACTGGTGCTGGCTGGGATACTCCCAATCGATTTGCGCATTCGCGAGGTGGCTGCACTGTACGAGGCCAAGAGGGGGGTGGCCCAGTCAGTACTAAGAGACAGGGAGGTTGAGCGGATGGCTCCAGCGTTAGAATCCCCGCACCCCGCAGAGCAGACTACACTGCAGTTCGGCAGCCTGATAGACGAGGAACAATATCAGAACCACAGCGATTTCGCTGTGCGTATTTTTACAGACGGCAGTAAGATTGAGGGCAGGGTCGGTGCGGCGCTATCCGTGTGGAATAGCGCCACTGAAGTAAAGGCCCTCAAACTTGCTTTGCCGTCTTACTGCACCGTCTACCAGGCGGAGCTGCTGGCCCTACAAAGAGCGGCTGGTGAAGCGCTCAAACGAAGGGAAGACACGTTCGGCATTTTCAGCGACTCCATGGCGGCTCTCCAGTCGGTGGTCAATGCCAGTTCCTCCCATCCCCTGGCAGTGGAAACCAGAGACACCCTTCGCCACTGTAAGCTCCAGAACAAGAGTGTCTCCTTGTTCTGGATCAAGGCCCACGCAGGATTGGAGGGAAACGAGCGAGCGGACCAACTCGCAAAGGAAGCCGCCCTGGGGTCGAAGAAGAAGCCGGACTACGATCTGTGCCCCGTTTCATTCGTCAAACGGCAGATTCGTATGGGATCGCTTGACGAGTGGAACGGGAGATATAAGTCCGGGGAAACCGCCTCCGGCACAAAAATATTCTTCCCTGACGCTGTTGCGGCGTACAGGGTGGTGCGGAAGTTTGAGCCTACAAGTCTCACCACGCAAATTCTCACGGGGCACGGTGGGTTCTCTGCATACCTGAAACGCTTCAAGTGTAAGGAGAACGCATCGTGCGCCTGTGAGCCGGGCAAGGACGAGACGGTTCTGCATGTGCTCTTGGAGTGCCCGATAACCGAAAAAGCGCGGTACGAAGCTGAGCAATACCTCGAAGAGCGACTCTCAATAGACAAATTGCCTAATCTGGTAAGCGGAAAGAAAAGGAATAGGTTTTTAGAGTATTGTACTAAAATAGCTTTATTAGTAAACAATAGAAATAAGATAGCATAAGTAAATAGGATACTTACATATATAATAGGTTATATAGTTTAAGTATCTAAAACAAAATGTGGAAAAAAAAAAAAAAAAAAAAAAAATATGAAGACAATATTCTAAAATAAAACAAGAAAAACAATAAAAAAAAAAAAAAATAATAAAAAAAAAAAAAAAAAAAAAAAAAAAGAAAAAAAAGGAGGTAATAAAAATATTAAAATATCTATTAATAAGTAAACGTTACTCACCTGCTGAATGGATTAAATGTATGTGTGAATGTGAATGTATGTTAGAATGGTTGTCTAGAAAAAGAAATAAATATCCGTTTGTTTGATGTTGCATGTGATTTTGAGCTCAATATCATCATAACGCAAAACAATGGCTCTGATCATGTCAGAGGGACACTAGACAAGGCAGGAGTGGGTTTTAGCCGGTAAGAGTCCGGCACTGCCCAGACTGGCTCACGAGTGAGGTAGTCTGGGCGTCCATGAGGATTTCCCCTCCTGCCAAACAAAAAAAAAAAAAAAAACTCAGCGGTGTTCCCACAACGCCGTGATGGGAGGGCTATGGGAAATTGGCTCAGCCTCTGCTTCCACAGCCCTCCCGGCGTATGCCCGCCTAGTTGGCGGGCCCCGCATGCCCCCCATTCAACTGGGGGGCTACGGGAATGGCCGGGAACACCCGGCCACTCCCGTCCGACACTGGTGGAGGCCCGTGCAATACAGGCAAAGGGCGCCCCCGCACCCACCGCCTGCTGGCCTCCACCCGGGAGGAGCCGGAGGTGACTACCAGACCGGCGTCTTCCTCGACCCCTCCCCTCTCCGGAGCGGCGCCGCGCGAGAGAATCATCCCCCGCGCGCGCGCCGCTGCCTCCCTCCGGGACACGACCGCCTGTTCCGCATCGGCGGCCCTGCCCAGTCTACGCCCACTCACCTCCCTCTGTAAGCAGAGGAGGAGTGGGCGTACCCTCTGTAGCCCGGTTCCCTTCACCGACCATCAAGCATGATCGGTGATTGGAACCGTGACCTTTCCCCGCTTGTTGAAGATTAGCCGCCAGCCCCAATTGTCCCCCAAAACCGCACTGGGAGAAATTGGAGCCGACGTTGCCCAGGGTGCGCCACGAGGAGGCTCTTCAACATGCACCCCAACCTAACCTAACCTTTTTTTTTTTTTTTTTTTTTTGTCGCTGAGAAATGCTTTATGCATCCCCGCTCGTGGGGGACGAGACGGGGTATGTGGGACTCCTGTCGAAATCCGCACTCGACAGTATACCCACTAAAACTCAGCGGTGTTCCCGCGACGCCGTGATGGGAGGGCTATGGGAAATTGGCTCAGCCTCTGCTTCCACAGCCCTCCCGGCGTATGCCCGCCTAGTTGGCGGGCCCCGCATGCCCCCCATTTAACTGGGGGGCTACGGGAATGGCCGGGAACACCCGGCCACTCCCGTCCGACACTGGTGGAGGCCCGTGCAATACAGGCAAAGGGCGCCCCCGCACCCACCGCCTGCTGGCCTCCACCCGGGAGGAGCCGGAGGTGACTACCAGTCTTCCTCGACCCCTCCCCTCTCCAGAGCGGCGCCACGCGAGAGAATCATCCCCTCGCGCGCGCGCCGCTGCCTCCCTCCGGGACACGACCGCCTATTCCGCAGCGGCGGCCGTGCCCAGTCTACGCCCACTCACCTCCCTCTGTAAGCAGAGGAGGAGTGGGCGTATCTGCCCTCTGTAGCCCGGTTCCCTTCACCGACCATCAGCCATGATCGGCGATTGGAACCGTGACCTTTCCCCGCTTGTTGAAGATTAGCCGCCAGCCCCAATTGTCCCCCAAAACCGCACTGGGAGAAATTGGAGCCGACGTTGCCCAGGGTGCGCCACGAGGAGGCTCTTCAACATGCACCCCAACCTAACCTTTTTTTTTTTTTTTTTTTTTTTTTTTGTTTCCGGGGTGGAAAATCCTCATGCATGTCCGCCGCCCTGGGGCGGGCGACGGGGTCTGTCAGACTCTTACTGACTAAAAACCACCCCGGTGTTCCATCTCACACCTACGCCGGGGGTCGCGGGAACATACGATCCTTCCACAACCCCCGACTGGTGCCGGCCCGCCGCTGCGGGCCTCTTCGGGTCTGGGGGGGGAGTGAGGTGTTTGACTCCCCCCGCGACGTCTAAGAGGGGCGCGCGTGGAACACTACGCGCCACCACCTCGGGTCCTGGTGTGTGGGGGGCGACGGACGTCCCCGAGTCCGTCGCCCCTGGACCCATTTAGGGGGGCTGGAAGAGGGCGTTGTCCGCCCTCCGCCGACGCCCGGTGCGCCTTCTGCGGGCCGGGTGAGAGGACGAGATCTCCCTCTCCCTTTCCGCAGCCTCCTTCTGCGAGACGACTGTCTCACAGAAGGAAACCACCGCGTCCCAGGACTCGTCGCTGCCGACCATCGACTCGACTACGGCCGGCAGCGACAAGTCACTGCCTACTTCTGAGATGAGGGCACGGCGCGGCTCCTCCCAAGCGGCACACTCTGCCAGCGTATGCCGCGCCGTGTCCTCCCGGCAGTCGACGCAGTGGTGACACCGGGCGTCCGGCTCCCTGTTTATACGACACAGGTACTTCCCGAAGCAACCATGCCCCGAGAGCACCTGCGTCACCCGAAACGACAGGGAGCCGTGCCTCCTCCCGAGCCAGCGCTCGAGCACCGGCCGGACCGCCTCGATGGTGACGAGGCCGGCGGTAGGGCGTGAAAGCCTGTCCCGCCATTCCGCCACCAGGACCTCGCGAAGCTGAGACCGACGCAGCTCTATGTGTCGCTGCATCGGTCCCTCGCCCCGCGCCCTCGCTTCCTCGCGCCACCGATACAACGACGCGAGTACTTTCGCCTCGAGGTCCCAGGGCGGGGATCCGGCCAGTACGCAAGCCGCCTCGTAGGAGATCGTGCGATACCCCCTGATGACTCTGACGGCCATCGCCCTCTGCGGCTTTCGCAAAACAGCGATGCTGCCGGCCGTCAGGTCAGAGGCCCACACCGGGGCCCCATACAGGGCCATGGATCGCACGACCCCCACGTAGAGCCGCCTACAGACGGCGCTCGGGCCCCCCAGATTGGGAAGCAGCGTTGCGAGCGCGCCAGCCGCGCTCAGCAACTTGGAACCTAACCTAACCTAACCTTTTTTTTTTTTTTTTTTTTTTTTTTTTTTTTTTTTTTTTTGTTTGCGCTGGGAAAAATGCATTACGCATGCCCACCCGTCGGGGGACGGGAGGGGTATGTGGGACTCCCCGGTAGAACCGGTATACCCACTAAACAACCCAGCGGCATTCCCGCATCGTCTGAGTGGAGGGGGACTGGGAATCGGCAGAGCCTTTCCATCCTGCCCCCCGCCGACGACCGCCCGCCTTTACGGCGGGCTCGGCGGGCCCCTCCCGTCGGGGGGGAGGGGCCCAGGAATGACTGACGACGTGGGTGGTGGACAGTGCAATGCAGGAGAAGGCGCCCCCGCGCCTGTCTCCCGCTGTTCACCACCTGGAGGCGCGTGACGACGATCATACAACCGCCGTCTCACGCCCCGTCTTCGCCTGCGGAGCGGCGCCGCGAGAGGGTCTTCCTCCCGCACGCGCTCCGCCGCCTCCTTCTGTGACATTACCTCTTCGCAGAAGGAGGCGACCGCTGCCCAGGCCCCCTCGCTTTCCAGCATCGAGTTGACGACGCCGGGAAGCGAGAGGTCCTGCCCGACCGCTGCGACCAGTGTGTGGCGCAGCTCGGACCAGGCTGGGCACACCTCGAGGGTGTGCTGCGCCGTGTCCTCCGCCGCGCCACAGTCGTGGCACGACGGGGTCTCCTCCCTTTGGATCCGATGCAGGTGCGATCCGAAGCACCCGTGGCCGGACAACACCTGCACCAGACGGAAAGAGAGGAAACCGTGGGACCGCTCGAGCCAATCCTTCAGGACCGGCCCGAGCGCGTCCAGTGTTCGGCGGCCGAATGCGGCAGTGGCGAGGTCCTCCGTCCAGTGATGGACGATTGCGTCCTTCGCCTCTTGCCGCACGGCCTCCCGCTCTTCTGCGGCGGGGGGCTCCCCGAGCGCCTTACGGCGCGCCGTCCATTCGTACACTCTGGTCAGCACCCACGCCTCGAGCTCCCAAGGAGGGGTGCCGGCCAGAGCGCACGCCGCAGAGAAGCCTACCGAGCGGTAGGCCCTCGCCACCCGCAGTGCAATGGCCCTTTGGGGCCTGCGGATGGCCGTGGCGTTCTCCCGCCTGTGAAGGGAGTCTGCCCAGATTGGGGCCCCGTAAAGGGCCATGCTCCTGAGGATGCCGGCATACAAGCGCCGGCATCGTGCCTTCGGACCCCCCAGATTCGGGAGGAGCCACGACAAGGCGTTCGCGGCCTTCAGCAGGCGCGTCGACAGCCCGCTAAAGTGTGGGCCGAAGCGCCACCTGCTGTCGAGGACAAGGCCCAAGTACTTCATCTGGGCCTTGACCTCGATCCTGACGCCCTCCACCACAATGTGGCCGTCGGGAGGGATGCGCTGCCGTGGACCGTGAAAATACACGGCCTCGGTTTTGTGCAGCGCAACCTTCAGTCCGAGGCGGCGAATCCTTCCTGCCACTAAGGATCCGCCGGCAGAGGCCAGACTGGCCGCCTCCCTGAAGTCCCTCCCCCGGGCGACGAGGAGGGTGTCATCCGCGTAACAGATGACGCTCGTGCCACGGAGGAGGGTTCCCCGCAGGAGCCAGTCGAATCCAATGTTCCACAGCAGTGGTCCTAGGACCGACCCCTGTGGAACACCGGACTCTGCGCCGTATCGCCTCACTGCGGCCGTCTTGTCCGAGAGGAGGACCACCCGGTCCTCCAAGTAGCTGGCCAAGAGTTGGCGCAGGTACTGAGGCACTCCGTGGTATCGGAGCGCCTCCAAGATTGTCGAGTGGGGGACGGAGTTGAAGGCGTTGGCTATGTCGAATGACACCGCCAACACTCCGTCGCCCGCCTCCACGGCCTCCCTCACCTGGCCCTTGAGTAGGGCCAGCGCGTCGACCGTCGAACGACCCCGTCGGAAACCGAATTGGGCGTCCGACAGGTCCGGCCCCACCGTCCTCAGCAGGCTCTTTAGCCGGTCGGCAATTATCCCCTCGAACAACTTACCGACCTCATCGAGCAAGACGATGGGCCGGTAAGCCGAGGGGGAGTCCGCCGGGCGTCCCTCCTTTCGGAGCAGGCATAGCCGCCCCTCCTTCCAAGGTTTCGGGAACCTCCCAGTCGTAAGACACGCGCTGAAGAGGTCCCGAAACCTCTCCTCCATGTGTGAGGCGGCGATGGCCACCACCCGTGCGGGAACGCCGTCCGGCCCTGGGGCTGTGTTCTTTGCGCGGAGGTGTAGAGTCCCCGCGCAAAGTTCCACCGCCGTCACCGGGGGGACCTCCTCCTCCGGCGGAGCCGCCTCCCGCGGGGGATCCATCACTGGCGGAGTGAAGTCGGTCCTGGACGGAAACAGGGACCGGACCACCCCGTCCAGCAACGCCGGCTCGAGGGTCTCCGTCAGTGGAAGACCGCAGGGGCGCAGTTTATTCCGCGCCGCCTTGTATGGTCTTCCAAATGGGTCCCTGTCGAGACCCTCCAGCATTTCGGCTCTCGCCGAATCTTCGGCCGTGCGCATAGCCGACTTCAAGACCGTCTTGGCGTCGACGTACGTGGCATAGAGGGCCTCCTCGTTGGTGGGGTCTCGGTGCCTGCGCCTTCGACTCCGCGTGTAGGCCCTCCTGGCTGCCACGCAGGCGGTTCGGAGCCCCGCCAGTTCCTCCGACCACCAATAGACGGCGCGGCGGGGAGCTGGGCGGCGAGACCGGGGCATGCTGGAGTTGCACACCTCGGTCAGCGACCTCCTCAGCTGAGCCGCTGCGGCGTCCACGTCCAGGACCTCGACAGGAGGTGCGAGCCAGTCCTGGACGAACGCCGCCTCCTCCGCAGCCTCTCGGTCCAGGCGGGTGAGAGCCCACCGTGGGAACGCAGATTGGCCCGAGCCTGGAGCAATTCCCCGAGAGCTCTGGGTGGAGCTGATGTCGAACCGCACATATCGGTGGTCCGACAAGGTCTCCACCATCTCCACCCGCCAGTTCACGACGTGGGCGGCTAGCACGGGGGTGGCAAACGATACGTCGACCACTGATCCTCCCCGTTGCCGCACACACGTGTGAACGGTCCCTCTGTTCAGGAGGGACACACCGCACGACGCCGCCCAAAACTCCACGGCGCGTCCCCGGACGTTGCAGGACCCGGCCGGGTTGCCCCAGGCCGTCGACTTGGCGTTCAGGTCACCCAGTACGGCGACCTGGCGTGGCGCCGCCCTCCCGACCACCGCGGTGAGGATTTCGAGAAAGTTCTCGAAATCCGAGAGAGGGCGGTTCGGGGAGAAATAGACGCCCACAAGGGCTAATTCTCCCCACGCGGCGGCCACGTATCCCGGTCCCCTCTCTAAGAGCGAGAGGGGAGGGGAGTCCGTGGAAGACCGCGTCACCAATGCCACCAAGCCGTCCCGATCGCCCAGCCAACGGCCAGGGACTGAGTACGGCTCGGCGACAGCCGCCACGTCCACCAACCACTCGGCCATGGTCTGCATCAGCAGATCCTGGGCCGCTCTGCAGTGGTTGGTGTTCGCCTGGAGGATGCGATGCTTGACCGAACTATCCATCGACAGACATCGCACCCCCTTCCACAACCGCCGCCGATGTCCCAGCCTCAGGGACGGCAACGGTGGCAGCGACAGGCCGGATCAGCGCCTGCGCTTTGCCCTTCTTAGGGGGAGGATTGCACTTCCTCCCCATCATCACGTGGCCTGCCGGGCAGCCACTGGCGGCACACACCGCACAGTGCGGCGTGGCGGCCTCGCAGGAGGCCGACTTGTGGCCTTCCTTGCCACAGCGGAAGCATTTGTCCGCCCTGTCGACCTCGGACGGACAAAGGGCCCGAGTGTGTCCGACTCCAAGACACTTGTAGCAGCGCAGAGGCTGGGCTGCAAGTGCCCGGACTACACCCGAGCTGAACCCGACAGTCAGCCGTCCCTTGGCTAGGACGGCTGCAGCTGCGGCGACTGGGCACTCGAGGCGAATGGTGCCCATGCCGCCGCGGCCGGGCCTGATGGCCCGACCTTGCACCGCTGTGACGCCACAGCCCCCCATCGCAGCGACCGCCGCCACCACCTCCTCTTTGGTGACCGAGTCGTCGAGGTCGGTCACCTCCAAGGCCACAGACTTTACGGGCCTGGTGACCTTGGCCGCGTCGGCGATGACCTCTCGCAGCTTGGTTGCGAAGAGGTCCGCGTTGGCGCCGCCCTGAGCCCCCGGGAACTCGAACATTCGAGCCCCGGCCTGGGTCCGGCGGCAGGATACTGTGCCGATCCCCAGCTGGGTGGGATCGGCGTTGGCACGCGCCCGCATCATTACGGACGCGTACGTCTCCCCCCGCTCCACAGCCTCAGCGGTGAGCGTCACCACTACGGCTGCGGTCTTCGGAGGAACCAGCTTCCTCTTTGACTTGGCGGCGGGGGCCCCATTAGCTGCAGGAGCAGCAGCGGGAGCAGCGGCGTTGGGCTTCGGGGCCGACGTCTTCCCCTTCCCCTTTCCCTTGCCTGTTTTCTGAGGCGGGCCGGGAGGGGTGGTGGCGGGGGTGGCAGGGGCAGCCACCGTCTTGGACTTCTTTTTGCCCTTTTTCACCTTCGTCCACCCCTGCTGGTTGGATGGGGTGGTGGACGGAAGATGGGCGTCCTGGGAGGACAGTTCTGGCTGGCGTGGCCGACTGTCCGCCGCGAGCGGCGGTCGCAGGCGTTTCTCCGGCAAGAGCCTGTCCTCTATGCCCGCAAGACAGGCTCTCGTGAAGGCCCTTTCCTCCATTACGACCTTGCGGATTATATCCTCAAGGTTGGAGGGCGGGGCCTCAGCCGCTGGTTTCGGCTCGGATGTTTTGCTGTTTGGCCGGGCCGTGGCTTCAGCCAGCTTCAGATGAAGCTGGCTGACCTCTGACTGCAGGCGATCGACTTTCGCCTGCAGTTGCCGCGTTTCGTCGGTAGCCTTCCGCTGCACCAGCTCCCCGACGATGCCGCGCATGCTCGCGGCCCTGCATTTAAGCGACTTTTGGAATGTCCCTTTTAGATTGGAGGACTTAGAGGCGACTGCCACTATCTCCTCTTCGTCCTCCTCAGCCATCAGCTGCAGCTCCGCCAGGGAGTGGTCCGCGTAGTGGACGCGGGACGCGCCGTATCCGGACTTGGCCCGGGCGGCGTGCGTCCGTTGCTCCGTGGCCGCAACCCGCTCCTCCAGGTCTTGCTGGACCTGCGCCCGCCGAGACAGGTCCAACTGGCGTTGGGCTTCTGCCAGACCCACGTTGTGGGTGTCAGACACCGGCCTCTTGGCCCTCGGCTGTGACGCAGTGTCCGAGGAACCCCCAGACCCCTTCCGCTGATAAGCCCGCTTCATTGTGTCCCGGCGAGCAATCGCCGAACCACACGACATGATGGACTCGTCGTCGGAGTCCAGCAACTCGCCCGCCGAGCTATAGAAGCTAGTCGCAGACGGCGCGCGGCTAGCCTCTGATGCCGAGGCACCCTCAGATTGGCCCTGAGAAGGGCCTTTTGCTTGGCCCTGAGAAGGGCCTTTTGGGTGGCCCTGAGAAGGGCCTTTTTGTTGGCCCTGATAAGGGCCTTTTGCTTGGCCCTGAGAAGGGCCTTTTGGTTGGCCCTGAGAAGGGCCTTTTTTAAAACGCCCGGAGGCGGTCCTCAATTGCTTTGGCATAGCCTCCGCAGGTGTCGTAGATGCCGACATGAAATAAAATGGGATAAAAACAGTTAAAATACGCTACGACTGCACAGTGCACTTTAGCCGAACACCGGTCTGCCACTCCGTTACGGTGGTCAGAACCGGGTCGTTGCCCAGGGGACGCGACGTGGACGCAAGCACTGTGGGGTGGTCCCCCAACCTAACCTAACCTAACCTAACCTTTTTTTTTTTTTTTTTTTTTGTTTGCGCTGGGAAAAATGCATTACGCATGCCCACCCGTCGGGGGACGGGAGGGGTATGTGGGACTCCCCGGTAGAACCGGTATACCCACTAAACAACCCAGCGGCATTCCCGCATCGTCTGAGTGGAGGGGGACTGGGAATCGGCAGAGCCTTTCCATCCTGCCCCCCGCCGACGACCGCCCGCCTTTACGGCGGGCCCGGCACGCCCCTCCCGTCGGGGGGGAGGGGCCCAGGAATGACTGACGACGTGGGTGGTGGACAGTGCAATGCAGGAGAATGCGCCCCCGCGCCTGTCTCCCGCTGTTCACCACCTGGAGGCGCGTGACGACGATCATACAACCGCCGTCTCACGCCCCGTCTTCGCCTGCGGAGCGCTGCCGCGAGAGGGTCTTCCTCCCGCACGCGCTCCGCCGCCTCCTTCTGTGACATTACCTCTTCGCATAAGGAGGCGACCGCTGCCCAGGCCCCCTCGCTTTCCAGCATCGAGTTGACGACGCCGGGAAGCGAGAGGTCCTGCCCGACCGCTGCGACCAAAGGTAGGCGCAGCTCGGACCAGGCCGGGCACACCTCGAGGGTGTGCTGCGCCGTGTCCTCCGCCGCGCCACAGTCGTGGCACGACGGGGTCTCCTCCCTTTGGATCCGATGCAGGTGCGATCCGAAGCACCCGTGGCCGGACAACACCTGCACCAGACGGAAAGAGAGGAAACCGTGGGACCGCTCGAGCCAATCCTTCAGGACCGGCCCGAGCGCGTCCAGTGTTCTGCGGCCAAATGCGGCAGTGGCGAGGTCCTCCGTCCAGTGATGGACGATTGCGTCCTTCGCCTCTTGCCGCACGGCCTCCCGCTCTTCTGCGACGGGGGGCTCCCCGAGCGCCTTGCGGCGCGCCGTCCATTCGTACACTCTGGTCAGCACCCACGCCTCGAGCTCCCAAGGAGGGGTGCCGGCCAGAGCGCACGCCGCAGAGAAGCCCACCGAGCGGTAGGCCCTCGCCACCCGCAGTGCAATGGCCCTTTGGGGCCTGCGGATGGCCGTGGCGTTCTCCCGTCTGTGGAGGGAGTCTGCCCAGATTGGGGCCCCGTAAAGGGCCATGCTCCTGAGGATGCCGGCATACAAGCGCCGGCATCGCGCCTTCGGACCCCCCAGATTCGGGAGGAGCCACGACAAGGCGTTCGCGGCCTTCAGCAGGCGCGTCGAAAGCCCGCTAAAGTGTGGACCGAAGCGCCACCTGCTGTCGAGGACAAGGCCCAAGTACTTCATCTGGGCCTTGACCTCGATCCTGACGCCCTCCACTATAATGTGGCCGTCGGGAGGGATGCGCTGCCGTGGACCGTGAAAATACACGGCCTCGGTTTTGTGCAGCGCAACCTTCAACCCCAAGCGGCGAATCCTTCCTGCCACTAAGGATCCGCCGGCAGAGGCCAGACTGGCCGCCTCCCTGAAGTCTCTCCCCCGGGCGACGAGGAGGGTGTCATCCGCGTAACAGATGACGCTCGTGCCACGGAGGAGGGTTCCCCGCAGTAGCCAGTCGAATCCAATGTTCCACAGCAGTGGTCCTAGGACAGACCCCTGTGGAACACCGGACTCTGCGCCGTATCGCCTCACTGTGGCCGTCTTGTCCGAGAGGAGGACCACCCGGTCCTCCAAGTAGCTGGCCAAGAGTTGGCGCAGGTACTGAGGCACTCCGTGGTATCGGAGCGCCTCCAAGATTGTCGAGTGGGGGACGGAGTTGAAGGCGTTGGCTATGTCGAATGACACCGCCAACACTCCGTCGCCCGCCTCCACGGCCTCCCTCACCTGGCCCTTGAGTAGGGCCAGCGCGTCGACCGTCGAACGACCCCGTCGGAAACCGAATTGGGCGTCCGACAGGTCCGGCCCCACCGTCCTCAGCAGGCTCTTTAGCCGGTCGGCAATTATCCCCTCGAACAACTTACCGACCTCATCGAGCAAGACGATGGGCCGGTAAGCCGAGGGGGAGTCCGCCGGGCGTCCCTCCTTTCGGAGCAGGCATAGCCGCCCCTCCTTCCAAGGTTTCGGGAACCTCCCAGTCGTAAGACACGCGCTGAAGAGGTCCCGAAACCTCTCCTCCATGTGTGAGGCGGCGATGGCCACCACCCGTGCGGGAACGCCGTCCGGCCCTGGGGCTGTGTTCTTTGCGCGCAGGTGTAGAGTCCCCGCGCAAAGTTCCACCGCCGTCACCGGGGGGACCTCCTCCTCCGGCGGAGCCGCCTCCCGCGGGGAACCTAACCTAACCTAACCTAACCCAGTCTGGCTCCAACCACAGCCGTGAACGCCACGTTTTTGCAACGCTCCTGAGTTAAAAATACGAAAAAGTGGTAAAAAGTGATCGGATTTTTACAAGTTTGGTGTCAGTGAGTGGGGAAAAGTGAAGACTATACGCCCTGGTGAAAATCAGAACCCGGATTGCAGTGCTTCTACAACACGACCTGAAAAACCTCAATTTTTTGAGGTTGTTAGCGACGCAACTAACATAATTTTAAGCAAATAATGTTTAAGGGAGTGCGCGGGGTCAGAGGAGGTCCGAGGGTAGTCCCGAACCGCCATTTCGATTTACGATGAGGCAGTGCCATTTCTAACGTGACAGACGTCGCGCGCTTCCTACGCTCATAGTTTTGTTATCTAACCCTACAGTTTTATAAATAAATCCTTTGCTCAGTACGCGTTGTTTTACCTCGATCCACATCATTAACAGTGGTCTTCGAGCCAGATCGCGAATGTTTAATACTCCGCCGCCGAGGAGAAACATGGTAAACACCCGCAGTACCACTAGCAAACTGAGGGAGAAGGAAGAGTTGGAGGCAAAACTACAATCGGTAACCGGAGCACAGGCAATGCCACCGCCTACACCAGTTAATAAGAAGGATGATGAACTTATAGTAAAAAGTTCTTGTGCCGCGAGTGTAGTGAAGTCGGAACGAACCGGAAAACTAAATCCGCCTTCACATACATCACGTCAGTCAGTCAAGTCCAAGAAACCGTCATCATCACAATCGATACAAGTACTGAAAAAGAGACTGGAACTAAAAGCAGCCCAAGCGAAGGCGCGTATTGAAATGGAACTCATCGATAGAAAATTAGCGGCGGACCTAGCAGAACTCGAAGAAGAATACAGTCCACCATCAGAAACATCGGAGCAAAATAACGGCGCGGGTAATATTGAAAAGTGGTTGGAGCGTAGTCAACAAGAACTACAGCAGCTTGACAGTGGTGAATACAAGTCGCACACGAACCCGGCCGACACAGAAGGAACAGTTCAACAGCTTGCGAGCGCAATCAAAGAACTCGTCACGTCCTCCGCCATCCAGCAGAATACCAATCTTATAAGTCGTCTCAGCACACCGAAAGAGCTCCCTAGTTTCAGCGGCGACCCAAAAGAGTGGCTCCATTTCGAGCAAGCTTATATGGAATCCACAGAAATCTGTAATTTCACCGATAAAGAAAACCTTTGGCGGTTACGTAAGTGTCTGCGCGGAGCCGCTCAAGAAGCTGTAACCGGCCTGCTTATCAGTGGTGCTTCATCTGCAGACATAATTTCCACTTTAAAACTGCAATTCGGAAACGTTGACGTCATTCTTTCCCGCATTGTGTCAGACATAAAGAAGATGCACAACCTATCTACAGATTACTATCGAGAAATAGTACCCTTTTCTGTAAAAATAAAAAACTACGTCGCAGCTGTACGAGCCCTTGGCCGCCATGAATATCTACAAGGCATGGAATTAGCTAACGTTATCTTATTCAAGCTACCTACTACCCTGCTCGCGAAGTGGACAGACTATAGTTACCCGTTTATCACGGCCGAATCACCAAAACCTAGACTAAATGTGCTGTCAGATTTCCTCACCGAAGAAGCTGTGAAAATATCAACCTGTAGTGCTACTTTATTACAACCTACAACGGACAATTTCAAGCGTAAACACGGTGATAAAGTGAACAATATACAAGCTGTTTTAGTGCAAGATGGACAAAGTGAAAAAAAGTGTCGTTATTGTCGTACTGCTAGTCACAAATTAATTGAGTGTAAAAAGTTTAATAAGGCACTACGAAAGGACAGATGGCTGCACGTAAAGCATAACGGTATTTGTTACAAGTGTTTACTAGCGCATCATCGTAGGGACACGTGCACCGCTCCCAGCTGTGATGTAAACAATTGTGGACAGTCGCATCACCGATTATTGCATTATGTGCCGCGTCAAGACAACAGTGAATCCGTGCCAGCGGTACAACCCGAAGTTCCACCCGATAGTGAAGTTCCATCCGAAACAATAACAAATATTAATGTCAGCTGTTCCGTAATGTTGAAAATTGTACCTATAAACATTCACGGACCGAACGGAAGTGTGAGCACGACTGCTTTGCTAGACGACGGCTCGACTGTGTCATTGGTTAGCGCTTCGCTGGCAGAGAAAGTGGGGCTGCGCGGCCGCCGGGAACGTCTTCGTGTGTGTGGCGCGTGGAACGACACCGAACTAGTGTGCAACGCACAGCGCGCAAAAGTGACTTTGTGTGGTGTTGATAACAAGATGTTTACCATCGATGCGCGAATTGTTGAAGAATTAAACCTACCACAAAGTTTGCCTACAGTAAATAGCAAAAACTACACGCACCTATGTGACGTCAGCCATAATTTATGCACAAAAACACAACTACAACCACAAGTCTTAATCGGACAAGATAATTGTCACCTTCTCTTACCTTTGGAAATGAGGGTGGGTAGACCCAATGAACCCTGTGCCACCCGGACTCCACTGGGTTGGTGCCTGCATGGAAGGGTACCTAATGTTTACTTACCTGATTCTGCTGTACGTCACTCCTCATTGTTTGTCACTAGTGACGTCATAGAAACTGAATGTATACTGCGAGAGATCCAGGAGGAGGTACGAAAGTCGTTCTCAATCGAGTCCATGGGTGTGTCTGGCAGGCCAAGACAGAACTCTGAAGACTTACGCGCTGTAGAAAGTTTAGAACGATCTTCTGTACTCATCAATGGTCAATGGCATGTTGGCTTACCTTGGCGAGAGGAGAAATGTGTGATGCCTGACTCGTACCCGACGGCTCTGTGTAGACTGAAAGGAGTAGAATAAGAAAATCGAAACCAGAAGTACCAAGAATGGGAGACTTACCCGTTGCTCGAATGGCCCATCATGAACGGCCCTTCACTTACTGCGGTGTGGACTTATTTGGCCCCATGGAAGTCACGGTGGGAAGGCGCCGCGAGAAAAGATACGGCGTCTTATTCACATGCTTGACAGTACGAGCAATCCACCTGGAAGTAGTCACTAACCTTACCACCGACTCCTTTATTATGGCATTGCGAAGGATGGCGGCGAGACGGGGATGGCCACAATATTTGTACTCCGACAACGGAACAAATTTACGAGGAGCGGATACGGAGCTGAAGAAGGCTATAAAAGAACTAGACGAAGAAGTGCTGAAAGATGAGGCCTTAAACCGCGGAACGAAATGGACTTTCATACCGCCCGCGAGTCCCCACTGGGGTGGGGCGTGGGAAAGGCTCATCAGAAGCGTAAAGACCAGCCTGAAAATAATTTTAAAAGAACGCGCTCCCAGAGATGAAACTCTAAACACTCTGTTGACAGAAGTAGAGAATATGGTGAACAGCCGGCCGTTGACACACGTGTCTGTAAACCCAAATGATCCTGAAACGTTAACCCCTAATCATTTCTTGCTGGGATCGTCGTCTGGTTTACCTCACATCGGAAAATTTGATGATTCAGCCGTTTATCTGCGAAAACAATGGCGAATTTCACAAAGATTAGCTGATATGTACTGGCGCAGATGGATCAAAGAAGTACTGCCAGACTTGCTACCCCGCAGGAAATGGCAAGAGGAACATAAAAATTTACAAGTGGGTGACTTCGTACTTATAGTGGACCCTGACAGTCCCCGAAACTCTTGGCCCAAGGGAATAATTCAGGAGGTGATCCCCGGAAGAGACGACCGAGTCAGAATGATTAGAATAAGGACAAAATCAGGAATGTTGACTAGATCGGTCACACGCGTCGCTCGAATACCAGTTGATGGTGAGTGCTGCTGAGGCAGCACTGGGGTGGGGCATGTTAGCGACGCAACTAACATAATTTTAAGCAAATAATGTTTAAGGGAGTGCGCGGGGTCAGAGGAGGTCCGAGGGTAGTCCCGAACCGCCATTTCGATTTACGATGAGGCAGTGCCATTTCTAACGTGACAGACGTCGCGCGCTTCCTACGCTCATAGTTTTGTTATCTAACCCTACAGTTTTAAAAATAAATCCTTTGCTCAGTACGCGTTGTTTTACCTCGATCCACATCATTAACAGAGGTTAAACACAGAAGTTAAAACTTCAATTGCAAACGCTGCCGAAACCAGAGCGACGACCCCCTCTTTTTATTAAGGAAAGGGGTAGGGACCGCCCCTGTCCATCATCCTGACCACCAAGAACCTCCGAAACTACGAAGTCCTGGCTTGTAAGCTGAAAAAGCGAAAAACCACGTGTTCTGAAAAACCAGAAGGAGTGGAGCCAGACGCCTGAAATTTTGCAACCGGCTACCCCTGCCTTTGCTTAGAAGGTAACAGCAAAAATTTTTAAAATAAACACCATATCCGATTTTTAAGAGAAGTTAGAAGTCGAAAAATTTGGACCCCTGTATATTCCGTCCAAATCGAAATTTTGAAAATCTTCAACTGCAGCAGGTTGCGCGCTTATTAGCTTTATAGAGATCTTAAGTTTTAGATTTTTAGGTTCACTAGTTTTTGAATTATAGGATAAATTGCTGAAAAATCATATTTTTGAAAAATTTTTTGACTTTGTAATTGGATTTTAAAATTTTATTTATTGTTTACTGTAGCCATATATTTAAGGTATTTTATGCATATTTTTTCAAAATTTTGTGACAAAGGGTTCCAGAGATATCGAATTTTTAGTGTTTTTCGGACTTAATTCGAAAATAAATAGTAAATTCATTATTTTTACACCAGGATAGGGTCTAACACACCCATCCTCACCTACTTGAGCCCAAACACGGGCCCTATTGCGCTTAATTTGGCGTTTTTGGCAAATTTGCGCCATTTTGGTTTTTAGGTTTTTAAATTCGACCTAAGATATCTCGGGAACCGTGGGTCCAATTTTCACCGGATTTCCACTTGGGCCGGTGGCGTGCCACCAGCTTTAGGTAAGGACTATTTTCAGGCCACTTCAGGCCTGAAAAAATTTCGTCGCTGAAACTGCTTTTAGGTCATACCTGAAGTGACGCCGAGCTGCAGGTCCAAAACCCCGTCCTTCTGTGACGTTGGGTTCGAAAGTTACGGGCATTTTAATTAGACGTTTGACAGCTCGGCGGCCATTTTGATTAACTTCAAACCGCCATAACTTCGGAACCGAAGGTCGTGGGAGGTTGCGGTTTTCACTTTTATAGTCAGGGACTCATTGTCCCACATACCCCACAAATTCAGGTGGTTTGGAGTTGAAGGATTTCAGGACCCTGAAAACAGTTTCAGCGGATAGCTGAGCGCAGGCCAAGTCCGGAGAGTCCAAGCTCGAGCTATCTACGGCTTTCCCGAAGGAAGATATCCGCAGTCAAAAATCACCTTTGACAGCACCGCGGCCATTTTTGTTTTTCTTCAGACAAGCATATCTTCTAAACGGAGAGTCGTAGAGGGTTGGGGTTTTCGCTGAGTATATCAACAGACCATAGGGCATAGGATCAGATATTTTTCCGGCGTTTTCAGGACCCTGAAAATTTTCAGCCTGAAAAAGGCTCCAGTGGATCGGTCTCACCGAGCCAACTTCGGAAAGCCCAAACACCGGGGTTTTTGGACCGGTGGTTCCGGAGATATCCTCTTATAACCACTTGGGTTTTCATTTTGGCAAAAAACCAAAAATTTTCAAGTTAGGATATCTCCGAAACCCCTTGGTCTAACTGCACCGAGTTTGGGTTCATCTGGGAGGGCTCGGTGAGAGCTATTCATTGGACCTGACGAAGCGACTCTACATAGAGGCGTTAAGAGAGTCGCTATATTTTCTCATTTCTTTTTATCATTACATTCTAGAGGTTTTCCTCGGCTTTTTATCGTGTGTGTAAACTTAGTCGCGACTCTACATAGAGACGAAAGTTATTTTAACTTTTTAAAATCTGTTTTTATTTTTGTTTTCTTTTCTTTTCTTATTAGTTATAAGGTGTATCACGAAGGTTTTATTGAGCCGGATTGTGACTTGAGTCTCTTTACGACTGCTGACTGGCACTTCTCTTCTTTATAGTTATTGTCTTGTTCTTGTGTTTACTTTTAGACTGAACTGCACACACCTTTTACACTGTGTGCAGAGCACGATCTATAGACACTACTGTGCTATAAATTTAACTGTAGCATTGAGCTCATATTATTAGTATAACCAGAACGACACCGGATCAAGGTCTGGAACATATTCGGACAGAGCAAGACTCTAAAAAGTTATTTCTTTTATTTCTTATCGACCTGAGTGGAATCACTCAAATTTGTCTTATTAGATAATTTTATATATCTGGCTGATCCCCCCTTTACAGGGATTCAGACAATAATTGATAGTGTCCTCTGACAGGTCCATTGCATGAAGTTGACCTTCACAAAAACCACCGACATGATCCGCACACCGGCCAAGAAGGACGTGAGCTCGCCGGGTTCCGGAGGCTCTCCGCGTTCGACTGATGAGGCTGGACCCTCGCTTCCCAGCGTCAGGCGTAGTATCGGGGAATGGGAGGCTGGGAGTGCGGAGCCCAAGGCTAAGCCACCGGCCATCCCAAAACCTGCTGCAGCTCTGCCGGTCGCTCAGAAGGCACCCGGCTCGCTGGGGGCGCGGCGGGCCTCCGCGGACGCTGCGGGACCCAGTAACAAGTCCGAGCTAAAGTACCCCAACCTGACAGCGGAGGCCAGAGCTTGCCTTAATAAAGCCAAACTTCACTTGGGCAACTCTCGCAACCTAAAGACCGAGATAAAGACGGAGGTTTTGGGGGCAATAACGCGGCTTTACGAAATAGTGAAGGAGTCGGAAAAGTCGAGACCCCCTGTTACTGTTACTGCTGCATCCACTCCAACCACCGGCCAGAACAGCCTGCCCTCTCCCAATGAGGAAACCGGTGTAAACAGGGATCTCGTACGGCAACTCGAGATGAATAGCACTCTGCTAAGAGAAAATCTTAGTAAAATGGAGTTGCTGCAAGATGCCTTGGCGACAAGGGACTTGGTTGGAGAGAAAACGTATGCGTCTGTGGTAGCTGCGCACAGTCAAACCGGGGCTCAGGCCCTGGGGCGAGCAACGCTGCACTCCGTGGTTGTCTCTTCAACAAAAGAAACAGAAACAGGAGAAGAGGTTCTGGAAAGGGTAAGGAAAGCGGTCGATGCGAAGGAGGGTTGGGTGCAGGTGGAGAGGGTAAGAAAAGCGAAGGATAGGAAGGTTATAATGGGGTGTCGCTCAAAAGAGGAGAGAAACAAAATAAAGGAAAGACTAGAAGCAGTTGGGCAGGGCCTCGTTGTTGAAGAAGTGTCTAACCGGGACCCGCTTCTGATTCTAAGGGACGTGTTGCTGATTCACAGCGACGACGAAGTCCTAAAGGCCCTAAAGAATCAGAATCGGGAACTCTTTCACGGTCTTGGAGACGAGGACCAAAGGATAGGTGTAAAATTCCGAAGGAGGACGCGCAACCCCCATTTGAACCACATTGTGATCAGTGTGTCCCCATTAATCTGGAGGAGGGCCATCGAAGGTGGAAAACTTAGAATCGACCTCCAGAATGTTCGCGTCGAAGATCAGACGCCACTGGTGCAGTGTACCCGCTGCTTGGGCTATGGACATAGCAAACGGTTTTGCAAGCAGTCAACCGATTTGTGCAGTCACTGTGGCGGCTCGCACTTTAGAGCGGACTGCCCGGACAGGCTGATGGGCGAAGCAGCGGTGTGCGTAAACTGCACCAAGGCAAAAGTGGGGAACACTGAGCACAATGCTTTCAGCACTGAATGCCCCGTAAGGAGAAAGTGGGATGCACTCGCTCGAGCCTCGATAGCGTATTGCTAAGGTGGTCCTTGATACCCACCAGTATAAAATAGTCCAGGCCAACCTGCAACGAAGTCAGCTGGCCACAAACGAGCTGTTGCTGGAGGCTGACAAAGGCAAACTTGCCGTAGCGCTGCTCCAGGAGCCCTATGTGGGTGGGATGAGAAGGATGAAGGGCTACCGGGGCGTTAGGGTCTTCCAGAGCTCTGACGGAGGAGAAGGGACTGTAAAGGCAGCAATAGCTGTCTTTGACAAAAACTTGGACATCATACAGTACCCGCAACTCACCGCAAACAACATCGTTGTGGTGGGAGTCCGAACCAGAGCCTGGACGATCACGCTGGTGTCCTTCTACTTCGAGCCTGACAAGCCCATAGAGCCATACCTGGAGCACCTCAAACGAGTAGAGCAAGAGGTGGGCCCTAGCAGATTGGTAATTGGAGGAGACGCAAACGCGAAAAGTACTTGGTGGGGTAGCGGCAACGAGGACTCCAGAGGGGAGCAGATGTGCGGAGCACTTGGGGAAATGGGGTTGCAGATCCTCAACATGGGCGACATCCCAACGTTTGACACCATTAGGGGAGGCATTAGGTACAGCAGCCACGTGGACGTAACGGCCTGTTCGGCAGACATGCTGGACCTGGTGGACGGCTGGCGAGTCGCGGAAGGACTCACGAGTTCCGACCATAACGGCATCTTTTTCGGCATTTGTTTAACAAAGTCCAAAGGAATAAGCATCGAGCGCACCACTAGATTATACAACACCAAGAAGGCCAATTGGAGACAGTTTCGTGAGAAACTGTCTCAAATTATGCTGGAAAACAATTTAACAGTTACGGAACTCACAAACATAAACAGCACAGACCAACTAGAACACACAATTAACACATACACACAAGCCGTAACTGAAACATGTACACACACTTTACAAACTAAAAAGAAAAAAGAAACACTCACCTTGCCGTGGTGGTCCGAAGAGCTCGCGGGGATGAAGAAGCTGGTCGCCACTAGGAAACGCAGAGTCAGGAACGCAGCGCCGGTCCGGAGAGAGATGGTGGTCAGGCTGTACCTAGAAGAAAAAGAAAAGTATGAGGAGGCTGTTAGGAGAGCGAGCGAGGAAAGCTGGAGGCTTTTTTGCGGAAAGCAGGACAAGGAGGGCGTCTGGGAGGGGATTTACAGAGTCATGGGAAGGGTCGCGAAAAGGGAGGAGGATCTGCCGCTGTGGTCGGGAGGTGAGGCACTGGACGCGAAGGGGTCTGTGAGGCTGTTGGCCGAGACTTTTTACCCCGAGGACAGTGAGGGGGACGATAACATGGACCATCGCCAAACCCGACAACTGGCAAAAATGGTAAACGAGTGGAGCCATGATGAACACCATGATCCACCGTTTACCCAGAGCGAGCTTGATAGGTCCATGGGGTCGTTCAACCCGAAAAAGGCCCCCGGAGCTGACGGCCTCACGGCCGACATCTGCTCTCAGGCCATTGAATGCGACCCTAATTTCTTCCTGTCGCTGTTGAATAAATGCCTGGCGCACCACCACTTCCCGAAGTCCTGGAAAGAAGCAACGGTGGTTGTGCTTAGAAAGCCAGGCAAAGACTCATACACCGTCCCGAAATCCTACAGGCCGATTGGGCTCTTGCCTGTCCTAGGAAAGGTGTTCGAGAAGATGCTGGTTGCTCGTCTTAAGTTTTATTTGCTCCCCAGGATTAGTACTCGCCAATACGGCTTTATGCCCCAAAAGGGCACCGAGGACTCCCTCTATACTCTCGTGCATTATATCCGCACAAAGCTGGCACAGAAAAAGATAATAACGCTTGTGTCGCTGGATATAGAGGGAGCATTCGACAGTGCATGGTGGCCCGCCATCAAGGTACGGTTGGCTGAGGAAAAGTGTCCTGTAAATTTGAGACGAGTAGTCGACAGCTATCTCAGTGACAGGGTGGTCAGCGTGAGATACGCGGGTGAGGAGAGCAGAAGGTCAACCAGTAAAGGGTGCGTCCAGGGCTCCATAGGAGGTCCTATATTCTGGAATTTGCTGCTGGATCCACTCTTGAAGCAGCTTGAGGATAGAGGCTACTATTGCCAGGCATTCGCCGACGACGTCGTAATGGTGTTCGTCGGCGAATCGGCAATGGAAATCGAGGGACAGGCCAATGCCGCTCTCGAACATGTTCGAGCGTGGGGTGTCAGAAATAAGCTCAAATTCGCGCCGCACAAAACCTGTGCCATGGTGCTAACGCGGCGGCTGAAGTACGACACACCGCGCTTAAGCATGGGGGGGATCGACATTGGCATGTCCCATGAGATAAAAATCCTGGGCCTCACCGTGGACTCTAAGCTCACATTTAATCAGCACATAGCTGTCGCCTGTAAGAAGGCGATAGCTATCTACAAGCAGCTGGCCAGGGCAGCCCGAGTGAGCTGGGGTTTGCACCCGGAAGTCATCCGGGTCATTTACACTGCAGCGGTTGAGCCAACGTTGCTGTATGCCGCAAGTGCGTGGGCGCCAGCCGCGAACAAACTAGGGGTAATTAAGCAGCTGAACGTGGTCCAAAGAGGGTTCGCGCAGAAGCTGTGCAGAGCCTACCGCACGGTCTCCCTAAACTCGGCACTGGTGCTGGCTGGGATACTCCCAATCGATTTGCGCATTCGCGAGGTGGCTGCACTGTACGAGGCCAAGAGGGGGGTGGCCCAGTCAGTACTAAGAGACAGGGAGGTTGAGCGGATGGCTCCAGCGTTAGAATCCCCGCACCCCGCAGAGCAGACTACACTGCAGTTCGGCAGCCTGATAGACGAGGAACAATATCAGAACCACAGCGATTTCGCTGTGCGTATTTTTACAGACGGCAGTAAGATTGAGGGCAGGGTCGGTGCGGCGCTATCCGTGTGGAATAGCGCCACTGAAGTAAAGGCCCTCAAACTTGCTTTGCCGTCTTACTGCACCGTCTACCAGGCGGAGCTGCTGGCCCTACAAAGAGCGGCTGGTGAAGCGCTCAAACGAAGGGAAGACACGTTCGGCATTTTCAGCGACTCCATGGCGGCTCTCCAGTCGGTGGTCAATGCCAGTTCCTCCCATCCCCTGGCAGTGGAAACCAGAGACACCCTTCGCCACTGTAAGCTCCAGAACAAGAGTGTCTCCTTGTTCTGGATCAAGGCCCACGCAGGATTGGAGGGAAACGAGCGAGCGGACCAACTCGCAAAGGAAGCCGCCCTGGGGTCGAAGAAGAAGCCGGACTACGATCTGTGCCCCGTTTCATTCGTCAAACGGCAGATTCGTATGGGATCGCTTGACGAGTGGAACGGGAGATATAAGTCCGGGGAAACCGCCTCCGGCACAAAAATATTCTTCCCTGACGCTGTTGCGGCGTACAGGGTGGTGCGGAAGTTTGAGCCTACAAGTCTCACCACGCAAATTCTCACGGGGCACGGTGGGTTCTCTGCATACCTGAAACGCTTCAAGTGTAAGGAGAACGCATCGTGCGCCTGTGAGCCGGGCAAGGACGAGACGGTTCTGCATGTGCTCTTGGAGTGCCCGATAACCGAAAAAGCGCGGTACGAAGCTGAGCAATACCTCGAAGAGCGACTCTCAATAGACAAATTGCCTAATCTGGTAAGCGGAAAGAAAAGGAATAGGTTTTTAGAGTATTGTACTAAAATAGCTTTATTAGTAAACAATAGAAATAAGATAGCATAAGTAAATAGGATACTTACATATATAATAGGTTATATAGTTTAAGTATCTAAAACAAAATGTGGAAAAAAAAAAAAAAAAAAAAAAAATATGAAGACAATATTCTAAAATAAAACAAGAAAAACAATAAAAAAAAAAAAAAATAATAAAAAAAAAATAAAAAAAAAGAAAAAAAAGGAGGTAATAAAAATATTAAAATATCTATTAATAAGTAAACGTTACTCACCTGCTGAATGGATTAAATGTATGTGTGAATGTGAATGTATGTTAGAATGGTTGTCTAGAAAAAGAAATAAATATCCGTTTGTTTGATGTTGCATGTGATTTTGAGCTCAATATCATCATAACGCAAAACAATGGCTCTGATCATGTCAGAGGGACACTAGACAAGGCAGGAGTGGGTTTTAGCCGGTAAGAGTCCGGCACTGCCCAGACTGGCTCACGAGTGAGGTAGTCTGGGCGTCCATGAGGATTTCCCCTCCTGCCAAACAAAAAAAAAAAAAAAAACTCAGCGGTGTTCCCACAACGCCGTGATGGGAGGGCTATGGGAAATTGGCTCAGCCTCTGCTTCCACAGCCCTCCCGGCGTATGCCCGCCTAGTTGGCGGGCCCCGCATGCCCCCCATTCAACTGGGGGGCTACGGGAATGGCCGGGAACACCCGGCCACTCCCGTCCGACACTGGTGGAGGCCCGTGCAATACAGGCAAAGGGCGCCCCCGCACCCACCGCCTGCTGGCCTCCACCCGGGAGGAGCCGGAGGTGACTACCAGACCGGCGTCTTCCTCGACCCCTCCCCTCTCCGGAGCGGCGCCGCGCGAGAGAATCATCCCCCGCGCGCGCGCCGCTGCCTCCCTCCGGGACACGACCGCCTGTTCCGCATCGGCGGCCCTGCCCAGTCTACGCCCACTCACCTCCCTCTGTAAGCAGAGGAGGAGTGGGCGTACCCTCTGTAGCCCGGTTCCCTTCACCGACCATCAAGCATGATCGGTGATTGGAACCGTGACCTTTCCCCGCTTGTTGAAGATTAGCCGCCAGCCCCAATTGTCCCCCAAAACCGCACTGGGAGAAATTGGAGCCGACGTTGCCCAGGGTGCGCCACGAGGAGGCTCTTCAACATGCACCCCAACCTAACCTAACCTTTTTTTTTTTTTTTTTTTTTTGTCGCTGAGAAATGCTTTATGCATCCCCGCTCGTGGGGGACGAGACGGGGTATGTGGGACTCCTGTCGAAATCCGCACTCGACAGTATACCCACTAAAACTCAGCGGTGTTCCCGCGACGCCGTGATGGGAGGGCTATGGGAAATTGGCTCAGCCTCTGCTTCCACAGCCCTCCCGGCGTATGCCCGCCTAGTTGGCGGGCCCCGCATGCCCCCCATTTAACTGGGGGGCTACGGGAATGGCCGGGAACACCCGGCCACTCCCGTCCGACACTGGTGGAGGCCCGTGCAATACAGGCAAAGGGCGCCCCCGCACCCACCGCCTGCTGGCCTCCACCCGGGAGGAGCCGGAGGTGACTACCAGTCTTCCTCGACCCCTCCCCTCTCCAGAGCGGCGCCACGCGAGAGAATCATCCCCTCGCGCGCGCGCCGCTGCCTCCCTCCGGGACACGACCGCCTATTCCGCAGCGGCGGCCGTGCCCAGTCTACGCCCACTCACCTCCCTCTGTAAGCAGAGGAGGAGTGGGCGTATCTGCCCTCTGTAGCCCGGTTCCCTTCACCGACCATCAGCCATGATCGGCGATTGGAACCGTGACCTTTCCCCGCTTGTTGAAGATTAGCCGCCAGCCCCAATTGTCCCCCAAAACCGCACTGGGAGAAATTGGAGCCGACGTTGCCCAGGGTGCGCCACGAGGAGGCTCTTCAACATGCACCCCAACCTAACCTTTTTTTTTTTTTTTTTTTTTTTTTTTGTTTCCGGGGTGGAAAATCCTCATGCATGTCCGCCGCCCTGGGGCGGGCGACGGGGTCTGTCAGACTCTTACTGACTAAAAACCACCCCGGTGTTCCATCTCACACCTACGCCGGGGGTCGCGGGAACATACGATCCTTCCACAACCCCCGACTGGTGCCGGCCCGCCGCTGCGGGCCTCTTCGGGTCTGGGGGGGGAGTGAGGTGTTTGACTCCCCCCGCGACGTCTAAGAGGGGCGCGCGTGGAACACTACGCGCCACCACCTCGGGTCCTGGTGTGTGGGGGGCGACGGACGTCCCCGAGTCCGTCGCCCCTGGACCCATTTAGGGGGGCTGGAAGAGGGCGTTGTCCGCCCTCCGCCGACGCCCGGTGCGCCTTCTGCGGGCCGGGTGAGAGGACGAGATCTCCCTCTCCCTTTCCGCAGCCTCCTTCTGCGAGACGACTGTCTCACAGAAGGAAACCACCGCGTCCCAGGACTCGTCGCTGCCGACCATCGACTCGACTACGGCCGGCAGCGACAAGTCACTGCCTACTTCTGAGATGAGGGCACGGCGCGGCTCCTCCCAAGCGGCACACTCTGCCAGCGTATGCCGCGCCGTGTCCTCCCGGCAGTCGACGCAGTGGTGACACCGGGCGTCCGGCTCCCTGTTTATACGACACAGGTACTTCCCGAAGCAACCATGCCCCGAGAGCACCTGCGTCACCCGAAACGACAGGGAGCCGTGCCTCCTCCCGAGCCAGCGCTCGAGCACCGGCCGGACCGCCTCGATGGTGACGAGGCCGGCGGTAGGGCGTGAAAGCCTGTCCCGCCATTCCGCCACCAGGACCTCGCGAAGCTGAGACCGACGCAGCTCTATGTGTCGCTGCATCGGTCCCTCGCCCCGCGCCCTCGCTTCCTCGCGCCACCGATACAACGACGCGAGTACTTTCGCCTCGAGGTCCCAGGGCGGGGATCCGGCCAGTACGCAAGCCGCCTCGTAGGAGATCGTGCGATACCCCCTGATGACTCTGACGGCCATCGCCCTCTGCGGCTTTCGCAAAACAGCGATGCTGCCGGCCGTCAGGTCAGAGGCCCACACCGGGGCCCCATACAGGGCCATGGATCGCACGACCCCCACGTAGAGCCGCCTACAGACGGCGCTCGGGCCCCCCAGATTGGGAAGCAGCGTTGCGAGCGCGCCAGCCGCGCTCAGCAACTTGGAACCTAACCTAACCTAACCTTTTTTTTTTTTTTTTTTTTTTTTTTTTTTTTTTTTTTTTTTTTTGTTTGCGCTGGGAAAAATGCATTACGCATGCCCACCCGTCGGGGGACGGGAGGGGTATGTGGGACTCCCCGGTAGAACCGGTATACCCACTAAACAACCCAGCGGCATTCCCGCATCGTCTGAGTGGAGGGGGACTGGGAATCGGCAGAGCCTTTCCATCCTGCCCCCCGCCGACGACCGCCCGCCTTTACGGCGGGCTCGGCGGGCCCCTCCCGTCGGGGGGGAGGGGCCCAGGAATGACTGACGACGTGGGTGGTGGACAGTGCAATGCAGGAGAAGGCGCCCCCGCGCCTGTCTCCCGCTGTTCACCACCTGGAGGCGCGTGACGACGATCATACAACCGCCGTCTCACGCCCCGTCTTCGCCTGCGGAGCGGCGCCGCGAGAGGGTCTTCCTCCCGCACGCGCTCCGCCGCCTCCTTCTGTGACATTACCTCTTCGCAGAAGGAGGCGACCGCTGCCCAGGCCCCCTCGCTTTCCAGCATCGAGTTGACGACGCCGGGAAGCGAGAGGTCCTGCCCGACCGCTGCGACCAGTGTGTGGCGCAGCTCGGACCAGGCTGGGCACACCTCGAGGGTGTGCTGCGCCGTGTCCTCCGCCGCGCCACAGTCGTGGCACGACGGGGTCTCCTCCCTTTGGATCCGATGCAGGTGCGATCCGAAGCACCCGTGGCCGGACAACACCTGCACCAGACGGAAAGAGAGGAAACCGTGGGACCGCTCGAGCCAATCCTTCAGGACCGGCCCGAGCGCGTCCAGTGTTTGGCGGCCGAATGCGGCAGTGGCGAGGTCCTCCGTCCAGTGATGGACGATTGCGTCCTTCGCCTCTTGCCGCACGGCCTCCCGCTCTTCTGCGGCGGGGGGCTCCCCGAGCGCCTTACGGCGCGCCGTCCATTCGTACACTCTGGTCAGCACCCACGCCTCGAGCTCCCAAGGAGGGGTGCCGGCCAGAGCGCACGCCGCAGAGAAGCCTACCGAGCGGTAGGCCCTCGCCACCCGCAGTGCAATGGCCCTTTGGGGCCTGCGGATGGCCGTGGCGTTCTCCCGCCTGTGAAGGGAGTCTGCCCAGATTGGGGCCCCGTAAAGGGCCATGCTCCTGAGGATGCCGGCATACAAGCGCCGGCATCGTGCCTTCGGACCCCCCAGATTCGGGAGGAGCCACGACAAGGCGTTCGCGGCCTTCAGCAGGCGCGTCGACAGCCCGCTAAAGTGTGGGCCGAAGCGCCACCTGCTGTCGAGGACAAGGCCCAAGTACTTCATCTGGGCCTTGACCTCGATCCTGACGCCCTCCACCACAATGTGGCCGTCGGGAGGGATGCGCTGCCGTGGACCGTGAAAATACACGGCCTCGGTTTTGTGCAGCGCAACCTTCAGTCCGAGGCGGCGAATCCTTCCTGCCACTAAGGATCCGCCGGCAGAGGCCAGACTGGCCGCCTCCCTGAAGTCCCTCCCCCGGGCGACGAGGAGGGTGTCATCCGCGTAACAGATGACGCTCGTGCCACGGAGGAGGGTTCCCCGCAGGAGCCAGTCGAATCCAATGTTCCACAGCAGTGGTCCTAGGACCGACCCCTGTGGAACACCGGACTCTGCGCCGTATCGCCTCACTGCGGCCGTCTTGTCCGAGAGGAGGACCACCCGGTCCTCCAAGTAGCTGGCCAAGAGTTGGCGCAGGTACTGAGGCACTCCGTGGTATCGGAGCGCCTCCAAGATTGTCGAGTGGGGGACGGAGTTGAAGGCGTTGGCTATGTCGAATGACACCGCCAACACTCCGTCGCCCGCCTCCACGGCCTCCCTCACCTGGCCCTTGAGTAGGGCCAGCGCGTCGACCGTCGAACGACCCCGTCGGAAACCGAATTGGGCGTCCGACAGGTCCGGCCCCACCGTCCTCAGCAGGCTCTTTAGCCGGTCGGCAATTATCCCCTCGAACAACTTACCGACCTCATCGAGCAAGACGATGGGCCGGTAAGCCGAGGGGGAGTCCGCCGGGCGTCCCTCCTTTCGGAGCAGGCATAGCCGCCCCTCCTTCCAAGGTTTCGGGAACCTCCCAGTCGTAAGACACGCGCTGAAGAGGTCCCGAAACCTCTCCTCCATGTGTGAGGCGGCGATGGCCACCACCCGTGCGGGAACGCCGTCCGGCCCTGGGGCTGTGTTCTTTGCGCGGAGGTGTAGAGTCCCCGCGCAAAGTTCCACCGCCGTCACCGGGGGGACCTCCTCCTCCGGCGGAGCCGCCTCCCGCGGGGGATCCATCACTGGCGGAGTGAAGTCGGTCCTGGACGGAAACAGGGACCGGACCACCCCGTCCAGCAACGCCGGCTCGAGGGTCTCCGTCAGTGGAAGACCGCAGGGGCGCAGTTTATTCCGCGCCGCCTTGTATGGTCTTCCAAATGGGTCCCTGTCGAGACCCTCCAGCATTTCGGCTCTCGCCGAATCTTCGGCCGTGCGCATAGCCGACTTCAAGACCGTCTTGGCGTCGACGTACGTGGCATAGAGGGCCTCCTCGTTGGTGGGGTCTCGGTGCCTGCGCCTTCGACTCCGCGTGTAGGCCCTCCTGGCTGCCACGCAGGCGGTTCGGAGCCCCGCCAGTTCCTCCGACCACCAATAGACGGCGCGGCGGGGAGCTGGGCGGCGAGACCGGGGCATGCTGGAGTTGCACACCTCGGTCAGCGACCTCCTCAGCTGAGCCGCTGCGGCGTCCACGTCCAGGACCTCGACAGGAGGTGCGAGCCAGTCCTGGACGAACGCCGCCTCCTCCGCAGCCTCTCGGTCCAGGCGGGTGAGAGCCCACCGTGGGAACGCAGATTGGCCCGAGCCTGGAGCAATTCCCCGAGAGCTCTGGGTGGAGCTGATGTCGAACCGCACATATCGGTGGTCCGACAAGGTCTCCACCATCTCCACCCGCCAGTTCACGACGTGGGCGGCTAGCACGGGGGTGGCAAACGATACGTCGACCACTGATCCTCCCCGTTGCCGCACACACGTGTGAACGGTCCCTCTGTTCAGGAGGGACACACCGCACGACGCCGCCCAAAACTCCACGGCGCGTCCCCGGACGTTGCAGGACCCGGCCGGGTTGCCCCAGGCCGTCGACTTGGCGTTCAGGTCACCCAGTACGGCGACCTGGCGTGGCGCCGCCCTCCCGACCACCGCGGTGAGGATTTCGAGAAAGTTCTCGAAATCCGAGAGAGGGCGGTTCGGGGAGAAATAGACGCCCACCAGGGCTAATTCTCCCCACGCGGCGGCCACGTATCCCGGTCCCCTCTCTAAGAGCGAGAGGGGAGGGGAGTCCGTGGAAGACCGCGTCACCAATGCCACCAAGCCGTCCCGATCGCCCAGCCAACGGCCAGGGACTGAATACGGCTCGGCGACGGCCGCCACGTCCACCAACCACTCGGCCATGGTCTGCATCAGCAGATCCTGGGCCGCTCTGCAGTGGTTGGTGTTCGCCTGGAGGATGCGATGCTTGACCGAACTATCCATCGACAGACATCGCACCCCCTTCCACAACCGCCGCCGATGTCCCAGCCTCAGGGACGGCAACGGTGGCAGCGACAGGCCGGATCAGCGCCTGCGCTTTGCCCTTCTTAGGGGGAGGATTGCACTTCCTCCCCATCATCACGTGGCCTGCCGGGCAGCCACTGGCGGCACACACCGCACAGTGCGGCGTGGCGGCCTCGCAGGAGGCCGACTTGTGGCCTTCCTTGCCACAGCGGAAGCATTTGTCCGCCCTGTCGACCTCGGACGGACAAAGGGCCCGAGTGTGTCCGACTCCAAGACACTTGTAGCAGCGCAGAGGCTGGGCTGCAAGTGCCCGGACTACACCCGAGCTGAACCCGACAGTCAGCCGTCCCTTGGCTAGGACGGCTGCAGCTGCGGCGACTGGGCACTCGAGGCGAATGGTGCCCATGCCGCCGCGGCCGGGCCTGATGGCCCGACCTTGCACCGCTGTGACGCCACAGCCCCCCATCGCAGCGACCGCCGCCACCACCTCCTCTTTGGTGACCGAGTCGTCGAGGTCGGTCACCTCCAAGGCCACAGACTTTACGGGCCTGGTGACCTTCGCCGCGTCGGCGATGACCTCTCGCAGCTTGGTTGCGAAGAGGTCCGCGTTGGCGCCGCCCTGAGCCCCCGGGAACTCGAACATTCGAGCCCCGGCCTGGGTCCGGCGGCAGGATACTGTGCCGATCCCCAGCTGGGTGGGATCGGCGTTGGCACGCGCCCGCATCATTACGGACGCGTACGTCTCCCCCCGCTCCACAGCCTCAGCGGTGAGCGTCACCACTACGGCTGCGGTCTTCGGAGGAACCAGCTTCCTCTTTGACTTGGCGGCGGGGGCCCCATTAGCTGCAGGAGCAGCAGCGGGAGCAGCGGCGTTGGGCTTCGGGGCCGACGTCTTCCCCTTCCCCTTTCCCTTGCCTGTTTTCTGAGGCGGGCCGGGAGGGGTAGTGGCGGGTGTGGCAGGGGCAGCCACCGTCTTGGACTTCTTTTTGCCCTTTTTCACCTTCGTCCACCCCTGCTGGTTGGATGGGGTGGTGGACGGAAGATGGGCGTCCTGGGAAACCTAACCTAACCTTTTTTTTTTTTTTTTTTTTTTTTTTTTTTTTTTTTTTTTTTTTTTGTTTGCGCTGGGAAAAATGCATTACGCATGCCCACCCATCGGGGGACGGGTGGGCTATGTGGGACTCCCCGGTAGTACCGGTATACCCACTAAACAACCCAGCGGCATTCCCGCATCGTCTGAGTGGAGGGGGACTGGGAATCGGCAGAGCCTTTCCATCCTGCCCCCCGCCGACGACCGCCCGCCTTTACGGCGGGCCCGGCACGCCCCTCCCGTCGGGGGGGAGGGGCCCAGGAATGACTGACGACGTGGGTGGTGAACGGTGCAATGCAGGAGAAGGCGCCCCCGCGCCTGTCTCCCGCTGTTCACCACCTGGAGGCGCGTGACGACGATCATACAACCGCCGTCTCACGCCCCGTCTTCGCCTGCGGAGCGGCGCCGCGAGAGGGTCTTCCTCCCGCACGCGCTCCGCCGCCTCCTTCTGTGACATTACCTCTTCGCAGAAGGAGGCGACCGCTGCCCAGGCCCCCTCGCTTTCCAGCATCGAGTTGACGACGCCGGGAAGCGAGAGGTCCTGCCCGACCGCTGCGACCAAAGGTAGGCGCAGCTCGGACCAGGCCGGGCACACCTCGAGGGTGTGCTGTGCCGTGTCCTCCGCCGCGCCACAGTCGTGGCACGACGGGGTCTCCTCCCTTTGGATCCGGTGCAGGTGCGATCCGAAGCATCCGTGGCCGGACAACACCTGCACCAGACGGAAAGAGAGGAAACCGTGGGACCGCTCGAGCCAATCCTTCAGGACCGGCCCGAGCGCGTCCAGTGTTCGGCGGCCGAATGCGGCAGTGGCGAGGTCCTCCGTCCAGTGATGGACGATTGCGTCCTTCGCCTCTTGCCGCACGGCCTCCCGCTCTTCTGCGGCGGGGGGCTCCCCGAGCGCCTTACGGCGCGCCTTCCATTCGTACACTCTGGTCAGCACCCACGCCTCGAGCTCCCAAGGAGGGGTGCCGGCCAGAGCGCACGCCGCAGAGAAGCCTACCGAGCGGTAGGCCCTCGCCACCCGCAGAGCAATGGCCCTTTGGGGCCTGCGGATGGCCGTGGCGTTCTCCCGCCTGTGGAGGGAGTCTGCCCAGATTGGGGCCCCGTAAAGGGCC
Organism: Brachylomia viminalis; assembly: GCA_937001585.2. NCBI lineage: Eukaryota > Metazoa > Arthropoda > Insecta > Lepidoptera > Noctuidae > Brachylomia > Brachylomia viminalis. The sequence continues at coordinate 25,111,728 of OW443314.2, read as the reverse complement.
ATGCTCCTGAGGATGCCAGCATACAAGCGCCGGCATCGCGCCTTCGGACCCCCCAGGTTCGGGAGGAGCCACGACAGGGCGTTCGCGGCCTTCAGCAGGCGCGTCGACAGCCCGCTAAAGTGTGGGCCGAAGCGCCACCCGCTGTCGAGGACAAGGCCCAAGTACTTCATCTGGGCCTTGACCTCGATCCTGACGCCCTCCACTATAATGTGGCCGTCGGGAGGGATGCGCTGCCGTGGACCGTGAAAATACACGGCCTCGGTTTTGTGCAGCGCAACCTTCAGTCCGAGGCGGCGAATCCTTCCTGCCACTAAGGATCCGCCGGCAGAGGCCAGACTGGCCGCCTCCCTGAAGTCCCTCCCCCGGGCGACGAGGAGGGTGTCATCCGCGTAACAGATGACGCTCGTGCCACGGAGGAGGGTTCCCCGCAGTAGCCAGTCGAATCCAATGTTCCACAGCAGTGGTCCTAGGACCGACCCCTGTGGAACACCAGACTCTGCGCCGTATCGCCTCACTGTGGCCGTTTTGTCTGCGAGGAGGACCACCCGGTCCTCCAAGTAGCTGGCCAAGAGTCGGCGCAGGTACTGAGGCACTCCGTGGTACCGGAGCGCCTCCAAGATTGTCGAGTGGGGGACGGAGTTGAAGGCGTTGGCTATGTCGAATGACACCGCCAACACTCCGTCGCCCGCCTCCACCGCCTCCCTCACCTGGCCCTTGAGTAGGGCCAGCGCGTCGACCGTCGAACGACCCCGTCGGAAACCGAATTGGGCGTCCGACAGGTCCGGCCCCACCGTCCTCAGCAGGCTCTTTAGCCGGTCGGCGATTATCCCCTCGAACAACTTACCGACCTCATCGAGCAAGACGATGGGCCGGTAAGCCGAGGGGGAGTCCGCCGGGCGTCCCTCCTTTCGGAGCAGGCATAGCCGCCCCTCCTTCCAAGGTTTCGGGAACCTCCCAGTCGTAAAACACGCGCTGAACAGGTCCCGAAACCTCTCCTCCATCTGTAAGGCGGCGATGGCCACCACCCGTGCGGGAACGCCGTCCGGCCCTGGGGCTGTGTTCTTTGCGCGGAGGTGTAGAGTCCCCGCGCAAAGTTCCACCGCCGTAACCGGTGGGACCTCCTCCTCCGGCGGAGCCGCCTCCCGCGGGGGATCCATCACTGGCGGGGTGTAGTCGGTCCTGGACGGAAACAGGGACCGGACCACCCCGTCCAGCAGTGCCGGCTCGAGGGTCTCCGTCAGTGGAAGACCACAGGGGCGCAGTTTATTCCGCGCCGCCTTGTATGGTCTTCCAAATGGGTCCCTGTCGAGACCCTCTAACATCTCGGCTCTCGCCGAATCTTCGGCCGCGCGCATTGCCGACTTGAGGACAGTCTTTGCGTCAACGTACGCGGCATAGAGGGCCTCCTCGTTGGTGGGGTCTCGGTGCCTGCGCCTTCGACTCCGCGTGTAGGCCCTCCTGGCTGCCACGCAGGCGGTTCGGAGCCCCGCCAGTTCCTCCGACCACCAATAGACGGCGCGGCGGGGAGCTGGGCGGCGAGACCGGGGCATGCTGGAGTTGCACACCTCGGTCAGCGACCTCCTCAGCTGAGCCGCTGCGGCGTCCACGTCCAGGACCTCGACAGGAGGTGCGAGCCAGTCCTGGACGAACGCCGCCTCCTCCGCAGCCTCTCGGTCCAGGCGGGTGAGAGCCCACCGTGGGAACGCAGATTGGCCCGAGCCTGGAGCAATTCCCCGGGAGCTCTGGGTGGAGCTGATGTCGAACCGCACATATCGGTGGTCCGACAAGGTCTCCACCATCTCCACCCGCCAGTTCACGACGTGGGCGGCTAGCACGGGGGTGGCAAACGATACGTCGACCACTGATCCTCCCCGTTGCCGCACACACGTGTGAACGGTCCCTCTGTTCAGGAGGGACACACCGCACGACGCCGCCCAAAACTCCACGGCGCGTCCCCGGACGTTGCAGGACCCGGCCGGGTTGCCCCAGGCCGTCGACTTGGCGTTCAGGTCACCCAGTACGGCGACCTGGCGTGGCGCCGCCCTCCCGACCACCGCGGTGAGGATTTCGAGAAAGTTCTCGAAATCCGAGAGAGGGCGGTTCGGGGAGAAATAGACGCCCACAAGGGCTAATTCTCCCCACGCGGCGGCCACGTATCCCGGTCCCCTCTCTAAGAGCGAGAGGGGAGGGGAGTCCGTGGAAGACCGCGTCACCAATGCCACCAAGCCGTCCCGATCGCCCAGCCAACGGCCAGGGACTGAGTACGGCTCGGCGACAGCCGCCACGTCCACCAACCACTCGGCCATGGTCTGCATCAGCAGATCCTGGGCCGCTCTGCAGTGGTTGGTGTTCGCCTGGAGGATGCGATGCTTGACCGAACTATCCATCGACAGACATCGCACCCCCCTCCACAACCGCCGCCGATGTCCCAGCCTCAGGGACGGCAACGGTGGCAGCGACAGGCCGGATCAGCGCCTGCGCTTTGCCCTTCTTAGGGGGAGGATTGCACTTCCTCCCCATCATCACGTGGCCTGCCGGGCAGCCACTGGCGGCACACACCGCACAATGCGGCGTGGCGGCCTCGCAGGAGGCCGACTTGTGGCCTTCCTTGCTACAGCGGAAGCATTTGTCCGCCCTGTCGACCTCGGACGGACAAAGGGCCCGAGTGTGTCCGACTCCAAGACACTTGTAGCAGCGCAGAGGCTGGGCTGCAAGTGCCCGGACTACACCCGAGCTGAACCCGACAGTCAGCCGTCCCTTGGCTAGGACGGCTGCAGCTGCGGCGACTGGGCACTCGAGGCGAACGGTGCCCATGCCGCCGCGGCCGGGCCTGATGGCCCGACCTTGCACCGCTGTGACGCCACAGCCCCCCATCGCAGCGACCGCCGCCACCACCTCCTCTTTGGTGACCGAGTCGTCGAGGTCGGTCACCTCCAAGGCCACAGACTTTACGGGCCTGGTGACCTTGGCCGCGTCGGCGATGACCTCTCGCAGCTTGGTTGCGAAGAGGTCCGCGTTGGCGCCGCCCTGAGCCCCCGGGAACTCGAACATTCGAGCCCCGGCCTGGGTCCGGCGGCAGGATACTGTGCCGATCCCCAGCTGGGTGGGATCGGCGTTGGCACGCGCCCGCATCATTACGGACGCGTACGTCTCCCCCCGCTCCACAGCCTCAGCGGTGAGCGTCACCACTACGGCTGCGGTCTTCGGAGGAACCAGCTTCCTCTTTGACTTGGCGGCGGGGGCCCCATTAGCTGCAGGAGCAGCAGCGGGAGCAGCGGCGTTGGGCTTCGGGGCCGACGTCTTCCCCTTCCCCTTTCCCTTGCCTGTTTTCTGAGGCGGGCCGGGAGGGGTGGTGGCGGGGGTGGCAGGGGCAGCCACCGTCTTGGACTTCTTTTTGCCCTTTTTCACCTTCGTCCACCCCTGCTGGTTGGATGGGGTGGTGGACGGAAGATGGGCGTCCTGGGAGGACAGCTCAGGCTGGCGTGGCCGACTGTCCGCCGCGAGCGGCGGTCGCAGGCGTTTCTCCGGCAAGAGCCTGTCCTCTATGCCCGCAAGACAGGCTCTCGTGAAGGCCCTTTCCTCCATTACGACCTTGCGGATTACATCCTCAAGGTTGGAGGGCGGGGCCTCAGCCGCTGGTCTCGGCTCGGACACCTTAGTATTTGGCCGGGCCGTGGCTTCAGCCAGCTTCAGATGAAGCTGGCTGACCTCTGACTGCAGGCGATCGACTTTCGCCTGCAGTTGCCGCGTTTCGTCGGTAGCCTTCCGCTGCACCAGCTCCCCGACTATGCCGCGCATGCTCGCGGCCCTACATTTAAGGGACTTTTGGAATGTCCCTTTTAAATTGGAGGACTTGGAGGCGACTGCCACTATCTCCTCTTCGTCCTCCTCAGCCATCAACTGCAGCTCCGCCAGGGAGTGGTCCGCGTAGTGGACGCGGGACGCGCCGTACCCGGATTTGGCCCGGGCGGCGTGCGTCCGTTGCTCCGTGGCCGCAACCCGCTCCTCCAGGTCTTGTTGGACCTGCGCCCGTCGAGACAGGTCCAACTGGCGTTGGGCTTCTGCCAGACCCACGTCGTGGGTGTCAGACACCGGCCTCTTGGCCCTCGGCTGTGACGCCGTGTCCGAGGAACCCCCAGACCCCTTCCTCTGATATGCCCGCTTTTTCGAGTCTCGGCGACTAATCGCCGAACCACATGACATGGTGGACTCGTTGTCGGAGTCCAGCAACTCGCCCGCCGAGCTATAGAAGCTAGTCGCAGACGGCGCGCGGCTAGCCTCTGATGCCGAGGCACCCTCGGATTGGCCCTGAGAAGGGCCTTTTGGTTGGCCCTGAGAAGGGCCTTTTGCTTGGCCCTGGGAAGGGCCTTTTGGTTGGCCCTGAGAAGGGCCTTTTGCTTGGCCCTGAGAAGGGCCTTTTGGTGGGCCCTGAGAAGGGCCTTTTTTAAAACGCCCGGAGGCGGTCCTCGATTGCTTTGGCATAGCCTCCGCAGGTGTCGTAGATGCCGACATGAAATAAAATTGGATAAAAACAGTTAAAATACGCTACGACTGCACAGTGCACTTTAGCCGAACACCGGTCTGCCACTCCGTTACGGTGGTCAGAACCGGGTCGTTGCCCAGGGGACGCGACGTGGACGCAAGCACTGTGGGGTGGTCCCCCAACCTAACCTTTTTTTTTTTTTGTCGCTGAGAAATGCTTTATGCATCCCCGCTCGTGGGGGACGAGACGGGGTATGTGGGACTCCTGTCGAAAACCGCACTCGACAGTATACCCACTAAAACTCAGCGGTGTTCCCACAACGCCGTGATGGGAGGGCTATGGGAAATTGGCTCAGCCTCTGCTTCCACAGCCCTCCCGGCGTATGCCCGCCTAGTTGGCGGGCCCCGCATGCCCCCCATTCAACTGGGGGGCTACGGGAATGGCCGGGAACACCCGGCCACTCCCGTCCGACACTGGTGGAGGCCCGTGCAATACAGGCAAAGGGCGCCCCCGCACCCACCGCCTGCTGGCCTCCACCCGGGAGGAGCCGGAGGTGACTACCAGACCGGCGTCTTCCTCGACCCCTCCCCTCTCCGGAGCGGCGCCGCGCGAGAGAATCATCCCCCGCGCGCGCGCCGCTGCCTCCCTCCGGGACACGACCGCCTGTTCCGCATCGGCGGCCCTGCCCAGTCTACGCCCACTCACCTCCCTCTGTAAGCAGAGGAGGAGTGGGCGTACCCTCTGTAGCCCGGTTCCCTTCACCGACCATCAAGCATGATCGGTGATTGGAACCGTGACCTTTCCCCGCTTGTTGAAGATTAGCCGCCAGCCCCAATTGTCCCCCAAAACCGCACTGGGAGAAATTGGAGCCGACGTTGCCCAGGGTGCGCCACGAGGAGGCTCTTGAACATGCACCCCCCCCCAACCTAACCTTTTTTTTTTTTTTTTTTTTTTTTTTTTTTTTTTTTGTCGCTGAGAAATGCTTTATGCATCCCCGCTCGTGGGGGGACGAGACGGGGTATGTGGGACTCCTGTCGAAATCCGCACTCGACAGTATACCCACTAAAACTCAGCGGTGTTCCCACAACGCCGTGATGGGAGGGCTATGGGAAATCGGCTCAGCCTCTACTTCCACAGCCCTCCCGGCGCATGCCCGCCTAGTTGGCGGGCCCCGCATGCCCCCCATTTGACTGGGGGGCTACGGGAATGGCCGGGTACACCCGGCCACTCCCGTCCGACACTGGTGGAGGCCCGTGCAATACAGGCAAAGGGCGCCCCCGCACCCACCGCCTGCTGGCCTCCACCCGGGAGGAGCCGGAGGTGACTACCAGACCGGCGTCTTCCTCGACCCCTCCCCTCTCCGGAGCGGCGCCGCGTGAGAGAATCATCCCGCGCGCGCGCGCCGCTGCCTCCCTCCGGGACACGACCGCCTGTTCCGCATCGGCGGCCCTGCCCAGTCTACGCCCACTCACCTCCCTCTGTAAGCAGAGGAGGAGTGGACGTATCTGCCCTCTGTAGCCCGGTTCCCTTCACCGACCATCAAGCATGATCGGCGATTGGAACCGCGACCTTTCCCCGCTTGTTGAAGATTAGCCGCCAGCCCCAATTGTCCCCCAAAACCGCACTGGGAGAAATTGGAGCCGACGTTGCCCAGGGTGCGCCACGAGGAGGCTCTTCAACATGCACCCCCCCCCCCCCAACCTAACCTTTTTTTTTTTTTTTTTTTTTGTTTGCGCTGGGAAAAATGCATTACGCATGCCCACCCGTCGGGGGACGGGAGGGGTATGTGGGACTCCCCGGTAGAACCGGTATACCCACTAAACAACCCAGCGGCATTCCCGCATCGTCTGAGTGGAGGGGGACTGGGAATCGGCAGAGCCTTTCCATCCTGCCCCCCGCCGACGACCGCCCGCCTTTACGGCGGGCCCGGCGGGCCCCTCCCGTCGGGGGGGAGGGGCCCAGGAATGACTGACGACGTGGGTGGTGGACAGTGCAATGCAGGAGAAGGCGCCCCCGCGCCTGTCTCCCGCTGTTCACCACCTGGAGGCGCGTGACGACGATCATACAACCGCCGTCTCACGCCCCGTCTTCCCCTGCGGAGCGGCGCCGCGAGAGGGTCTTCCTCCCGCACGCGCTCCGCCGCCTCCTTCTGTGACATTACCTCTTCGCAGAAGGAGGCGACCGCTGCCCAGGCCCCCTCGCTTTCCAGCATCGAGTTGACGACGCCGGGAAGCGAGAGGTCCTGCCCGACTGCTGCGACCAGTGTGTGGCGCAGCTCGGACCAGGCTGGGCACACCTCGAGGGTGTGCTGCGCCGTGTCCTCCGCCGCGCCACAGTCGTGGCACGACGGGGTCTCCTCCCTTTGGATCCGATGCAGGTGCGATCCGAAGCACCCGTGTCCGGACAACACCTGCACCAGACGGAAAGAGAGGAAACCGTGGGACCGCTCGAGCCAATCCTTCAGGACCGGCCCGAGCGCGTCCAGTGTTCGGCGGCCAAATGCGGCAGTGGCGAGGTCCTCCGTCCAGTGATGGACGATTGCGTCCTTCGCCTCTTGCCGCACGGCCTCCCGCTCTTCTGCGGCGGGGGGCTCCCCGAGCGCTTTACGGCGCGCCGTCCATTCGTACACTCTGGTCAGCACCCACGCCTCGAGCTCCCAAGGAGGGGTGCCGGCCAGAGCGCACGCCGCAGAGAAGCCTACCGAGCGGTAGGCCCTCGCCACCCGCAGTGCAATGGCCCTTTGGGGCCTGCGGATGGCCATGGCGTTCTCCCGTCTGTGGAGGGAGTCCGCCCAGATTGGGGCCCCGTAAAGGGCCATGCTCCTGAGGATGCCGGCATACAAGCGCCGGCATCGCGCCTTCGGACCCCCCAGATTCGGGAGGAGCCACGACAAGGCGTTCGCGGCCTTCAGCAGGCGCGTCGACAGACCGCTAAAGTGTGGGCCGAAGCGCCACCTGCTGTCGAGGACAAGGCCCAAGTACTTCATCTGGGCCTTGACCTCGATCCTGACGCCCTCCACTATAATGTGGCCGTCGGGAGGGATGCGCTGCCGTGGACCGTGAAAATACACGGCCTCGGTTTTGTGCAGCGCAACCTTCAGTCCGAGGCGGCGAATCCTTCCTGCCACTAAGGATCCGCCGGCAGAGGCCAGACTGGCCGCCTCCCTGAAGTCCCTCCCCCGGGCGACGAGGAGGGTGTCATCCGCGTAGCAGATGACGCTCGTGCCACGAAGGAGGGTTCCCCGCAGGAGCCAGTCGAATCCAATGTTCCACAGCAGTGGTCCTAGGACCGACCCCTGTGGAACACCAGACTCTGCGCCGTATCGCCTCACTGCGGCCGTCTTGTCCGAGAGGAGGACCACCCGGTCCTCCAAGTAGCTGGCCAAGAGTTGGCGCAGGTACTGAGGCACTCCGTGGTATCGGAGCGCCTCCAAGATTGTCGAGTGGGGGACGGAGTTGAAGGCGTTGGCTATGTCGAATGACACCGCCAGCACTCCGTCGCCCGCCTCCACGGCCTCCCTCACCTGGCCCTTGAGTAGGGCGAGCGCGTCGACCGTCGAACGACCCCGTCGGAAACCGAATTGGGCGTCCGACAGGTCCGGCCCCACCGTCCCCAGCAGGCTCTTTAGCCGGTCGGCGATTATCCCCTCGAACAACTTACCGACCTCATCGAGCAAGACGATGGGCCGGTAAGCCGAGGGGGAGTCCGCCGGGCGTCCCTCCTTTCGGAGCAGGCATAGCCGCCCCTCCTTCCAAGGTTTCGGGAACCTCCCAGTCGTAAGACACGCGCTGAAGAGGTCCCGAAACCTCTCCTCCATGTGTGAGGCGGCGATGGCCACCACCCGTGCGGGAACGCCGTCCGGCCCTGGGGCTGTGTTCTTTGCGCGGAGGTGTATAGTCCCCGCGCAAAGTTCCACCGCCGTAACCGGGGGGACCTCCTCCTCCGGCGGAGCCGCCTTCCGCGGTGGATCCATCACTGGCGGGGTGAAGTCAGTCCTGGACGGAAACAGGGACCGGATCACCCCGTCCAGCAATGCCGGCTCGAGGGTCTCCGTCAGTGGAAGACCACAGGGGCGCAATTTGTTCCGCGCCGCCTTGTATGGTCTTCCAAATGGGTCCCTGTCGAGACCCTCCAACATTTCGGCTCTCGCCGAATCCTCGGCCGCGCGCATGGCCGACTTCAGGACCGTCTTTGCCGCGACGTACGTGGCATAGAGGGCCTCCTCGCTGGTGGGGTCTCGGTGCCTGCGCCTTCGACTCCGCGTGTAGGCCCTCCTGGCCGCCACGCAGGCGGTTCGGAGCCCCGCCAGTTCCTCCGACCACCAATAGACGGCGCGGCGGGGGGCTGGGCGGCGAGACCGGGGCATGCTGGAGTTGCACACCTCGGTCAGGGACCTCCTCAGCTGAACCGCTGCGGCGTCCACGTCCAGGACCTCGACAGGAGGCGCGAGCCAGTCCTGGACGAACGCCGCCTCCTCCGCAGCCTCTCGGTCCAGGCGGGTGAGAGCCCACCGTGGGAACGCAGATTGGCCCGAGCCTGGAGCAATTCCCTGGGAGCTCTGGGTGGAGCTGATGTCGAACCGCACATATCGGTGGTCCGACAAGGTCTCCACCATCTCCACCCGCCAGTTCACGACGCGGGCGGCTAGCACGGGGGTGGCAAACGAGACGTCGACCACTGATCCTCCCCGTTGCCGCACACACGTGTGAACGGTCCCTCTGTTCAGGAGGGACACACCGCACGACGCCGCCCAAAACTCCACGGCGCGTCCCCGGACGTTGCAGGACCCGGCCGGGTTGCCCCAGGCCGTCGACTTGGCGTTCAGGTCACCTAGTACGGCGACCTGGCGTGGCGCCGCCCTCCCGACCACCGCGGTGAGGATTTCGAGAAAGTTCTCGAAATCCGAGAGAGGGCGGTTCGGGGAGAAATAGACGCCCACAAGGGCTAATTCTCCCCACGCGGCGGCCACGTATCCCGGTCCCCTCTCTAAGAGCGAGAGGGGAGGGGAGTCCGTGGAAGACCGCGTCACCAATGCCACCAAGCCGTCCCGATCGCCCAGCCAACGGCCAGGGACTGAGTACGGCTCGGCGACAGCCGCCACGTCCACCAACCACTCGGCCATGGTCTGCATCAGCAGATCCTGGGCCGCTCTGCAGTGGTTGGTGTTCGCCTGGAGGATGCGATGCTTGACCGAACTATCCATCGACAGACATCGCACCCCCTTCCACAACCGCCGCCGATGTCCCAGCCTCAGGGACGGCAACGGTGGCAGCGACAGGCCGGATCAGCGCCTGCGCTTTGCCCTTCTTAGGGGGAGGATTGCACTTCCTCCCCATCATCACGTGGCCTGCCGGGCAGCCACTGGCGGCACACACCGCACAGTGCGGCGTGGCGGCCTCGCAGGAGGCCGACTTGTGGCCTTCCTTGCCACAGCGGAAGCATTTGTCCGCCCTGTCGACCTCGGACGGACAAAGGGCCCGAGTGTGTCCGACTCCAAGACACTTGTAGCAGCGCAGAGGCTGGGCTGCAAGTGCCCGGACTACACCCGAGCTGAACCCGACAGTCAGCCGTCCCTTGGCTAGGACGGCTGCAGCTGCGGCGACTGGGCACTCGAGGCGAATGGTGCCCATGCCGCCGCGGCCGGGCCTGATGGCCCGACCTTGCACCGCTGTAACGCCACAGCCCCCCATCGCAGCGACCGCCGCCACCACCTCCTCTTTGGTGACCGAGTCGTCGAGGTCGGTCACCTCCAAGGCCACAGACTTTACGGGCCTGGTGACCTTGGCCGCGTCGGCGATGACCTCTCGCAGTTTGGTTGCGAAGAGGTCCGCGTTGGCGCCGCCCTGAGCCCCCGGGAACTCGAACATTCGAGCCCCGGCCTGGGTCCGGCGGCAGGAGACTGCACCGATCCCCAGCTGGGTAGGGTCGGCGTTGGCACGCGCCCGCATCATTACGGACGCGTACGTCTCTCCCCGCTCCACAGCCTCAGCGGTGAGCGTCACCACAACGGCTGCGGTCTTCGGAGGAACCAGCTTCCTCTTTGACTTGGCGGCGGGGGCCCCATTAGCTACAGGAGCAGCAGCGGGAGCAGCGGCGGTGGGCTTGGCGGCCGACGTCTTCCCCTTCCCCTTTCCCTTGCCTTTTGTCTGGGACGGGCCGGGAGTGGTGGTGGCGGGGGTGGTAGGGGCAGCCAGGGCCTTCTTTTTGCCCTTTTTCACCTTCGTCCACCCCTGCTGGTTGGATGGGGTGGTGGACGGAAGATGGGCGTCCTGGGAGGACAGCTCAGGCTGGCGTGGCCGACTGTCCGCCGCGAGCGGCGGTCGCAGGCGTTTCTCCGGCAAGAGCCTGTCCTCTATGCCCGCAAGACAGGCTCTCGTGAAGGCCCTTTCCTCCATTACGACCTTGCGGATTACATCCTCAAGGTTGGAGGGCGGGGCCTCAGCCGCTGGTCTCGGCTCGGACACCTTAGTATTTGGCCGGGCCGTGGCTTCAGCCAGCTTCAGATGAAGCTGGCTGACCTCTGACTGCAGGCGATCGACTTTCGCCTGCAGTTGCCGCGTTTCGTCGGTAGCCTTCCGCTGCACCAGCTCCCCGACTATGCCGCGCATGCTCGCGGCCCTACATTTAAGGGACTTTTGGAATGTCCCTTTTAAATTGGAGGACTTGGAGGCGACTGCCACTATCTCCTCTTCGTCCTCCTCAGCCATCAACTGCAGCTCCGCCAGGGAGTGGTCCGCGTAGTGGACGCGGGACGCGCCGTACCCGGATTTGGCCCGGGCGGCGTGCGTCCGTTGCTCCGTGGCCGCAACCCGCTCCTCCAGGTCTTGTTGGACCTGCGCCCGTCGAGACAGGTCCAACTGGCGTTGGGCTTCTGCCAGACCCACGTCGTGGGTGTCAGACACCGGCCTCTTGGCCCTCGGCTGTGACGCCGTGTCCGAGGAACCCCCAGACCCCTTCCTCTGATATGCCCGCTTTTTCGAGTCTCGGCGACTAATCGCCGAACCACATGACATGGTGGACTCGTTGTCGGAGTCCAGCAACTCGCCCGCCGAGCTATAGAAGCTAGTCGCAGACGGCGCGCGGCTAGCCTCTGATGCCGAGGCACCCTCGGATTGGCCCTGAGAAGGGCCTTTTGGTTGGCCCTAATAAGGGCCTTTTGCTTGGCCCTGGGAAGGGCCTTTTGGTTGGCCCTGAGAAGGGCCTTTTGCTTGGCCCTGAGAAGGGCCTTTTGGAGGGCCCTGAGAAGGGCCTTTTTTAAAACGCCCGGAGGCGGTCCTCGATTGCTTTGGCATAGCCTCCGCAGGTGTCGTAGATGCCGACATGAAATAAAATTGGATAAAAACAGTTAAAATACGCTACGACTGCACAGTGCACTTTAGCCGAACACCGGTCTGCCACTCCGTTACGGTGGTCAGAACCGGGTCGTTGCCCAGGGGACGCGACGTGGACGCAAGCACTGTGGGGTGGTCCCCCAACCTAACCTTTTTTTTTTTTTGTCGCTGAGAAATGCTTTATGCATCCCCGCTCGTGGGGGACGAGACGGGGTATGTGGGACTCCTGTCGAAAACCGCACTCGACAGTATACCCACTAAAACTCAGCGGTGTTCCCACAACGCCGTGATGGGAGGGCTATGGGAAATTGGCTCAGCCTCTGCTTCCACAGCCCTCCCGGCGTATGCCCGCCTAGTTGGCGGGCCCCGCATGCCCCCCATTCAACTGGGGGGCTACGGGAATGGCCGGGAACACCCGGCCACTCCCGTCCGACACTGGTGGAGGCCCGTGCAATACAGGCAAAGGGCGCCCCCGCACCCACCGCCTGCTGGCCTCCACCCGGGAGGAGCCGGAGGTGACTACCAGACCGGCGTCTTCCTCGACCCCTCCCCTCTCCGGAGCGGCGCCGCGCGAGAGAATCATCCCCCGCGCGCGCGCCGCTGCCTCCCTCCGGGACACGACCGCCTGTTCCGCATCGGCGGCCCTGCCCAGTCTACGCCCACTCACCTCCCTCTGTAAGCAGAGGAGGAGTGGGCGTACCCTCTGTAGCCCGGTTCCCTTCACCGACCATCAAGCATGATCGGTGATTGGAACCGTGACCTTTCCCCGCTTGTTGAAGATTAGCCGCCAGCCCCAATTGTCCCCCAAAACCGCACTGGGAGAAATTGGAGCCGACGTTGCCCAGGGTGCGCCACGAGGAGGCTCTTCAACATGCACCCCCCCCCAACCTAACCTTTTTTTTTTTTTTTTTTTTTTTTTTTTTTTTGTCGCTGAGAAATGCTTTATGCATCCCCGCTCGTGGGGGGACGAGACGGGGTATGTGGGACTCCTGTCGAAATCCGCACTCGACAGTATACCCACTAAAACTCAGCGGTGTTCCCACAACGCCGTGATGGGAGGGCTATGGGAAATCGGCTCAGCCTCTACTTCCACAGCCCTCCCGGCGCATGCCCGCCTAGTTGGCGGGCCCCGCATGCCCCCCATTTGACTGGGGGGCTACGGGAATGGCCGGGTACACCCGGCCACTCCCGTCCGACACTGGTGGAGGCCCGTGCAATACAGGCAAAGGGCGCCCCCGCACCCACCGCCTGCTGGCCTCCACCCGGGAGGAGCCGGAGGTGACTACCAGACCGGCGTCTTCCTCGACCCCTCCCCTCTCCGGAGCGGCGCCGCGTGAGAGAATCATCCCGCGCGCGCGCGCCGCTGCCTCCCTCCGGGACACGACCGCCTGTTCCGCATCGGCGGCCCTGCCCAGTCTACGCCCACTCACCTCCCTCTGTAAGCAGAGGAGGAGTGGACGTATCTGCCCTCTGTAGCCCGGTTCCCTTCACCGACCATCAAGCATGATCGGCGATTGGAACCGCGACCTTTCCCCGCTTGTTGAAGATTAGCCGCCAGCCCCAATTGTCCCCCAAAACCGCACTGGGAGAAATTGGAGCCGACGTTGCCCAGGGTGCGCCACGAGGAGGCTCTTCAACATGCACCCCCCCCCCCCCCCCAACCTAACCTAACCTAACCTTTTTTTTTTTTTTTTTTTTTTTTTTTGTCGCTGAGAAATGACATTACGCATCTCCGCTCGTCGGGGGACGAGACGGGGTATGTGGGACTCCCTGCCAGAGTGGCAGTATACCCACTAAAACTCAGCGGTGTTCCCGCGACGCCGTGATGGGAGGGCTATGGGAAATTGGCTCAGCCTCTGCTTCCACAGCCCTCCCGGCGTATGCCCGCCTAGTTGGCGGGCCCCGCATGCCCCCCAGGTTGGGGGGCTACGGGAATGGCCGGGAACACCTGGCCATTCCCGTCCGACACTGGTGGAGGCCCGTGCAATACAGGCAAGGGTGCCCCCGCACCCGTTGCCTGCTGGCCTCCACCGGGGAGGAGTCGGAGATGGCCGTCATACTGACGTCTTCTCCGACCCCTCCTCCGCCTTCGGAGCGCCGCCGCGTGAGGATCGTCCTCCCGCGCGCGCTCCGCCGCCTCCTTCTGGGACATGACGTGTTCGCAGAAGGAGGCCACTGCCGCCCAGGACCTCTCATCGCCCAGCATGGCGTTGACCAAACCGGGGAGTGAGAGGTCCAGTCCGATCACCGAAGTGAGACCGCGGCGCGGCTCGGACCACGACGGGCACACAGCGAGGGTGTGCTGCGCCGCGTCCTCCGCCGCACCGCAGTCGTGGCACGACGATGTCTCCTCCCGTCCGATCCGGCGCAGGTACGATCCGAAACAACCGTGCCCGGACAGCACCTGCACCAGACGGAATGAGAGGAACCCGTGCGACCGATCGAGCCAGTCTCGCAGGACCGGCCCGATCGCGTCGAGGGTTCGGCGGCCGAAGGCTGCGGTGGCGAGGTCCCTCGTCCAATGGACGACGATGGCGTCCCTCGCCTCCCGCCGGACGGCCTCCCGCTCTTCCGGGGCGGGGCGTTCTCCTCTCGCCCTCCGCCCCGCCGTCCATTCGTATACTCTGGCGAGCACCCACGCCTCGAGTTCCCAAGGAGGGGTGCCAGCCAGAGCACACGCTGCCGCGAAACCCACCGTGCGGTAGGCCCGCGACACCCGCTGGGCTATGGCCCTTTGGGGGGCCCGCAAGGCGGCGGCGTTCTCCCGCCTTTGGAGGGAGTCCTCCCAGATAGGGGCCCCGTAAAGGGCCATGCTCCTCAAGATGCCGGCGTAGAGTTGCCGACATCGCGCGCTGGGCCCCCCCAAATTGGGGAGCAGCCACGAGAGGGCACCCGCAGTCTTCAGCAGGCGCGTCGATAGCTCGCTAAAATGCGGGCCGAAACGCCACCTGCTGTCGAGTACAAGGCCCAGATATTTCATCTGGGCCTTCACCTCGATTCGGACGCCCTCCACAAATATGTGGGCGTCTGGTGGTTGGCGCTGCCGAGGCCCGTGGAAGAACACAGCCTCGGTCTTGTGCAGTGCCACCGTCAATCCTAGGCGGCGGATCCTCCCTGCGACCAAGGATCCGCCCGCCGAGGCCAAGTTGGCCGCCTCCCTGAAACTCTCCCCCCGGGCGGTGAGGAGAGTGTCATCCGCGTAGCAGACGACACTCGTACCTCGGAGGAGAGTTCCCCGCAAGAGCCAGTCGTAGCCGACGTTCCAGAGGAGAGGTCCCAGGACTGACCCCTGTGGAACGCCGGCCTCGACTGCGTACCTCCGGACTTGGCCAGCCCTGTTCACGAGGACGATCGCCCGATCCTCCAGGTAGCTGGCCAGTAGACGCCGCATATATCGAGGCACCCCGTGGAATCGGAGTGCCTCTAGGATGGTGCTGTGGGGAACAGAGTTGAAGGCGTTGGCTATGTCGAATGACACCGCCAACAATCCGTCCCCCACCTCCACCGCCTCCTTCACCTGCCTCTTGAGGCAGGCCAGCGCGTCCACCGTCGAACGCTCAGCCCGAAAACCGAACTGAGCGTCCGACAAGTCCGGCCCGATACGCCGCATATGGCCCTTTAGGCGGGCAGCGATTATCCCCTCGAACATTTTTCCGACCTCATCGAGCAGAACGATGGGCCGGTATGCCGAGGGGGAGTCTGCAGGGCGGCCCTCCTTGCGAAGGAGGCACAACTGCCCCTCCTTCCACGGTTTCGGGAACCTTCCAGACGCAAGGCATGCGCTGAAGAGGTCCCGAAACCGCTCCTCCATTTGGGTGGCGGCAATTGCCACCAACCTCGCCGGGACACCGTCGGGGCCCGGAGCCGTCTTCTTGGCGCGGATATGCACAATCGCCGCGCCAAGTTCCGACTCCGTGACAGGAGAGGGAGCCTCCTCTTCCTCCTCCTCCTCCTCCAGCGGAACCTAACCTAACCTTTTTTTTTTTTTTTTTTTTTGTCGCTGAGAAATGCTTTATGCATCCCCGCTCGTGGGGGACGAGACGGGGTATGTGGGACTCCTGTCGAAATCCGCAACCGACAGTATACCCACTAAAACTCAGCGGTGTTCCCACAACGCCGTGATGGGAGG
Source organism: Brachylomia viminalis (assembly GCA_937001585.2). NCBI lineage: Eukaryota > Metazoa > Arthropoda > Insecta > Lepidoptera > Noctuidae > Brachylomia > Brachylomia viminalis. Next base: position 25,095,785 of record OW443314.2, on the reverse strand, counting down.
GCTATGGGAAATTGGCTCAGCCTCTGCTTCCACAGCCCTCCCGGCGTATGCCCGCCTATATGGCGGGCCCCGCATGCCCCCCATTTAACTGGGGGGGCTACGGGAATGGCCGGGAACACCCGGCCACTCCCGTCCGACACTGGTGGAGGCCCGTGCAATACAGGCAAAGGGTGCCCCCGCACCCACCGCCTGCTGGCCTCCACCCGGGAGGAGCCGGAGGTGACTACCAGACCGGCGTCTTCCTCGACCCCTCCCCTCTCCGGAGCGGCGCCGCGCGAGAGAATCATCCCCCGCGCGCGCGCCGCTGCCTCCCTCCGGGACACGACCGCCTGTTCCGCATCGGCGGCCCTGCCCAGTCTACGCCCACTCACCTCCCTCTGTAAGCAGAGGAGGAGTGGACGTATCTGCCCTCTGTAGCCCGGTTCCCTTCACCGACCATCAAGCATGATCGGCGATTGGAACCGCGACCTTTCCCCGCTTGTTGAAGATTAGCCGCCAGCCCCAATTGTCCCCCAAAACCGCACTGGGAGAAATTGGAGCCGACGTTGCCCAGGGTGCGCCACGAGGAGGCTCTTCAACATGCACCCCAACCTAACCTTTTTTTTTTTTTTTTTGTTTGCGCTGGGAAAAATGCATTACGCATGCCCACCCGTCGGGGGACGGGAGGGGTATGTGGGACTCCCCGGTAGAACCGGTATACCCACTAAACAACCCAGCGGCATTCCCGCATCGTCTGAGTGGAGGGGGACTGGGAATCGGCAGAGCCTTTCCATCCTGCCCCCCGCCGACGACCGCCCGCCTTTACGGCGGGCCCGGCGGGCCCGTCCCGTCGGGGGGGAGGGGCCCAGGAATGACTGACGACGTGGGTGGTGGACAGTGCAATGCAGGAGAAGGCGCCCCCGCGCCTGTCTCCCGCTGTTCACCACCTGGAGGCGCGTGACGACGATCATACAACCGCCGTCTCACGCCCCGTCTTCGCCTGCGGAGCGGCGCCGCGAGAGGGTCTTCCTCCCGCACGCGCTCCGCCGCCTCCTTCTGTGACATTACCTCTTCGCAGAAGGAGGCGACCGCTGCCCAGGCCCCCTCGCTTTCCAGCATCGAGTTGATGACGCCGGGAAGCGAGAGGTCCTGCCCGACCGCTGCGACCAAAGGTAGGCGCAGCTCGGACCAGGCCGGGCACACCTCGAGGGTGTGCTGTGCCGTGTCCTCCGCCGCGCCACAGTCGTGGCACGACGGGGTCTCCTCCCTTTGGATCCGGTGCAGGTGCGATCCGAAGCATCCGTGGCCGGACAACACCTGCACCAGACGGAAAGAGAGGAAACCGTGGGACCGCTCGAGCCAATCCTTCAGGACCGGCCCGAGCGCGTCCAGTGTTCGGCGGCCGAATGCGGCAGTGGCGAGGTCCTCCGTCCAGTGATGGACGATTGCGTCCTTCGCCTCTTGCCGCACGGCCTCCCGCTCTTCTGCGGCGGGGGGCTCCCCGAGCGCCTTACGGCGCGCCGTCCATTCGTACACTCTGGTCAGCACCCACGCCTCGAGCTCCCAAGGAGGGGTGCCGGCCAGAGCGCACGCCGCAGAGAAGCCTACCGAGCGGTAGGCCCTCGCCACCCGCAGTGCAATGGCCCTTTGGGGCCTGCGGATGGCCGTGGCGTTCTCCCGCCTGTGGAGGGAGTCTGCCCAGATTGGGGCCCCGTAAAGGGCCATGCTCCTGAGGATGCCGGCATACAAGCGCCGGCATCGCGCCTTCGGACCCCCCAGGTTCGGGAGGAGCCACGACAGGGCGTTCGCGGCCTTCAGCAGGCGCGTCGACAGCGCGCTAAAGTGTGGGCCGAAGCGCCACCTGCTGTCGAGGACAAGGCCCAAGTACTTCATCTGGGCCTTGACCTCGATCCTGACGCCCTCCACTATAATGTGGCCGTCGGGAGGGATGCGCTGCCGTGGACCGTGAAAATACACGGCCTCGGTTTTGTGCAGCGCAACCTTCAACCCCAGGCGGCGAATCCTTCCTGCCACTAAGGATCCGCCGGCAGAGGCCAGACTGGCCGCCTCCCTGAAGTCCCTCCCCCGGGCGACGAGGAGGGTGTCATCCGCGTAACAGATGACGCTCGTGCCACGGAGGAGGGTTCCCCGCAGGAGCCAGTCGAATCCAATGTTCCACAGCAGTGGTCCTAGGACCGACCCCTGTGGAACACCGGACTCTGCGCCGTATCGCCTCACTGCGGCCGTCTTGTCCGAGAGGAGGACCACCCGGTCCTCCAAGTAGCTGGCCAAGAGTTGGCGCAGGTACTGAGGCACTCCGTGGTACCGGAGCGCCTCCAAGATTGTCGAGTGGGGGACGGAGTTGAAGGCGTTGGCTATGTCGAATGACACCGCCAACACTCCGTCGCCCGCCTCCACGGCCTCCCTCACCTGGCCCTTGAGTAGGGCCAGCGCGTCGACCGTCGAACGACCCCGTCGGAAACCGAATTGGGCGTCCGACAGGTCCGGCCCCACCGTCCTCAGCAGGCTCTTTAGCCGGTCGGCGATTATCCCCTCGAACAACTTACCGACCTCATCGAGCAAGACGATGGGCCGGTAAGCCGAGGGGGAGTCCGCCGGGCGTCCCTCCTTTCGGAGCAGGCATAGCCGCCCCTCCTTCCAAGGTTTCGGGAACCTCCCAGTCGTAAAACACGCGCTGAACAGGTCCCGAAACCTCTCCTCCATCTGTAAGGCGGCGATGGCCACCACCCGTGCGGGAACGCCGTCCGGCCCTGGGGCTGTGTTCTTTGCGCGGAGGTGTAGAGTCCCCGCGCAAAGTTCCACCGCCGTAACCGGTGGGACCTCCTCCTCCGGCGGAGCCGCCTCCCGCGGGGGATCCATCACTGGCGGGGTGAAGTCGGTCCTGGACGGAAACAGGGACCGGACCACCCCGTCCAGCAGTGCCGGCTCGAGGGTCTCCGTCAGTGGAAGACCACAGGGGCGCAGTTTATTCCGCGCCGCCTTGTATGGTCTTCCAAATGGGTCCCTGTCGAGACCCTCTAACATCTCGGCTCTCGCCGAATCTTCGGCCGCGCGCATTGCCGACTTGAGGACAGTCTTTGCGTCAACGTACGTGGCATAGAGGGCCTCCTCGTTGGTGGGGTCTCGGTGCCTGCGCCTTCGACTCCGCGTGTAGGCCCTCCTGGCTGCCACGCAGGCGGTTCGGAGCCCCGCCAGTTCCTCCGACCACCAATAGACGGCGCGGCGGGGAGCTGGGCGGCGAGACCGGGGCATGCTGGAGTTGCACACCTCGGTCAGCGACCTCCTCAGCTGAACCGCTGCGGCGTCCACGTCCAGGACCTCGACAGGAGGTGCGAGCCAGTCCTGGACGAACGCCGCCTCCTCCGCAGCCTCTCGGTCCAGGCGGGTGAGAGCCCACCGTGGGAACGCAGATTGGCCCGAGCCTGGAGCAATTCCCCGGGAGCTCTGGGTGGAGCTGATGTCGAACCGCACATATCGGTGGTCCGACAAGGTCTCCACCGTCTCCACCCGCCAGTTCACGACGTGGGCGGCTAGCACGGGGGTGGCAAACGATACGTCGACCACTGATCCTCCCCGTTGCCGCACACACGTGTGAACGGTCCCTCTGTTCAGGAGGGACACACCGCACGACGCCGCCCAAAACTCCACGGCGCGTCCCCGGACGTTGCAGGACCCGGCCGGGTTGCCCCAGGCCGTCGACTTGGCGTTCAGGTCACCCAGTACGGCGACCTGGCGTGGCGCCGCCCTCCCGACCACCGCGGTGAGGATTTCGAGAAAGTTCTCGAAATCCGAGAGAGGGCGGTTCGGGGAGAAATAGACGCCCACAAGGGCTAATTCTCCCCACGCGGCGGCCACGTATCCCGGTCCCCTCTCTAAGAGCGAGAGGGGAGGGGAGTCCGTGGAAGACCGCGTCACCAATGCCACCAAGCCGTCCCGATCGCCCAGCCAACGGCCAGGGACTGAGTACGGCTCGGCGACAGCCGCCACGTCCACCAACCACTCGGCCATGGTCTGCATCAGCAGATCCTGGGCCGCTCTGCAGTGGTTGGTGTTCGCCTGGAGGATGCGATGCTTGACCGAACTATCCATCGACAGACATCGCACCCCCCTCCACAACCGCCGCCGATGTCCCAGCCTCAGGGACGGCAACGGTGGCAGCGACAGGCCGGATCAGCGTCTGCGCTTTGCCCTTCTTAGGGGGAGGATTGCACTTCCTCCCCATCATCACGTGGCCTGCCGGGCAGCCACTGGCGGCACACACCGCACAGTGCGGCGTGGCGGCCTCGCAGGAGGCCGACTTGTGGCCTTCCTTGCCACAGCGGAAGCATTTGTCCGCCCTGTCGACCTCGGACGGACAAAGGGCCCGAGTGTGCCCGACTCCAAGACACTTGTAGCAGCGCAGAGGCTGGGCTGCAAGTGCCCGGACTACACCCGAGCTGAACCCGACAGTCAGCCGTCCCTTGGCTAGGACGGCTGCAGCTGCGGCGACTGGGCACTCGAGGCGAATGGTGCCCATGCCGCCGCGGCCGGGCCTGATGGCCCGACCTTGCACCGCTGTGACGCCACAGCCCCCCATCGCTGCGACCGCCGCCACCACCTCCTCTTTGGTGACCGAGTCGTCGAGGTCGGTCACCTCCAAGGCCACAGACTTTACGGGCCTGGTGACCTTGGCCGCGTCGGCGATGACCTCTCGCAGCTTGGTTGCGAAGAGGTCCGCGTTGGCGCCGCCCTGAGCCCCCGGGAACTCGAACATTCGAGCCCCGGCCTGGGTCCGGCGGCAGGAGACTGTGCCGATCCCCAGCTGGGTGGGATCGGCGTTGGCACGCGCCCGCATCATTACGGACGCGTACGTCTCCCCCCGCTCCACAGCCTCAGCGGTGAGCGTCACCACTACGGCTGCGGTCTTCGGAGGAACCAGCTTCCTCTTTGACTTGGCGGCGGGGGCCCCATTAGCTGCAGGAGCAGCAGCAGGAGCAGCGGCGTTGGGCTTCGGGGCCGACGTCTTCCCCTTCCCCTTTCCCTTGCCTGTTTTCTGAGGCGGGCCGGGAGGGGTGGTGGCGGGGGTGGCAGGGGCAGCCACCGTCTTGGACTTCTTTTTGCCCTTTTTCACCTTCGTCCACCCCTGCTGGTTGGATGGGGTGGTGGACGGAAGATGGGCGTCCTGGGAGGACAGTTCTGGCTGGCGTGGCCGACTGTCCGCCGCGAGCGGCGGTCGCAGGCGTTTCTCCGGCAAGAGCCTGTCCTCTATGCCCGCAAGACAGGCTCTCGTGAAGGCCCTTTCCTCCATTACGACCTTGCGGATTACATCCTCAAGGTTGGAGGGCGGGGCCTCAGCCGCTGGTCTCGGCTCGGACACCTTAGTATTTGGCCGGGCCGTGGCTTCAGCCAGCTTCAGATGAAGCTGGCTGACCTCTGACTGCAGGCGATCGACTTTCGCCTGCAGTTGCCGCGTTTCGTCGGACGCCTTGCGTTGCACCAGCTCTCCGACGATGCAGCGCATGCTCGCGGCCCTGCATTTAAGGGACTTTTGAAAAGTCCCTCTTAAGTTAGAGGACTTAGAGGCGACTGCCACTATCTCCTCTTCGTCCTCCTCAGCCATCAGCTGCAGCTCCGCAAGGGAGTGGTCCGCATAGTGGACGCGGGACGCGCCGTACCCGGACTTGGCCCGGGCGGTGTGCGTCCGTTGCTCCGTGGCCGCAACCCGCTCCTCCAGGTCTTGCTGGACCTGCACCCGCCGCGACAGGTCCAACTGGCGTTGGGCTTCTGCCAGACCCACGTCGTGGGTGTCAGACACCGGCCTCTTGGCCCTCGGCTGTGACGCAGTGTCCGAGGAACCCCCAGACCCCTTCCGCTGATAAGCCCGCTTCATTGTGTCCCGGCGAGCAATCGCCGAACCACACGACATGATGGACTCGTCGTCGGAGTCCAGCAACTCGCCCGCCGAGCTATAGAAGCTAGTCGCAGACTGCGCGCGACTAGCCTCTGATGCCGAGGCACCCTCAGATTGGCCCTGAGAAGGGCCTTTTGGTTGGCCCTGAGAAGGGCCTTTTGGGAGGCCCTGAGAAGGGCCTTTTGGTTGGCCCTGAGAAGGGCCTTTTGCTTGGCCCTGAGAAGGGCCTTTTGGTTGGCCCTGAGAAGAGCCTTTTTTAAAACGCCCGGAGGCGGTCCTCAATTGCTTTGGCATAGCCTCCGCAGGTGTCGTAGATGCCGACATGAAATAAAATTGGATAATAGGATAAAATACGCTACGACTGCACAGTGCACTTTAGCCGAACACCGGTCTGCCACTCCGTTACGGTGGTCAGAACCGGGTCGTTGCCCAGGGGACGCGACGTGGACGCAAGCACTGTGGGGTGGTCCCCCACCCCAACCTAACCTAACCTTTTTTTTTTTTTTTTTTTTTTTTGTTTGCGCTGGGAAAAATGCATTACGCATGCCCACCCGTCGGGGGACGGGAGGGGTATGTGGGACTCCCCGGTAGAACCGGTATACCCACTTAACAACCCAGCGGCATTCCCGCATCGTCTGAGTGGAGGGGGACTGGGAATCGGCAGAGCCTTTCCATCCTGCCCCCCGCCGACGACCGCCCGCCTTTACGGCGGGCCCGGCGGGCCCCTCCCGTCGGGGGGGAGGGGCCCAGGAATGACTGACGACGTGGGTGGTGGACAGTGCAATGCAGGAGAAGGCGCCCCCGCGCCTGTCTCCCGCTGTTCACCACCTGGAGGCGCGTGACGACGATCATACAACCGCCGTCTCACGCCCCGTCTTCGCCTGCGGAGCGGCGCCGCGAGAGGGTCTTCCTCCCGCACGCGCTCCGCCGCCTCCTTCTGTGACATTACCTCTTCGCAGAAGGAGGCGACCGCTGCCCAGGCCCCCTCGCTTTCCAGCATCGAGTTGATGACGCCGGGAAGCGAGAGGTCCTGCCCGACCGCTGCGACCAAAGGTAGGCGCAGCTCGGACCAGGCCGGGCACACCTCGAGGGTGTGCTGTGCCGTGTCCTCCGCCGCGCCACAGTCGTGGCACGACGGGGTCTCCTCCCTTTGGATCCGGTGCAGGTGCGATCCGAAGCATCCGTGGCCGGACAACACCTGCACCAGACGGAAAGAGAGGAAAAACCTAACCTAACCTTTTTTTTTTTTTTTTTTTTTTTTTTTTTGTCGCTGAGAAATGCTTTATGCATCCCCGCTCGTGGGGGACGAGACGGGGTATGTGGGACTCCTGTCGAAAACCGCACTCGACAGTATACCCACTAAAACTCAGCGGTGTTCCCACAACGCCGTGATGGGAGGGCTATGGGAAATTGGCTCAGCCTCTGCTTCCACAGCCCTCCCGGCGTATGCCCGCCTAGTTGGCGGGCCCCGCATGCCCCCCATTCAACTGGGGGGCTACGGGAATGGCCGGGAACACCCGGCCACTCCCGTCCGACACTGGTGGAGGCCCGTGCAATACAGGCAAAGGGCGCCCCCGCACCCACCGCCTGCTGGCCTCCACCCGGGAGGAGCCGGAGGTGACTACCAGACCGGCGTCTTCCTCGACCCCTCCCCTCTCCGGAGCGGCGCCGCGCGAGAGAATCATCCCCCGCGCGCGCGCCGCTGCCTCCCTCTCCCCCGCGCGCGCGCCGCTGCCTCCCTCAACCTAACCTTTTTTTTTTTTTTTTTTTTTTTTTTTTTTTTTTTTTTTTTTTTTTTGTCGCTGAGAAATGCTTTATGCATCCCCGCTCGTGGGGGACGAGACGGGGTATGTGGGACTCCTGTCGAAATCCACAACCGACAGTATACCCACTAAAACTCAGCGGTGTTCCCACAACGCCGTGATGGGAGGGCTATGGGAAAATGGCTCAGCCTCTGCTTCCACAGCCCTCCCGGCGTATGCCCGCCTAGATGGCGGGCCCCGCATGCCCCCCATTTAACTGGGGGGCTACGGGAATGGCCGGGAACACCCGGCCACTCCCGTCCGACACTGGTGGAGGCCCGTGCAATACAGGCAAAGGGCGCCCCCGCACCCACCGCCTGCTGGCCTCCACCCGGGAGGAGCCGGAGGTGACTACCATACCGGCGTCTTCCTCGACCCCTCCCCTCTCCGGAGCGGCGCCACGCGAGAGAATCATCACCCCGCGCGCGCGCCGCTGCCTCCCTCCGGGACACGACCGCCTATTCCGCAGCGGCGGCCGTGCCCAGTCTACGCCCACTCACCTCCCTCTGTAAGCAGAGGAGGAGTGGGCGTATCTGCCCTCTGTAGCCCGGTTCCCTTCACCGACCATCAAGCATGATCGGTGATTGGAACCGTGACCTTTCCCCGCTTGTTGAAGATTAGCCGCCAGCCCCAATTGTCCACCAAAACCGCACTGGGAGAAATTGGAGCCGACGTTGCCCAGGGTGCGCCACGAGGAGGCTCTTCAACATGCACCCCCCCTCAACCTAACCTAACCTTTTTTTTTTTTTTTTTTTTTTTTTGTCGCTGAGAAATGACATTACGCATCTCCGCTCGTCGGGGGACGAGACGGGGTATGTGGGACTCCCTGCCAGAGTGGCAGTATACCCACTAAAACTCAGCGGTGTTCCCGCGACGCCGTGATGGGAGGGCTATGGGAAATTGGCTCAGCCTCTGCTTCCACAGCCCTCCCGGCGTATGCCCGCCTAGCTGGCGGGCCCCGCATGCCCCCCTGCCTGGGGGGCTACGGGAATGGCCGGGAACACCTGGCCATTCCCGTCCGACACTGGTGGAGGCCCGTGCAATACAGGCAAGGGTGCCCCCGCACCCGTTGCCTGCTGGCCTCCACCGGGGAGGAGTCGGTGATGGCCGTCATACTGACGTCTTCTCCGACCCCTCCTCCGTCTTCGGAGCGCCGCCGCGTGAGGGTCGTCCTCCCGCGCGCGCTCCGCCGCCTCCTTCTCGGACATGACGTGTTCGCAGAAGGAGGCCACTGCCGCCCAGGACCTCTCATCGCCCAGCATGGCGTTGACCAAACCGGGGAGTGAGAGGTCCGGTCCGATCACCGAAGTGAGACTGCGGCGCGGCTCGGACCACGACGGGCATACCGCGAGGGTGTGCTGCGCCTTGTCCTCCGCCGCACCGCAGTCGTGGCACGACGGTGTCTCCTCCCGTCCGATTCGGCGCAGGTACGATCCGAAACAACCGTGTCCGGACAGCACCTGCACCAGACGGAACGAGAGGAACCCGTGCGACCGATCGAGCCAGTCTCGCAGGACCGGCCCGATCGCGTCGAGGGTTCGGCGGCCGAAGGCTGCGGTGGCGAGGTCCCTCGTCCAATGGACGACGATGGCGTCCCTCGCCTCCCGCCGGACGGCCTCCCGCTCTTCCGGGGCGGGGCGTTCTCCTCTCGCCCTCCGCCCCGCCGTCCATTCGTATACTCTGGCGAGCACCCACGCCTCGAGTTCCCAAGGAGGGGTGCCAGCCAGAGCACACGCTGCCGCGAAGCCCACCGTGCGGTAGGCCCGCGACACCCGCTGGGCTATGGCCCTTTGGGGGGCCCGCAAGGCGGCGGCGTTCTCCCGCCTTTGGAGGGAGTCCTCCCAGATAGGGGCCCCGTAAAGGGCCATGCTCCTCAAGATGCCGGCGTAGAGTTGCCGGCATCGCGCGCTGGGCCCCCCCAAATTGGGGAGCAGCCACGAGAGGGCGCCCGCAGCCTTCAGCAGGCGCGTCGACAGCCCGCTAAAATGCGGGCCGAAACGCCACCTGCTGTCGAGTACAAGGCCCAGATATTTCATCTGGGCCTTCACCTCGATTCGGACGCCCTCCACAAATATGTGGGCGTCTGGTGGTTGGCGCTGCCGAGGCCCGTGGAAGAACACAGCCTCGGTCTTGTGCAGCGCCACCGTCAATCCTAGGCGGCGGATCCTCCCTGCGACCAAGGATCCGCCCGCCGAGGCCAAGTTGGCCGCCTCCCTGAAACTCTCCCCCCGGGCGGTGAGGAGAGTGTCATCCGCGTAGCAGACGACACTCGTACCTCGGAGGAGAGTTCCCCGCAAGAGCCAGTCGTAACCGACGTTCCAAAGGAGAGGTCCCAGGACTGACCCCTGTGGAACGCCGGCCTCGACTGCGTACCGCCGGACTTGGCCAGCCCTGTTCACGAGGACGATCGCCCGATCCTCCAGGTAGCTGGCCAGTAGACGCCGCATATATCGAGGCACCCCGTGGAATCGGAGTGCCTCTAGGATGGTGCTGTGGGGAACAGAGTTGAAGGCGTTGGCTATGTCGAATGACACCGCCAACAATCCGTCCCCCACCTCCACCGCCTCCTTCACCTGCCTCTTGAGGCAGGCCAGCGCGTCCACCGTCGAACGCTCAGCCCGAAAACCGAACTGAGCGTCCGACAAGTCCGGCCCGATACGCCGCATATGGCCCTTTAGGCGGGCAGCGATTATCCCCTCGAACATTTTTCCGACCTCATCGAGCAGAACGATGGGCCGGTATGCCGAGGGGGAGTCTGCAGGGCGGCCCTCCTTGCGAAGGAGGCACAACTGCCCCTCCTTCCACGGTTTCGGGAACCTTCCAGACGCAAGGCATGCGCTGAAGAGGTCCCGAAACCGCTCCTCCATTTGGGTGGCGGCAATTGCCACCAACCTCGCCGGGACACCGTCGGGGCCCGGAGCCGTCTTCTTGGCGCGGATATGCACAATCGCCGCGCCAAGTTCCGACTCCGTGACAGGAGAGGGAGCCTCCTCTTCCTCCTCCTCCTCCTCCAGCGGGGCTCCACACATCACTGGCGGGGTGAAGTTGTCCCTGCACGGAAACAGGGACTGAACCACCCCATCCAGAAATGTGGGCTCCAGGGTCTCGACAACCGGGGGACCAAAGGGGCGCAATTTGTTGCGCGCCGCCTTATACGGTCTCCCGTAAGGGTCGTTGTCGAGACCCTCCAGCAGCTCGGCTCTCGCCGAGTCTTTAGCGGCGGCGATGGCCCGATCGAGGCCCATTTTAGCCTCCACGTACACCTCGTAGAGGCGGTCCTCGTCGGGCCGGTTGCGTCGACGCCGCCGCCGACTCCGCGTGTAGGCCCTCTTGGCCGCCACACAGGCGGTTCTGAGCCCCGCCAGTTCCTCCGACCACCAATAGACGGCGCGGCGGGGAGTCGGGCGGCGAGACCGGGGCATGCTGGAGTTGCACACCTCGGTCAGAGACTCCCTCAGCTGGCCCGCTATGGTGTCCACATCCAGGCCGGTGGTAGGAGGCGACAGCCAGTCCTGGATGAACGCCGCCTCCGCCGCTGCCTCCCTGTCCAGGCGGGTGAAAGCCCACCGCGGAAACGGTGATCGCCCCGAGAGGGGCTGCACCGCTCCGGGGCCACTGGCGGAGATGTCGAACCGCACGTAGCGGTGGTCCGACATAGTCTCCACCAGGTCCACCCGCCAGTTCAGCACGCGCGCGGCTAACCCAGGGGTGGCGAAAGTGACGTCCACTACTGAGCCACCCTGACGCCGCACGCATGTCTGGACGCTTCCTCTGTTCAAGAGGGAGAGTCCAGAGGAGGCTGCCCACATCTCCACCGCCCGCCCGCGAGCGTCGGTGGCCCGGTTGCCCCAGGTCACCGACTTGGCATTCAGGTCTCCCAGCACGGAGACCTGACGCGGCGCCGCCCTGCCGACCACGGCGGCCAGGACTCCGAGATAATTCTCAAAGTCCTGGAGAGGGCGGTTTGGGGAAAAATATACCCCCACGAGGGCTACCTCTCCCCACGCGGCGGCCACGTATCCCGGTCCCCTCTCTAATAGCGAGAGGGGAGGGGAGTCTGTGGAAGACCGCGCCGCTAGTGCCACCGAGTCGTCCTCGTCACCCAGCCAGCTGCTGGGGATCGAGTAGGGCTCGGCGACCACCGCTACGTTCACCAACCACTCGGCCATGACCTGCACTGCCAGGTCCTGGGCCGCTCTGCAGTGGTTGGTGTTCGCCTGGAGGATGCGGTAGTCGGAAACCTGCATTATTCCGACATGGCACCCTCCTCCTCAGCTACCGCCGCTGGAGCTGCAGCGGCGGCGACGACGGCGGCGGCGGTGGTGGCGACAGGTCGAACCTGCGCCGGCACTATGCCCTTCTTGACGGGGGGCTTACAGCTCCTGCCCGTCATCCTGTGGCCCGCGGGGCGGCCACTGGCGGCACACGCCGTGCAGTGTGGCGTGGTGGCGCGGCAAGTGGCACTCTTGTGCCCCTCTTGCCCGCACTGGTAGCACGTGTCTCCCCAGTCGGCCTTGGAGGGACACGTGGTTCGGGTGTGGCCGAAGGAGAAGCACTTGAAGCAGCGCAAGGGCTGGTCTTCAAGTGCCCGGACCACAGCCGAGCTGAGCCCCACAAGCAGCCGTCCCTTGGTCGCAGCAAGGGCGGCCCCAGCCGCGGCGACTGGGCACTCGACGCGGACGATGCCCATGCCGCGGCGGCCGAGCCTGATGGCTCCAGCCTTCACCGCGCCAGCGTCGCAGCCTCCAGCCGCCGCGACGGCCGCCACCACATCCTCCTTGGTGGCCGAATCGTCCAGATCGGCCACCTCCAAGGCTGCGGTCTTGACGGGCCTGACGACCGTTGCCGCGTCGGCGATGACCTCTTGCAACTTCGTTGCGAAGAGGTCCGCGTTTGTGCCGCGCTGTTCCCCCGAGAACTCGAAAATTCGAGCTCCGGTTAGGGTTCGGCGGCACGTTATTTTGCTGATCCCCAGCTGGGAGGGATCAGCATTGGTACGAGCCCGTCTTAGGACGGACTCGTACGTCTCGCCCCGCTCCGCGGCCTCCGGGGTGATGGTCACCACGACGGCCGCGGTCTTGGGAGGAACTAACTTCCTCCCGCCGGCTGGAGCCCTTTTGACTGCCGGAGCCGTCGCGGCGGGCTTGGGGGCCGACTTTTGCCCTCCCTTCCCTTTTCCCCTCCTGACCACTTCCGTCCACGACTGGTTGGACGGGGTGGTGGAGGGAAGAAGGGCGTCTTCCTCCAGCGAGCTCTGGGGGGCTGCCGCTGGAGTGGCAGCCGACCCAGACGCTCCCTCCGAGCTGATGGTGAGGGTTTGAGGAGCCGCCTTGGTCCTCTTGCCCTCGCCTTTGCCCTTGGAGGGCTTCGGGGCCTGGGGCTGCGCACCCGATGCCGGGCCTGCTAAAGGCGCAGGTTCCGGCACCCTGCGTGGTGCCTTATCCGCCGCTAGCGGCGGGCGGAGCCGCTTCTCCGGCAGGAGCCGGTCCTCGATGCCTGCGAAGCAGGCTCTGGTGAAGGCCCTCTCCTCCATGACAACCTTTCGGAGTATCTCCTCAAGGTTGTGAGGGGAGGAGGTGGAGCCTCCTACCACCGGTCCAGGGGCTGATTGCGCAGGCCGAGCAGTGACCTCAGCCAGCTTCTGGTGCAGCTGGCTGACCTCCGCCTGCAGGCGATCCACCTTCGCCTGCAGTTGCCGCGTCTCATCCGTGGCCGTCCGCTGCACCAGCTCCTGCACAATGCCATGCAGACTGGCAGCCCGGCATTTAAGGGCCTTCTGGAAGGTCCCCTTCAGGTTGGAGGACTTTGAGGCGACCTCCAGGACCTCCTCCCTGTCCTCCCGCGCCATGCGCTCAAGTTCCGCCAAGGAGTGGCCAGCATACAGGACACTGGATGCCCCATAGCCGGCCCTCGACCGGGCGGCCTGCGCCTGGCGCTCTCTGGCAGCGACCCTCTCCTCCAGGTCCTGCTGGAGTTGCGCCCGTTTTAGGAGGTTTAGCTGGCGCTCGGCGTCAACCAAACCCACAACGTGGGTATCACCTGCTTTTGAAGAAGTCGAAGCCCTTTTGGACTTTGACTTCTTCTGCGCCCCGCCTCCAGCCGACGAGGATCCCTCGGACCCGTGCCGCAGGTAGGCCCTCTTTCGCTCGAGGCGGTCGCTCTCAGCTGCTGACGTGTCGAGATTTGAGTCGTCGGAGTCCGACTCGTCTGCTCTGGCCGCAGATGGTGCGCGGTCAGCGTCCGACGCTAATGCGTCACCGGCGTGGCCCTGAAAAGGGCCTTTGGATTGGCCCTGAGAAGGGCCGTTGGGTTGGCCCTGAGAAGGGCCGTTGGGTTGGCCCTGAGAAGGGCCGTTGGGTTGGCCCTGAGAAGGGCCGTTTGGATCGCCCTGAGAAGGGCGATTCGGGTTAAAACTGAAACGCCCGGAGGCGTCCCGCACGGGTTTCTTCGTCATATTTAAACACACAGTCTTCCGCATTGATAACTGTGAGTCACAGCGCACTTTAGCCACCGGTCTGCCACTCCGTTACGGTGGTCAGACACGGCGTTGCCCAGGGGATACTACGTGGAAGTATGCGCTGTGGGGGATCCCCCAACCTAACCTAACCTTTTTTTTTTTTTTTTTTTTTTTTTTTTTTTTTGTCGCTGAGAAATGCTTTATGCATCCCCGCTCGTGGGGGACGAGACGGGGTATGTGGGACTCCTGTCGAAATCCGCAACCGACAGTATACCCACTAAAACTCAGCGGTGTTCCCACAACGCCGTGATGGGAGGGCTATGGGAAATTGGCTCAGCCTCTGCTTCCACAGCCCTCCCGGCGTATGCCCGCCTAGTTGGCGGGCCCCGCATGCCCCCCATTTAACTGAGGGGCTACGGGAATGGCCGGGAACACCCGGCCACTCCCGTCCGACACTGGTGGAGGCCCGTGCAATACAGGCAAAGGGCGCCCCCGCACCCTCCGCCTGCTGGCCTCCACCCGGGAGGAGCCGGAGGTGACTACCAGACCGGCGTCTTCCTCGACCCCTCCCCTCTCCGGAGCGGCGCCGCGCGAGAGAATCATCCCCCGCGCGCGCGCCTCTGCCTCCCTCCGGGACACGACCGCCTGTTCCGCATCGGCGGCCCTGCCCAGTCTACGCCCACTCACCTCCCTCTGTAAGCAGAGGAGGAGTGGACGTATCTGCCCTCTGTAGCCCGGTTCCCTTCACCGACCATCAAGCATGATCGGCGATTGGAACCGCGACCTTTCCCCGCTTGTTGAAGATTAGCCGCCAGCCCCAATTGTCCACCAAAACCGCACTGGGAGAAATTGGAGCCGACGTTGCCCAGGGTGCGCCACGAGGAGGCTCTTCAACATGCACCCCAACCTAACCTAACCTTTTTTTTTTTTTTTTTTTTTTTTTTTTTTTGTCGCTGAGAAATGCTTTATGCATCCCCGCTCGTGGGGGACGAGACGGGGTATGTGGGACTCCTGTCGAAATCCGCAACCGACAGTATACCCACTAAAACTCAGCGGTGTTCCCACAACGCCGTGATGGGAGGGCTATGGGAAATTGGCTCAGCCTCTGCTTCCACAGCCCTCCCGGCGTATGCCCGCCTAGTTGGCGGGCCCCGCATGCCCCCCATTTAACTGAGGGGCTACGGGAATGGCCGGGAACACCCGGCCACTCCCGTCCGACACTGGTGGAGGCCCGTGCAATACAGGCAAAGGGCGCCCCCGCACCCTCCGCCTGCTGGCCTCCACCCGGGAGGAGCCGGAGGTGACTACCAGACCGGCGTCTTCCTCGACCCCTCCCCTCTCCGGAGCGGCGCCGCGCGAGAGAATCATCCCCCGCGCGCGCGCCTCTGCCTCCCTCCGGGACACGACCGCCTGTTCCGCATCGGCGGCCCTGCCCAGTCTACGCCCACTCACCTCCCTCTGTAAGCAGAGGAGGAGTGGACGTATCTGCCCTCTGTAGCCCGGTTCCCTTCACCGACCATCAAGCATGATCGGCGATTGGAACCGCGACCTTTCCCCGCTTGTTGAAGATTAGCCGCCAGCCCCAATTGTCCACCAAAACCGCACTGGGAGAAATTGGAGCCGACGTTGCCCAGGGTGCGCCACGAGGAGGCTCTTCAACATGCACCCCAACCTAACCTAACCTTTTTTTTTTTTTTTTTTTTTTTTTTTTTTTTTTTTTTTTTTTTTTGTCGCTGAGAAATGCTTTATGCATCTCCGCTCGTGGGGGACGAGACGGGGTATGTGGGACTCCTGTCGAAATCCGCACTCGACAGTATACCCACTAAAACTCAGCGGTGTTCCCACAACGCCGTGATGGGAGGGCTATGGGAAATTGGCTCAGCCTCTGCTTCCACAGCCCTCCCGGCGTATGCCCGCCTAGTTGGCGGGCCCCGCATGCCCCCCATTTAACTGGGGGGCTACGGGAATGGCCGGGAACACCCGGCCACTCCCGTCCGACGCTGGTGGAGGCCCGTGCAATACAGGCAAAGGGCGCCCCCGCACCCACCGCCTGCTGGCCTCCACCCGGGAGGAGCCGGAGGTGACTACCAGACCGGCGTCTTCCTCGACCCCTCCCCTCTCCGGAGCGGCGCCGCGCGAGAGAATCATCCCCCGCGCGCGCGCCGCTGCCTCCCTCCGGGACACGACCGCCTGTTCCGCATCGGCGGCCCTGCCCAGTCTACGCCCACTCACCTCCCTCTGTAAGCAGAGGAGGAGTGGACGTATCTGCCCTCTGTAGCCCGGTTCCCTTCACCGACCATCAAGCATGATCGGCGATTGGAACCGCGACCTTTCCCCGCTTGTTGAAGATTAGCCGCCAGCCCCAATTGTCCCCCAAAACCGCACTGGGAGAAATTGGAGCCGACGTTGCCCAGGGTGCGCCACGAGGAGGCTCTTCAACATGCACCCCAACCTAACCTAACCTAACCTAACCTAACCTAACCCAGTCGCGCGGCACCCCTCGTCGCGAGCAGATCATTTTTAAGTCGCTCCGCACTCGAAAAATCGAAAAAAAAAATCGGTTTTTTCACGAAAAGTACCAAGTGTGATACATCGTTACAAGCGCGCTGCTGAGACGCACGCGAAAGTGAAATTTTTATTGCGAAAAGTGAAAATTTGAGAAAGTTATTGCTGAAAAAAAAAAAAAAAAAAAAAAAAAAACCACTTCACGAGAACTTTGGAGCTCGACGCTGGTCGATTTTCAGTGAACACTTACAAATCGGCGATTACAGCCGGGTGCGCCGTAAGAAGACCTAACTCTGGACACCTCACTTGGAATTTTCCGAGTTGGGGTTCCGAAGATAACACGGAATAACTGAAAACCGCGTGGCACGTGGACAGAGTTCCCGAGGGTTCCGATAGGACTCGCGAGCAAAACTCGAAGGCGACACAGACGAGGAGCCGGGTGGCTACTTGACTTCGAAGAAAATTCAACTAGAACACCCTCAAAAATAAGGTTTTTAATTATAGTCTTTTTCAATAATTGTTTTCTGGGAAACAAGCGCGGGGACATATATTTTTTATTATCCCTAAAAATCAAGTATCAGTGTCCCTATATATGTTTTAAATTTTTGTTAAATCAGGGTGTTAGTTTTTAAGATATTTAGTTTTTAAGGTTTTAAAAATTTGGGGGTTGGCTATTTCAACCCCAAAAAAGTTTTAAAAAATTTAGGGACACGTACGTGGTTATTTACTATAGCTGTGATATATTTTCAAAATTTTTGCATTGTTTTTTAGGGCCGTAAAGCAGTTCTGAAATAAAAATTTTATGTACATCATTTTAAAAAGTTAAAATACACCCCCTCAGGGCAGGCTAAAAATATATTTATAGTGTCACAGAATAGGGAATTTTGTCCTCTGTCCAGTGATATATAAATATCCCACCCGAAATTAAAATCACACATAGTTTTTAATAATATTATGCAAACCTAGAAAATAAATTATTGCCTATAAGTTTTAGTTCCTAATTTAGTTAAATTGTAGTATTTTATAGATATACCTGCCTTACACGTATTCTGGTACGCGTCTCGCGATCCAGTGTCCTGTAACGCAGTCTTTAGTCCTGTTTTGTACATTTTTCAGTAAATAATTTAGTTTTTTTGACCAAATTGATATATTTTTATTTAGGATTAGCTATAGTTACCACGTAGGCCGCTAGCCCGCGCGGAGACGCGTCTTTTGACACCTCACACGTGCATGTAGCACTAATAGGACCCGAGATAATAGCAAAAATCTATTATCACCAACCGGGACTCGAACCCGGGACTTTAAATTCCCTAAAAACGCCCATATCTCGGGAACGGAGCTAGTTAGCCCATTTTTGACGCCAGCCTATATATCTATACTTTAGTATAGATATATTGTCACGCTCCCCAGGCCACTACCATCGTGACCCACCCCTAAAATATTTATATTCTACATTTTTGGAAATAATAATTAGAGTTATACATACCCCTTCCACAAGAAGTCGGCCATTGTACGTCTGAGCCTGGGCCATTGTGTGTGCCAGGCATTTCATTTTATATAAAGTTGTACCAAACTCCGCCCTCTAAACCCCCCCCCCCCCCCCTAAAAATGTTTCCCCTCCCCCCTAGAATTTTTCGCCTCCCGCATTCCTAACACCACAAATTAATTTATATTTGTAATTTATTAATTTCTACTAATATCCCGAATAACCCTAAAACCCATTTATCTCGTAAACGGTTGGGAATATCAAAATTTAGATAAAATTTCCCCCCCCCCCCTAGTACCCCCCCCTTCCAGCACGAACATAGATTCAGTTAGGACCCCCAGACCCCCACTTTGACCCCCTTCGTCACTGACCCTCAAAGCAAATAGTAGTACAGTTAAAAATTATATACCCATACAGTCCGCCCACATTGAACCCCCCCCCGCTCCCTGTGACCCCTCTTGGTACCCCCCGCTCCCCGTGACCCCGTGGTTCCCCCACGATACTTAGTGACCTCCTGGGACCCCCAGTACCCCCCTTCACTGCCCTCTGCTGACCCCCTGGAACTCTCCGGGATCATTTTTGCATTAAATTGGGTATACCCCCCCCCCCCCCCCTCTCTATATTGACCACCTCACCCCCCCGGGCCTAAACATTGGCACCAGAGGTCATAGACCCACCGAGTTTGGGGTCATTCAATTCGGAAGAAAAAGACCTATCTTTTGGCTCCAAAAGAAATTGTATTTAAATTTAAGATTTACAAAAATTATAATAAGATAACTTGACAAAGGGTCTGAGACCCAGTTTGTTTTTATTAACTGTAGCTTTATTGAGCACAATAATTAGCATAAGGCAAGTAGTTTATAGAGGTTGATTTTTTATTATATATTATTTTTTTGAATACTTTCTGTGCGTATCCCCCCTCTACAGGGACACAGAAGTAACGCCAGTGTCCTCTGACTGGTCTTTGATGAATTTGACATTCACAAAGGCCACCACCATGTTCCGCACACCGGCCAAGAAAGACGCGAGCTCACCGGGCTCCAGGGGCTCGCCGCATTCGACAGAGAAGGCTGGACCCTCGCTTCCCAGTGTGAGGCGTAGCATTGGGGAATGGGAGGCTGGGAGAGCTGAGCCCCAGGCCAAGCCCCCGGCCAATCCAAAGCGCGACACCACACCACCTGCTTCCAGCTCTATGGAGACGCTCCGAATTCCCGCGGACATTGAAAAGCCACCAAAAAGGCCCGAGTCCGGCTATCCCAGCCTCACTGCGGAGGCGAGAGCTTGCCTAAATAAAGCAAAGCTTCATTTGGGCAACTCTCGCAACCTCAAAACGGAAATAAAGACGGAGGTGGTAAACGCGATAAACAGGCTCTTTGAGCTGGTAAAGGAGTCAGAGCGAAGCAAAGCTCCCGTTGCGGCTGCGGGTAAAATAGCGGATACACCTGTGTCCGCAGTTGTGCCTGCAGTCGCACCGGCGGCGCCCGTATCTATTAAACCGACCACGGAACCGACAGAGCTAATGAAGAGCCTTGTGGCAGGCCTCATGGAGCACAAGCAGGCGTTGGAGGAGTGCCAACAATACACCCGAGCTCTTTCGGAGCACCTTCAGCAGGCCCCTCGGTACGTCGCAGGCCAGGGTCCGTCGTTCGCGGAAATCGCCGCCGGTCCGAAGCAGAACATCCAAAAACCTCTTCACTCGGTGGTTGTATCATCTGTGAATGATCAGGATACGAGTGAAGAGGTTATTGAGAAGCTCAGGACGGCGGTTGATGCCAGAAATGAGGGCACTAGGGTGGAGCGGCTGCGCAAGGCGAGGGACCAAAAAGTGGTTGTCGGCTTTAGGACTAGGGAGGAAATGACGTCGGTGACCGAACGCATAAGGAAGACGGGCAGTCTAGTGGTAGAGGAGGTAAAGAATAAAGATCCTCTCATCGTCATCAAGGACGTCCTCTCCTGCCACTCGGATGTGGAGGTTACGCAAGCCCTGCAGCGGCAAAATACCCACCTGATCGGGGACATACCTGCGGAAGATTTGAGGTTGGGGGTGAAGTACCGTCGTAGAACGAGGAACCCCCACATGTGCCACGTCATCCTGCGGGTGTCCCCTACGGTATGGCAGAGGCTGACTACGGCGGGTCGCGTGCACATTGACCTACAGCGGGTGCGTGTGCAGGACCAGTCACCACTGGTGCAGTGCACTCGCTGTCTGTGCTTCGGGCACAGCAGGAAACTGTGCACGCTGCCCGCCGACCTCTGCATCCACTGCAGTGATCCCCACATGCGTGCAGACTGTCCGTCACGTCTGGCAATGGAAGAGCCGAAGTGTCACAACTGCCAAACAGCAAAAATGGAGAAGACTGACCACAACGCCTTCGACAGCGTGTGCCCGATACGCGCCAAATGGGACGCGTTAGCGCGCCTGTCGGTGGCGTACTGCTGAAGTCAAGTTATCACCCGCAAGAAAGAACCACAACGGTATTGGTTCCAAAATTAACATTCGTTCAAACCTACAAACTCAAAAAACAGAAACAAAATAAGTAAACTCATTGAAAAAGCGAATTGGAGACAACTTCATGAGAAATTGCCCCAATTGAATACAAGGAATTAATTTAAATTAAAAATATTAGAAAAAACTTACCTTACCGTTGTGGTCAAAAGTGATGTTAATATAAAGCAGGAGGTCAGCACCATGAGAAGTCGCATTCGGAGCGCTGCACCAGACCAGAGAGCGCAGGTTGTCGAGCGGGACCTGAAACAAAAAGGGAATGAGTATGAAGAAGTGGAAGTTACTATACTGAGAGAGGCAGCGGCTGTCTGGCAAGACCTTTTAAAAATTGTCTAAGAGGAATATATAATAAGATAGAAGTAATAATTTATAGTATAGGAATTGAATATAAACAAGTAGTATAAGAAATTATGTCTATATGATATATTGTATATATATTAGGATAGCCATATTAAAAATAGAACATAGACTAAGAAAAGACTTGAACAATTATAGTTTGCACAAAAAAAAAAAAAAAAAAAAGAATTTAAAATGTCATAACTATAATAATAAATAGAGCAATAAGTTATTACTTACGTAAGGTGTTAGCCTTAAGATACGCATAACATGTAAATGACGGAATTAGATTGGTTAAGTACTACAGACAAATCGGATGAAGTGTGGAAACCGCTTCCAGGAACTCTCCATTTCCTAAAACAGGATGCATGAAAGATGAAGAAACAGAATGATAAGCAACCAGAAACATGGCCAAACAAGGTCTCTGATCATGTCAGAGGGACACTGAGCAAAGGCAGGAGTGGGTTTTAGCCGGTAAGAGTCCGGCACTGCCCAGACTGGCTCACTAGTGAGGTAGTCTGGGCGTCCATGAGGATTTCCCCTCCTGCCCAAACAAAAAAAAAAAAAAAAAAAAAAAAAAAAAAAAAAAAAAAAAAAAAAAAACCTAACCTAACCTAATAAAAAATACATAAAAAATAATAACATAACAGCTTTTACTTGCACCCATCTACCAAACACCCTGTATATATTTTCAAAGACCTTTCTAATGGTACCAATTTCAACTTGCTACATGGGTGGGTACGTTTTGTTCCATGTTCTTTATACGTAATTATTTTTGTATGAAAAAAAATATGACAAATAATCAATAATTTATCTTTACTTTTGTAATCTATAAACACAATACTGTCTCCCATTGCAGCCGTGGCAGATATTTTTATAGCACCTTATATATTATACGTTCCCTCCAATTATCTGCATGGCCATTGTCTGTTGTTTAACCATTCCTAGGCCTCTATATTTTAAGTTATTTAGATTTTCTCATGCTCTCCCAATGTTTATTTACCTTTTGTAATGTCAGATAATGACAAGCCTGGGTTTTATTTTTAATGTATTGCTAGAGCTGCCAGTAGGTAAGGTTGTATAGGTATTAGACCTTATTATAAACTATTATTCTTCTTTTATGTTCTAGAATCATTGTTAAAAATTTTATATGTCAACCGATCCGAAAAGGAAGGGAGCCGGGACCGTCAGACTAGATTACTCTTGGTGCTCGCCTTGGCAGGAGGTCCTGAAGTTATATAGCGCTCGGTGGGAGGGCTGTGTCCTCTGATAGTGTGGGCTGTGCTTGAACAAACAAATCTAGGCGTCCTTCTACACCGGACTATGTTGGAAAGTCGCTAGACCGGCGATGGCTACCCTTGGCGTCAGTTCTGGATACTGACGCAAGAAGATTACGTCGTGGTCTACAATAAACTAGTGACGCCGACGGCTGGTAGATCTCAGCCCTCTGCCTGCCTCCTCTACCATGGCCTGCCCCTCCGAGGTCGGTGACGTGGTCTGACTCAAGGACCCTCCTTTTACAACCTGCGAGCCTCTCTAGAAGAAACGCTTGGACCTTCAACTTATACCCGGTTTCCCTGACTTTATATTCTACCTCAATTATATTATTTTACCATTTCTTCTTTTACTTTTACTTTTTCTTTTAAGCCGGGACTCCTCCAGTTCTGGTGACAGTTCCCTCCTTGACCTTACACTTTCCCCCTCCCGGGAAAATGTAACGTTACACTATCTCCTTGGGCTCTGCAGTTACGCGGTTATTTATTTGTGGGGTTATATTATTTCTTTCACGCTTAATTATTTATTTGTTCGTTCATTAATAATTCCCCACATTGTTTTCATTTTATTTTATTTATTTATTTTATTATTTATGTACACACAATAAAATACATGAGATAAGACATAATTATAAATTGATAATAATTATAATAATAATAAATCATCATCAATCATAATTTTTAATTTTATTATTAATTTTTTGGCCGTCACTACAGTCTTTTTTAATATTTTTTCGTATTTTTTGTAATACTTTGTTATAATTGGATTTTTAGTTTTAGTTACTAATATTTTTAGTAATCTTTTATTATTACAAGAGTTTTTTATTCCTTTGGAAAGCCAGTATTTATTATAATTCAATTTTAATTTAATGTTTTGTGATGGTATGTATTGATTCAGAATATTGATTAGTGTGTCATTAAATGCTTCATAATTTTCGTTAATGTTATTTTCAGTCGTTAAAATGTCGTTCCAATTTATTTCCTGTAATTTCGATTTGAACAATAGTATATTTTTTATTGTTCCAGTTGGTTTGTTTTGTTTGTTGAGGTATATTTAAGTGTAGAATTGTACTATTATGATCCGAAAAACCTAGTTCTTCTACTGTTGTGTACATATCATTATATTCGAAGTTTGTAAATATTAGATCCAAACTGAACTGACGTGAAAACTATAATTTGGATCCTTCATTCTTTTTTGTTTTTTTTTTATCTCTGGCATGCGTTGCAGCGAACCAGTCTTGACACCATAGTTATAAACGTTTCAAGTTAGCTAAAGATTTGCGGTCTGTTTGGCCATACATTTTAGATGTTTAAACTTCTCTTAACTTTAAGTAACGTTTATAAATAAGAGGGTAGGTATATGTGCAGTGTTTGTTGCACAGTAGCTATGCACATGTCCTCCTGTAGTTAAATAAAGATGGCAGGAACTAGAACTATGTTAACGAATACGTCGACGCAGCTACGGGTAAAAGGGTACGGGTAAAGGTTAGGTTAGGTTGGGGTGCATGTTGAAGAGCCTCCTCGTGGCGCACCCTGGGCAACGTCGGCTCCAATTGCCCACCACGTCTTGGTGGACAATTGGGGCTGGCGGCTAATCTTCAACAAACGGGGAAAGGTCATGGTTCCAATCACCGATCATGCTTTGATGGTCGGTGAAGGGAACTGGGCTACAGACGGTCAATACGTCCACTCCTCCTCTGCTTACAGAGGTAGTTGAGTGGGCGTAGACTGGGAAGGACCACCGCTGCGGTGCAGGCGCACCAAAGCGGCGCGTGTTTTTCTCCTCGAGGAGAGAACTTTCGGCGGGTTCGCTGAGTCGGGTCGGCCGGACAGCGAACGGAGGCATGCCTAATGCCGCCGTCGGGGGCTTGGCTTAATTGCCTGGCCCAGAGGAAGGCTACCTCTAAGATAAAAAACCACCCAATCCTAAGCTTTGAAGCGCGGTGAGAGGATGCATGGCTGGAGGGAGTCCAGTCGTTAGCGCTTCCCCTGCAGAGCACCTGCCGCATGTCCTGCCATGGACATAAAAAACCTATATCGACTCGTGGGACTACATATGGACAACAAAAAACAAAAAAAAACAAAATTGCTGATCGTGCTGGTCGAGCAGATGGGTGTCCTGTCAGGTGCGGTGTCAGACTCTGACACCGCATCTGAGAGGATGAGTGTTGCGAGTGTGGCGAGCGTAAGCTCAAAACGCTCGCGGACTGAGGAGGAGATGATGGAGCGTCCTTCAAAATTTTGGAGGAAGTGCTCTCACAGAGAGGACGAGAGGCGCGCGGGGTTGACAGGCCTCTCTTCTAGCGAAGAAACTTTTAAAAACAAGAAAATGTTTTGTTTACGGCATAATAAAAAAATTAAAAAAATAGCCTGAGTTGTTCAAACCTTTTTAAAAACATCCTTGGTTATTGCCCTTTCTTTTGAGGTACTATTTACGCAGATGTCTCATTAACTCTTGGAATTAGGATGTACAAAGCAAATTGAGGTCGAATATTTAATTTTTAAACAGACCAAAATAATGCAACATTTTTGCTAATGCACTATTGTTTTTTGTTAGAACTGATAACTGATTCATTCTTAGAATTATGGTGCACGCACAACTTCTGGAAACTCGCATAACAAAAGCTGCCGCGCGACGATAGCAAACTTGCCCTTCTTTCGACTCTCGGTTAGCGTCTACTGAACTGCTATTAGGTATTCAATAGAAAAATCAGCTTAGTTGCTGAGGATGTAAAGTCGTTATTTATTTACACTAATACTAGTATCCGAGTAGTCGGGTGCTCTCGTCACATCTTCGGACCCTCAGTTAGTCAAGTAACGACTGCCCTTGTGACTAGACATTTTAATTGCAAATTCGTGTTTACACAATTCACTGCATGAGGTTGTGCGCTCCTTCACGTGTTGATTTTGGAGGTGTTTAAGGTGTTGAGCCTAGCCCTAGCTGTGAGCTCCATCACTGATTTTGGACTTTTATTTGTGTGATCAATCGACTATGGCTACTTTTTCGAATGAAGAATATGCGGATATCGTCTTCATGTATGGCAGAGCTGACGGTAATGGATCTTTGGCGCGACGGATGTACCAAGAGAGATATCCGAATCGCAGATTACCTAATGTCAGAGTGTTTTACAACACATTTCGTCGGCTTTCTGAAGTTGGAATCCATCACGCGGAAACTGGACTCAATCCGGGAAGACATCACCCAAGTATCGAGGAAGACATTATTGCAGCTTTTGATGCAGATCCTACTACGAGCGTCAGAGTAGTAGCTCGAAACCTCAATATTTCGGTATGGAAGGTGTGGAATACGATGCATCGAGAAAACAAATATCCTTTCCACGGCACGGGTGTACAAGGTTTGGAAAATGAAGATCCCTCACGAAGGATTCAGTTCTGTCGCTTTTTGTTAAATAGTGACATTGAAGATGCATGGTTTTTAAAATCCATATTGTGGACCGATGAGTCAAAATTTTCGAAAGAAGGGATTACCAATTTTCATAATCTTCATCGATGGACCGACAAGCAGAACAATCCACACTGGAAGAAGCAAGTGTCGTTCCAAAGGAAATTTTCAGTTAACGTGTGGGCAGGAGTAATCGGCCGAACGTTGATTGGTCCCCACTTCCTGCCAGATAATTTAAATGGAGAAAATTACCTGGAATTCCTCCAAAACTATCTCCCAGAGCTTCTGGACGAGACCGAAATACCAATATTGGCAATGAGAAGACCACTGATTTTTCAACAAGATGGTTGTCCAGCACACTGGACCCTAAACGTGAGAGAACATTTAAATAATTGTTTCCCAGATAGCTGGATTGGCAGAGACGGGCCCATCCCTTGGCCACCTCGATCACCCGATTTAACTCCTGTGGATTTTTTCGTTTGGGGACGGGCCAAGGAGCTCGTCTACACGCTCAACTAAAGAAGAATTAATAGAAAGAATTCAAACGGCTTTTCAAGTCATGAATCAGGAGATGAAATTAAAAATCACGACTACAGAAGTGAGAAGACGGGCACGCGCTTGTATAAGAAACCGCGGTCAACATTTTGAACATGAACAATAAATTATTTTAACACAAATGTTGTTTTATTGATCTGTTCGAAAATAACAATTTTCATACTTAATTTGCTTTGTACATCCTAATTCCAAGAGTTGATGAGACATCTGCGTAAATAGTACCTCAAAAGAAAGGGCACTAACCAAGCATGTTTTTAAAAAGGTTTGAACAACTCAGGCTATTTTTTTTATTTTTTTATTATGCCGTATACAAAACATTTTCTAGATTTTTAAAAGTTTCTTAAACTTGAATATTACGTAGAATGTTTCTCTGATGACACAGATGCTTGGGAATAATTTTGTTTGAGTAATCACACATTACATAAATAAAAAATACATAAAAAATAATAACATAACAGCTTTTACTGGACACTATTAACCATTTATTGAAAAAAAATGGGTATTATTGTTAAAGGCCTTAGAGTTTCAAAAAAAAAATACAAGGAACAGACTTCGTCTAAAACAAGTTTAGCTTAATAAGTTCTAAATGGTCTAAGATATCACCCCCTTCAGGCTTTGCACCCATCTACCAAACACCCTGTATATTTGTTGTATGCGGGCAACTTTGTAGCTTGCGGGGGAAAAAAGATATTCGACGTTGAAAATGCCGAAAATCCTTAATAAAAGCGACCCATGCACATTCGACGTTTTTGCGATTTTATCCGTTAGGTACTTCGAACTATTATGCGCTAGCGTCGGTGTGTCGTAAAAATTGGAGAGAA
Organism: Brachylomia viminalis; assembly: GCA_937001585.2. Classification (NCBI taxonomy): domain Eukaryota; kingdom Metazoa; phylum Arthropoda; class Insecta; order Lepidoptera; family Noctuidae; genus Brachylomia; species Brachylomia viminalis. The sequence continues at coordinate 25,068,750 of OW443314.2, read as the reverse complement.
GCCAGAAATAACAGAGAAGCCATCGAAGCCTATTATTGCTCCTGCATATCGGGTATGAGAACTCTAGGTGCCTGTGCTCACACTGTTAGCATAATATGGTAACCAACCCTTTTTTTTTTTTTTTTTTTTTGTTTCCGGGGTGGAAAATCCTCATGGATGTCCGCCGCCCTGGGGCGGGCGGCGGGGTCTGTCAGACTCTTACTGACTAAAAACCACCCCGGTGTTCCATCTCACACCTACGCCGGGCGTCGCGGGAACGTACGATCCTTCCGCAACCCCCGACTGGTGCCGGCCCGCCACTGCGGGCCTCTTCGGGTCTGGGGGGGGAGTGAGGTGTTTGACTCCCCCCGCGACGTCTAAAAGGGGCGCGCGTGGAACACTACGCGCCGCCACCTCGGGTCCTGATGTATGGGGGGCGACGGACGTCCCCGAGTCCGTCGCCCCTGGACCCATTTAGGGGGGCTGGAAGAGGGCGTTGTCCGCCCTCCGCCGACGCCCGGTGCGCCTTCTGCGGGCCGGGTGAGTGGACGAGATCTCCCTCTCCCTTTCCGCAGCCTCCTTCTGCGAGACGACTGTCTCGCAGAAGGAAACCACCGCGTCCCAGGACTCGTCGCTGCCGACCATCGACTCGACTACGGCCGGCAGCGACAAGTCACTGCCTACTTCTGAGATGAGGGCACGGCGCGGCTCCTCCCAAGCGGCACACTCTGCCAGCGTATGCCGCGCCGTGTCCTCTCGGCAGTCGAGCACGGCGCGGCTCCTCCCAAGATGGTAACCAACCCAAACCAACACCCCAACACCTAAGGGTGTTGGCAGGCACCTAGATAACTTCATAGAAATCATCAAATGACTCCTCCCGCTCTGGGATGGGAAATCATCAAATGACTGCTCCCGCTCTGGGTGGAGCGGAAGGGAGTGTCAGACTCTTACTGACTAAAACCCACCCGTGTTCCTTCCTTGGCCCTTTATGTTCCGGGTCAGCGGACCCCTTTTGGATGATCCCGCTTTCCCGGCAGGCTTGGGCCCTAGTGGACCCCTCTTCGATGCTGACATCTCTTTGAGGCGCGCGTGGAACACGTACGCGCCGTCCAGCACGGGCCTGGTCCTGATCGGACGGTGAGCTACCCATTACTCACCGCCCGCAGGCCCGCGCCTACGGTGGCCGGGAGTCGTCACGCGGCTCCCGACGCCCGGAGCGTCCACCGCGGCGGCTTGGACGGGAGACTATCTCCCTCTCCCGTCCCGCCACCTCTTTCGCTAGCATGACTGCTTCGCAGAAGGAGGCGACTGCCTCCCACTCCCCCTCGCTCCGGACCATGGCTTGAACCAAGGCCGGGCGTGAGAGGTCGCCGCCGCTGCCGATCGCCTCTACGAGGACACGGCGGTGCTCCGCCCATGCAGGGCAGGCCCCCACCGTATGCTCCACCGTGTCCTCGGGGCGATCATCGCAGTGGTGACACCCGGGCGCTTCCTCCCGCCTGATGATGTGCAGGAACCTCCCGAAGCTTCCGTGTCCGGTGAGGACCTGCATCAGGCGGTAGGTGAGGACGCCGTGACGCCTCTCTAGCCACTCCTCAAAGAGGGGTCTTACCGCCGCTATCGTGGCGTGCCCTGCGCTGGGTTGCGACAGTCGCTCTTTCCATGCCGCCATGAGATCGCGCCGGAGGTCCGTCCGCTCCGCTGCGATTTGCCACGGAAGCGGGGTTTTCCCCCGGCGTAGTGCCTCCGCGCGCCACTCATACAGGCGCGCGAGGACTATCGCCTCCAGATCCCACGGCGGCAGTCCAGCAAGGAGGCTTGCCGCCTCGCCCGAGATCGTGCGGTAGCCCCGGATCAGCCTAACGGCTACCACCTTTTGGGGCGCGTTCAGATAGTGGGCGGCTCTCCGCCGCAGTGAACGCGCCCACACCGGGGCCCCATATGTAGCCATGGACCGCACGACCCCCGCGCAAAGCCTCCGGCAGGAGGCGTTTGGACCCTCAGGTTGGGCATGTGCCGCTTGAGGGCGGCCCCAGTCCGTTCCAGTTTGGGGGCCAAACGTCGGAAGTGCTCCACGAAGTTCCACCGGCTATCGAGCACGAGTCCTAAGTACTTCATCGTGGACTCGACGCCGATGTGAACCCCTCCTGCCGTTAGTTGGGATCCCGATGGTGGCCTGTTCCAGGGCCCATGGAAAGACATGGCCTCGGACTTGTGCAAAGCCACCTCGAGACCCAACTGCCGGATCCTCTCCACGACTATCGCAACCCCGCGTGTCATCGCGTCGGCCGCCGCCTGATGCGACCTCCCCTGCGCCAGGACCAGCGTGTCGTCAGCGTAGCACACCACGCTGACGCCATCAGGGAGGTCGGCCCGCAGCACCCAGTCGTAACCGATGTCCCACAGGAGCGGCCCTAGAACCGATCCCTGTGGGACACCGCACGACATCTCTCGCCGGTTCCACTCCCCATCGCGACCGGGGTAGATGACGGCTCTGTCCGTCAGATATGCCTCGACTATTCGACGGAGGTAGGTTGGCACCCGGTGATACCGGAGTGCCTCCCCAATGCAACTCCAGGGCAGGGTGTTAAATGCGTTGGCGATGTCGAGTGACACCGCCACGACAACCCCGCCCCGAGACACCGCGTCCCCCGTCGTGAGGGCTCTAACGCGCATGATGGCGTCCACCGTCGAGCGCCCCTTGCGGAAGCCAAACTGACTATCCGCAAGATCCGGCCCCGTCCTCACCAGGTGCCCGACGAGGCGGCCTGCAATTACTCTCTCAAAGAGCTTGCCGACCTCGTCGAGCAGCACAATGGGCCGGTATGCGGACGGAGAGTCCGCAGGGCGCCCTGGCTTCCGAATGAGCCGGCAAGTGCCTGGGATGATATAATCATTGAGAGTAACAACACAATTTAAAAATGATGTTAGTGCTGGTCTTGTAATAAAACTGTGCTTTTTAAGATTTATGGTTTTTATTTCATATTTTTTCCATACCAAAAACGAATGGTAGGAAGCTAAGTCGGTCTCTCTTTAGGCAGAAAAAACAACTGGTTAATTATTTGGTCTACAGAACAGAAAAAGGTGCGATTGCTATAACACTTTGCAATTAAAAATGTAATAAAGAAGTTATCATAACTTCGGTCTCCCATTCATTCATTCATTCGTTCATTTATTTTTGAGTTAGTCAATTAAGCCTCTTCTAAATGACACCTAGTCTAAAATGCTACAAAGTGGGTACGGGTTCCATACAAAATTACCCATTGTTCTTTGAATTGATTTTTTAGCATAAAACCATCCCGTAGACTTATAAGCTGTTGCCGCACCGCACCGAATTCATTCAAAAACGCCGGCGACGACATGCATAAACTGTTGCCATTCTGATCGGCCCCGCGCGCCCCTACCCTCACCCGCACTACCCCGTTCGTCGCACGCGCCAGCCGACGCGACCGCCCGCTCGCCAGTCGGCCCCCGCGCGCCCCCACGCTCACCCGCACTACCCCGTTCGTCGCACGCGCCAGCCGACCGCCCGCTCGCCAGTCGCCAGTCGCCATCAGCGTACGGGACTTTTTAAACGGTGTGTGGTACGGTGGTGAAAGGTGGATAGGCCGAGGAGGGCCAGTGCCGTGGCCTCCTCGCTCACGGGTTTAACCCCTCTACACTTTTTTTGTGGGGTCGTGTAAAGGACCTTGTGTACGGCCAAACCGGACATGACATTAGAAGTGTGGAAGAACTAAAAAGGCGCATCAAACGCGCATTTAAGGCAAGTTAAAAGTGAAACGGACACATTAGATAAAGTGAAGAGACATGTACGTAAGCGTGCCTACATTTGTGTGCAACGCAACGCGAAGGCGGACTTGTGCAATAGTTTTGTAGATAAGTAGGTAGGGAGTGTGTGAATAACTGTATATACAGTGCAATTGTTGTAAATAAGATGATTAACTTTTAAACACGCCAAGTTACTGTAATTTATCGTTATTTGATATTAATCTAAGTACCTATTGTTGGGGCCCTCAGCACCAGCGGGGTGCCTTAGGACCACAACAACAACAACAACCTATTGTTTAAAAATAATAAGAAAAAAATTGCGATTCTTACACTAACTTGACAGTCCAAAGCCTGTTTTAAGTGTGATGGGAAGTTTATCATCATAGTTACGTCAGTTTTTTGGAAGAATGCGGTAGCTGGTAAGTAATTGCACTTTTAAAACACTTGGCGTATTATTGCGTACCTAGTAGATTAGGTAGTGACGAACTAGTCAGCTGATATCAGTTTTCATTCAAAGAACAGATGGAAAGAGATAGCAGTTGTTTTCATTGACGAAGCGACCCATCGCGCGTAATTTGTGAACCACATTATGCAGAGTAGAGTCAATGTAATTATTTTAACTACTTTATTTTCTCAAATTGAATTAACTGTTCCGGGGTACGAAATTTCTTCACTATTGTAATCTATAAACACAATACTACCTCCCATTAAAGCCGTGGCAGATATTTTTATAGCACCTTATATAAGATCTAATAGCCAAAACGTAAGTAAAAAATACAAACATTACAATAGCCAACATCTTTAATACATTTTTCGCTTCTATTGGGGAAGCTATTGCAAGCCCAACTGACAGCAAACAAAAAACAACCCCTGCCGTTATCTCTTCTAGAGAGAACACTATCTTCTTAAGCCCAGTAGATCCATATGAAGTAAACGCTTTAATAAAAAAATTGAAAAATAAATCTAGCTATGGTATAGATGAGCTTCCACCAACCCTACTCAAACAATGTGCAGATGAACTTACTCTACCATTTTACTAACTAATAAACCAGTCGTTTGAAGAAGGCGCGTTTCCTGACCTTTTAAAAACAGCCCTTATCAAACCAATTCACAAAAAAAATACAAAAACCGTCCCAAATAATTATCGACCCATTGCCCTTTTACCAACAGCTTCAAAAATATTTGAGAAAGCCATGTGCAATAGAGTTTACGCGTTTTGTAAAAAGTTTAATATATTTAATGATTGTCAAAACGGCTTCCGAAAAAACCGATCCACTATCTTAGCAGTCTATAAGTACGTACAAAAAGCTCTCAATATTATTAACGATAAAAAATACGCCATAGGCTTACTGAGACATGACAAAGGCGTACGATAAAGTACAATTTCAAATATTATTAAACAAATTATTTAGCATAGGAATCCGTGGCAAATGTCATGATTGGTTTGTATCTTACTTACAAAACAGAGAATAACTGGTAGAAGTACAATATTACAACCAAAACACAAACGAAATAGAATTATTCCGGTCGAATAACATACCAATCAAAGCCTCAATCCCGTAAGGAAGCGTTATTGGCTGTTTTTTATTTTTTGTGTATGTGAATGACCTTCCTAACCATATTAAAGAACCCTGCGTTTTGTTTGCGGACGATATATCGATAATAGCCGCATGCGACTCCAATACCAACCTTAATAATAAATTAAACTCCATACTCACCGATACTACAAATTGGATGACGGAACATAATCTGGCAATAAATTTTAATAAAACCAAAATAATGACGTTCCACCCCCGCCAAAAAACACCGTTAGACATAAATACTTTTAAAGACTCGAAACTAGAAACTGTTAATAAGTTCACTTTATTAGGCATAGACATTGATTCACACGTTGATTGGAAGTCCCATATTTAAAAAATTAGGGTCAAAGTTATCTAAATTCTCATATGCACTCCGCGAGATCAAAAATACTACAGACCTAAAAACCGCACTGGTCATGTATTACGCGTACGCTTATGCATGGCTCAAATACGGCGTCATCTTATGGGGTAATAGCACTGACGCGCCCACATTATTTACCATACAAAAAAAGCTGATGAGAACTCTGGTTAACATAGATGAAACTGACAGTTGTAAGCTTCACTTTGGGGAACTGAAGATTTTGACCTTGCCTTGCCTCTATGTGTATGAAATTTGTAAATTTGTACGCAAATACCCCGACTTATACACCAAAAGAGAAGACATACAGAATAGATTTACTCTAAGACACAAAAACAGACTAAACATTCCAACATCACGACTTAAAATGCATTCATCAAGCACATAATGTAATGTCAATAAAAATATATAATAAACTACCCGAACATCTTAAGAATATAAATAAATATAATATGTTAAAGCTATTTCTTATAAACAAAAGCTACTATAATATAAATGAATACATGAATGATAAACTGTGACTGGAATAGCAATGGAATTTAAATATATAATTGAGATTACTTCTACATTTGCCAATTACATTCACGCATATAAAATTCTTTTCCTTCCTTTCCACAAAATCAATCCTTCAATCCTTTTTACAAAAAATATATAGAAATATTGGAGTTAGTCCAACGTAAATACCTTCGTTCTGTGCACTATAGATGCTGTCGTAAAAGGATTTCCTACCAATCATTGCTCGAAAAATATAATATCCTGACCCTACAATCTAGACGCACACTCTTAGAAATGATGACCCTGTTCAGTATATGCCGCAACAAGTTTGATTGTTCTGATCTAGTGAGAAGTTTGTGCTACCTGGTCCCTCGCACAGTACAGACTAGAGAAGTACGTTCACGGTGTTTGTTTGCCACTAATTTCTGTCATACCAACTCAGGCGCACGCTCACCGCTGCACCGATTGGTCGACACTTATAATAAAAAGTTTGGAACAATTGATATTATATTTCTGAACAAGAATAGGTTCAAAAATCAAGTTATTTCCACTTTAAAGGAACAGCCATAAGTTTTGTTGTTACCTACTTAATTTTGATTCCCACACCTCATGTATTTATGTAGCTTTAGTTCGTGCTTCTTTGTTTCTTTTTTTTTTTTCCTTTTTCACTTGTTTTTTACATGCCGATTTTATCTCATTCCAAACCTTAAATTTGTCCCTAGTATTAAGATGCAGATATTATTAGATTTTTTTTTTCCACTTTATTTTATGCTCTCCGAGATACATTTAAAATGACAAACCGAGTAATAATGTTAACTTTGTTATGAGTATCTTTAAGTTTGCCCTTATTGTTTTGTTATTATTAACATTGCATATGCTAATTATTTTATATGGTAATTTGTGGATAACGTCGTGAGTAGTGTATTTGTTAATTCTATTAGTATAGTACTCCAATCATGTGTAATATTTAATATACTGCTGTTTGTTGTCCCTAATAAATAAAAATAAAATAAAAATAAAATAAATAAATAATTATTTCAATTTAAATTTGACTCTATTCTAAACTCTAGTAAGTATTGTATAATTATTATAATCTAAATACATTTAATTTAATTAACAATTATTAAGGTTCTAAAGGCTATTATTTATTTTATTTTAATATTTTTACTTTTAATTATTTACTCACACTTATGTTGCTGTGCCCTTACAGGGTCCATAACTGTATCTTAGCTTTAAGCCTATTTTAACAACTCAATTCACATTATGGTATGCAAATAAATGATATGATATGATAACCAAAAGCCTTTGTCATAATTTTGATCTCGCATGTATCTAAATTATAGGAAAGCACGGCACTATCAATTAGCGTACTAGAACATAACCCAATAAAAAAGAACATTACAACTGTGGAGCAAGTCATTGCATCTTCTGAGGATATAGGAAAGGGGCGCATTTTATAAGTATTTGTTTCGACTAGATTTCGTCAAGACGGTGAAAAAAGAACTGGTCTCTGGCGGATGGTCTAGGCACATTCATGCTCAGCCGGCTCTCCAAATCTGGGCAATCCACACCCTGCTTTACAGCTTTATATGAGAAAGTTAAACCTAAGAGATCTCTACGCCATTGCAACGATTACATTTTGAAGTGACTCAGTCTATCATTATATTCATTATAGTGCTTAATTGTGCGTTGAACAGCAGCTAGTGCCGTGAGCTTTCTAACGAACCTCTTTTGAATACTTTCTAGGCGTTGAACTCAAACTCAAAGCATTTATTTCAAATAAACCAATTACAGGCACTTTTGAATAGTCAAGGCGTCGGTCAGTCAGAAAGATGAAGCTAGTTGCCTATTCCAAAGCGTAGTAGGTACCTATGGAGAAGAACGGGCAAGAAACTCCATGGACACACTTTTAAATCAAAATATTGTTACAAAAAAGTGGTTACATCATTCATGTTGTAATTATACATGTGAGAACGATGTAGAAACACGTGCATGTTAAAAGCGTCCGTAATAAAAAGATAAAAACAATTATGGAATTAAAATAAGCCGTGGCAGCTAAGAAATGACCAGTGCCTACTGATGGCGCCGCGGCGCCCGTTCACGAACATGACGTATGGATCAGCACCATTGAATATTGTTTTGTTAGGTAGGATACCAAATGATTGAGTAGTATTCAACGTGGCTGCGCACTAATGCGAGATAGAGGGATTTTAATGCGGGCAGACACGTAAACTGCTTTGTGTTTCGATTATTAAAAGACAACATTCTTAATGATTTATTTATAGTGTTGTCTACGTGTTTATTGAATCGCATTTCAGAGTCAATCAAGACTCCCAAGTTCCTAATCTCAGTCACAGTATTTCATGTCTATCCCGCCATCATATAGGTGGTAGAGAATTTGCATTTTGTTGCAACTTAATGTGAAATCACTTGCTAATATTAAGCTGCATGGCATTACTTTTATACCAATTACAAAGGTTATTAATATCGTCTTGCAAAAGCTGTTGATCTATCTCTGAGTTAACAATCCTAGATAATTTCAAGTCATCGGCATACATTTCGATTAATGAGAATTGTGTTAAGAATATTTAATATCATCAGCGAACATTATAAGGAGCACTGGGCCAACATGCGATCCCTGAGGCACTCCGGAAGTAGGAGTAAAAACGTCTGAGAAATATCCATCAACTACTACCCTAGCTCTTCGCTGGGACAAATATGACTTAAACCAGTCCAACAGCGGTCCTTGGACACCGTATACAGCTCTTAGCTTTTGCAAAAGAATGTTGTGGTCAAATTTAAAAAAAGGCTTTGCTAAAGTCACTGCACACAGCGTCAACCTCATTGACTCTGCTTCTGTCAGTAATAGTCCTGTCGACAAAGCTGGTAAGGTTTGTGGCCATAGATCGATTTTCAAAGAAACCATGTTGATGACGTCCTGTGATGATAATTATGTTTAATGTGTTAATAAATAATAATAAATGTTTTATTTGATTGGGGCTTATATGTATATATATTATAAATAAGTAGCTATATTAATCTTAAATTTATTTAATTCGGTAACACTTTATATCCGTAATATGTATTTTATGTGACGTCATATAGCAACAACATGACGCTTCCAATGATAGGTACCTCGTTTGTCGAGTAGTTTAGGAGTAACGATGGAACAGATGAATTTATGTACATACAAACCCTGTTTTAATAATAACCCTCCTTTGTATTGCATTGCCGTAGTCGGGTAAAAGTGAATACCTATGTAATGTAATACACAGCCACGTGAGCGCAGCCGAGTCATCGCTAGCGGGTCAATAGGTCAGTATTGTACCAAAACACGAAGATGGTGGCTGTAACATCCGATCACACTTACATAATATCGATGTGGGCAGTATGGCATCTGCTCGCCAGATTGCGAGGCTGGCAGTGGCAACAGCCTCCTGAAGGTGATAGCTGACAGGCTTGATGAGAGCCCCATAACGGGGCATCTCATCAAACCAACACTGTCTGTCGTAGTGTATAAGTATTGACATAGATCATAAGCCACATTGTTACTAACATACTAGTATATAAGTAGGTACTAACTTAAAATATATTATTACTAACATATTTGATGTATTTTTTGTTTTTGTCAGTGTGGACCTTTTGTTGTCTGTCAAATAAATAAATGATTTTTATTACTAGGTATTGCGATAATGGGTTGCAGATAAACGTAGCAATCTGAGTATTATTACGAGCCCAGTATCAGCCGCCGAGTGGACAAATGGAATGGCCAGTTGGCGATAAGTAGTGAAACTCATGTGGTAGGTACATAGTATATGTTTATTGTTGCTAGACGGTATGGGGGGAGGTGCTGCGCAGCGTCTACTGCTTGGTGGCGGCCTCGTGCAGCTTCTTCTGCACCTGCTCGGCCTGCTTCACGAAGTCGTCGTACGCGGACTTGATCTTAGGAGCCAGCTTCTGGTTGGTGGCCTCCATGTTGCTGGCGACTTCCTTGGCGAGTTTCTGGGTCTCCTGCGAAATCGGACAAGAAACATATTAGTATCAGCTCAACAGTCTCCAGCGGTTCCAGTTCTGCTAAAACGAACCAACGCACAATCTTTTAACAATTCAGTTAATTACTTCAAACTCATTCCAATTTTGCTAACTATAATATTACTATCATAAGTTCATAACATAACCAAATATACGTTTTCGAGATTATGTTGGGCAGCTTTTGATCTGTCCAACAATAATCTCGATAACGTACGTTTAAAATAGGTTTAAAATGAATCAGTGTAAATATCGAAATTAATAAAATGAATTGTGGGTTGTCAGAAGTGGCTGGGTGGTTGGTGGGTGGTGGCTGGGTACCTGCACGGTGCTCTGCACGGCGGCCTGCAGCTTGTCGCGCAGCGCGCCGGCCTGCTGCTCCACGTCGGGGTGCGCCTTGCGCAGCTCCTCCGCGGTCTTCTCCAGGTTGGCGCGCGTCTGCTCCAACGCGGCCTTGGCCTTGGTGTTGGCGTCGCCCATCTGTAACAAACACATAATTTAGGTACGAGTTACGACTAGCTCAAACTCAAAGCAATTATTTCACATAAATCATAAATTTACAGGCACTTTTGAATTGACAGTGAGTCAATCAGCTAGAAAGTGAAAGCAAGTTGGTGGCCCGTTCTTGAGCTTCCTATGGAAACGAACGGACAAGAAAATCAATGGAAAATCATTTGAATCCTGGTTACGTTCTTACGTACGCACAACGCACTATTGTGCTGAATCTATGAATATGTGAGAACAATGAAGGTGACCAGTCTCATCTGAAGGCGCCCGTTTACGAACATGCACGAACGTGTACGAACGTGAACAACCAAATGATCCACAATGTGATATCTAAAGCACAGGAGAATACATTATAGGTATAGGTTGGTACTGACCGCGCCCTGTAGGCTGCTGGAGAGAGTAGACAGCTGCTGCAGCACGGAGTCGGCGCCTTCCTTGAGAACCTTGTTGACCTCCTGCGTGTTCTTGGAGTTGACGAGCGAGTTCCACTGCTCGCTGAACGTCTTCTGGAAGTCGGCGGCGTGCTTCTCGATGTCCTCCAGCGGCGAGGTGGCGGGCGCGTCGCGGCGCACCATGGCAGCCTGGCTCTGTGGACAGATGTAACAGTGAGTAACTCCGACACAGGTACCCGGCGTCATGCGTCAGAGCACTCGGTCGTCACCGGCGCGGCGCGGCTACTCACCAGGGCGATGCACGCGACCAACACGAACAACTTGGCGGCCATTGTGATGGGAGATTCAATCGTCGGAGATGAAGTCGGGATACAAGTGTACCTGCCTGTAACACAACAGTGAATGTGCCGAGGGATGGCAGGGCGGCCGTTATATAGTGCGGCGCAGATAGCGGCCGGCGATAACGAGGGACGGGCGGGCCCGGGCGGCGAGCCTACAACGCAGGGTAACTTTCCTGGCGGCTCCTGCCCCCCCCAGCCCCTCGCACCGCCTGCGGCCGTGCCCTCTGCACCCTGCATGTTTACAAACACGCAGCCATCCGGGTGCGCGCCGGTGACCGTGTCAGTGATAGCGCTGCAATAGCTAACCTGTGCACTATCAGCACTTTGCACATAATCTTCCGCGACTCACGTGGTCACGTGACACGCTTCCTAGGACATATACCAGTACATACCTGATATTCGTCACTCTACATTTTTATTTTATTTTATTTGTTAGGAATAACACACAGCAGTATATTACACAGTAGGCAATTATTTTTTTAACCGAATTAAAAAATATGAGGTTTTCAATCCGACGGATGCTTGTCGGGGGCATCTCAGTTCATGTAGGTACATTTAGATTTTCATAACTAGTAACAGTTTGCAAAATTTTTATGACATAAAACAGTATTTATAACTACCGTATGCACTCTATAGATGTCAACCTTGGACGGCTTCAGGCAGGTATTTCTTTGGTAGGAAAGTGTTAAAAATTTGAACACGCGAGGCCCCTTACAAGAGTGAACGAAGCGAGCTCGGAAATAGCTCACCGCCTTGGGTACGTTAGATTTTGTTTTGACCATTCATACAGAAATAAGTAGGAATTACTTTTTCGTTTTAATTTTATTCGTTTTAATTGTAGATGCAAAAAAGTTTAAGAAATAACAGAACGTAAACTCTGTCTACGTTGTTCTCTATTCTGGACAAACCCACTTCCCCTTCTTACCTGACTTCCCAAATTCAATATTTATGCACTGCCCATAGTAAAAATCTTCGTTCCACCAACAATCGTCTTCTACGATGTCCTTCTCACCGTTCTGGTTTCATTCATTCTTCTTTCTCTATCCATGTGGATTTTCTTTGGAATGCGCTCCCTCTAAATATCAGGACAGCAACCAGTCGGTTATCTTATAAAGTGAAGGCACGTGAACATATCAGTTAAAAGTTGGCTGAAACATCACAGCGCTGAGTTGCTGGATTCGTTTTCTCCTCTACCGATCGTTATTTCTCCTGACCAAGGTTTATTTTGCTTATATGTATGTATCTATATATTAGTATTTATTCTTGTATTTTATAGTCATTTCCGAGCTATCTATCCCGTATGTTGCACCTGCCATGGTATATCTCTGCATCACCCTAAGGTTGACTGGTAGAAAATGCCTCAGGCGTTAAGTCCGCCTTTGTACAGTGTTTCTTTTTACTTGTGCATAAAGTTTTAATAAATAAAATGTAAGAGCGAACGAAGCTAGCCCTAGCACCCTGCATTAACATTTAGCATACGTAGGGGACCCCTAACTGCAAACTGCCTGTTACTAGCCTAAATGCACATATTTTGGCCCCATTGGCCCCCAGGGTCCGTCAGTGCTCAGTGATCATTTGGTTTTATTTTGTTTGGATACTCTTCAGTTTTGCTGATTAGGAAATCATTTAGAAGGCCCTTCGTAGTCGGTCAGATATAAACCACTCACGTGATGATCTGATGAGTACCTTCGGAGAAACAGAATGGAACTCTTCAATGGAAGACAACAAATCAATCGCGATTGCTTCAATTGCGTATCTTATTGTACCTCTGATCTCAAACCGTCAGTGTACCTGTGTGAGACGGACAGGCCGCGGCCGCCATCTCACTTACAAGTACCTGTAGTCGAAGTACAAAGGACCCGAGCAGGTACCTGCCGCGCGAGGACAGGCGACGACGCTCGGTGTGGTGTAGGTGCTGCATGCCTGCATGCATGTAAACGATGTCCTGCTGCGGCACAATGCAGTAAAGGCTCCTTCAAACAGGCGCGACACGCTACGCTACACGACACAAATTCACCGACAGTCGCGCGACGAGCGGGGCCTTTGTGTCGCGTGCGATGCGCGATGTCGCGCCTATTTGAGGAGCATGTACTCGGTACCTCAGCGTTGCTGTAGTTTAGTATGTAAGAAGGTGCATTATAACAGGTGTGTGTGTTTATTATAAAATAAAATGTAATTTTTTCATTCATTATCATTATCTTAGAATGTAGTTTAGTAGTTTCTATGTTTTTAATTCCCGCCCCTCTGTGGCGAGCTAACTATCGAGCGGAGCTCACGGCGCGCGGCGCGCGAGCTCGGTTGGGCGCGGGACCTTGGAGACGCCGCCGTCCCGCTAATGTGGCCACATTAGCCGGCTGTCCGGGCTATCAATAGGTGATTATCTCTCTACTTACGCGTTTGGTGACAAAGGTCAGCCCGTATCAGTAATCAGTAACAACGGACCACCTTTAATGCTTCTCATTATTTAGTTCATTGTATGCAAACATATTATGTCTTTCGAATATCAATTATTATGTGACTTGTTTTCATATTCATAATTGTACATTTTTGTCTGCACGTTAGATACTAAGCCATACTTTATATTAAGTATATTCAATAGGAATACCAGGGCCACTTATCACGATGAATGACTCTACAGGAAGCTCACACGTCGTTGAGATCATCAGTAGGTAGTCATCACGTCGTATAGAGACTTACATATGATTCGATTTGTTGACTTTTTTCTATTGCTAAGGACCCGGTACACGTTGAAAGGCCTGCACTATCCTCCCGTACCTATTAACACTGTACTTATGAAATAGTGTGAAGGCCTATTGTTTGTAAAAGAGCTAAGTACTTAACCGTGGAGTTTCTTGCCGGCTCTTCTCCGTAGGAAACGACCAATTGGAACCGTGCAGCTAGCTTCTGACGGTTCATAAGTGCGCATGTGAGAAATAAAATATTTTAATGATTTTGATTTTGTTACTTTTTTATTCGACGTCTAGGGGAAATCCGGGATAATTTTGCCCCAACTACCGACTACGGGCCGGGATTGTATATCAGTCATCAGGTTACCGTAGTACAGGCTCTGCCTAGTTCGGGACCTGAAGACCTTGTGTGGATGTTGTCCCATATTATTATTATTATTGATAATAAAGAGAAGCATGTAATGATTATGAATAAACCGCAAAACCTGTCAACCAAAAGTGATCCGATAACAAGGACAAGTCCAGCTTCCTCTCGACAAGGAATTAATCTTAAAGTGAGCTCAACGCATTTTGGTTAGGTACGACCATACGACGCGAACGCGATGCCTATTTAATAATAATAATAATATCAGACAACATCCACACAAGGTCTTCAGGTCCCGAACTAGGCAGAGCCTGTACTACGGTAACCTGATGACTGATATACCTACATACGTTTATACATATACACACCCAGACACAGGTCAAACAGACATGTTCATGCACACAAATGTTTGACTTGTCCGGGGATCGAACCCGGGACCAGCGGCTCAGAAGGCAGGGTCGCTACCAACTGCGCCAACCGGTCAGCCGGTTGTTCATCATCAGCCTATATTCGGCCACTGCTGGACGTAGGCCTCTCCTAGTGAACGCCACTGAGACCGATATTCGGGTCACCTCATCCAGTCTCTACCAGCCGCCTTTCACAAGTCGTCACTTCACCTGGCTGGCGGGCGTCCCACACTGCGTTTGCCTAAACGCGGTCACCAATCTAAAACTCGTTTTCTCCAACGATTGTCGGTACTGCGAGAGATGTGACCAGCCCATTGCCACTTTAGCTTGCTTAGTTTTAGGCTATGTCGGTTATCTCGGTTCTCTGGTGGATCACCTCGTTTTGGATTTTATCCTTCAGAGAGACTCAAACATAGCTCTCTCGGTCTCTCCATAGCTCACTGCGCGACTTTAAATTTATGAACCAGTCTAACCGTGAGTGTCCACGTTTCGGCTCCGTAAGTTATAACTGGTAGGACGCACGCGTTGAAGACTTCCGTCTTTAGGCACTCTGGTATGGACGAGGAGAAGACCTGACGAAGTTTACCAAATGCTGCCCATCCCAGCTGAATACCCCTATCGGCTTCCCTCTCAAAATTGTTCCTACTCAAGTGCATATTCTTCCCGTTTGTTACCTCCACCCTAATTGCGTAACATACTATGTGTTATCAGAATCTGAATCATTTTGAAAGACATTGCTAATCCAATGCTGCACATGTCCGAAACATTTGTCTGCTCAACAACGTAAACGTAATTAATGTTGTTGGGCTGTCACAATGAAAGCCACTCCTACTATAAGTGTGTCACGCAACTGACGCAACTACCCCTCTGTTCAGTCGCAACAATGCGGCCGTCACTTAGTTGACACTTAGTCAGTCGTCACTTAGAGTTAGTACATCCTACTCCTAGTACTGGATCGTATGCGTACGTCCCGCCAGCTTGGAGCCCCAGAAGCTAGCAGCACGCATCGCACTAAATACCTAGCTGAATAAAGGAAAAACATTGGAGAAAGAATGACGTTAGTTCTTATTAATTATGTGTTTCAGAGTTTCGGCTTTTTCGGGCTTCTGAGTAGGTACTGGGACAATTATGTATTCAGTGGTACTAAACTACTAATAACGATGACGTTACTGTCGTAAATAATAATATGACAAGTGAATGAGCGATCTGCGTCTGCGCAGATATTGGGTTGGCGGTCGAACGTTGACCCTCCGTCGAGAGCAAGCACTCTGGTATGATAAGCAAGCCGCTGACCTTCAGGGCTGAGTCTCATATTTCAAATCATTGGCTTCATAAATATTGGCCGGTTCACTTTACTCGTTGAACGTCATTGTTGGTTAGAATGTTCAATGTACTGGAGCCCGGTGAACATTTGATCGAACTGTTGCCACACGCCGTAGCTTCTCTAAGCTAGCGCAGCGGGTGTGCTCGTGACGCTCGGGCTGCGCCCAACTGCCTTAGGTTCGAACACTGCAGAAAATTCCTCCATCAAGTATTGATTTTCTTTCAGTCATTTGTTCAGAAATAAAGAGCTCTCAGGGAGCTCTTTGTTACAGTGATTTGTGCATCGGTCAAATGCCAATTGGAAACATGTACGAGATTAACGAGACATAAAATCCAGCACTTGCTTGCCGTCTTTAGAAGCACAGAACGTGACTTTACGAAGAGAAGCTGAAGGCTCTCATTCGGCGACCCGGCCGCGCGCCGCGCGCCGCGCGCCGCCGGGGCGCTCAGTGGATAGAAAAAAGACTAGAAGACATGGAACTTAAATTTTAAACAGTCGTTTCTTTTTGCTTGAAATGGCTTTTAGTAGCCAATATCATGCTTATATATAGGGTGGAAACTTTCAGCGGGCAGTAAGGGGAAGTACCTTATCCGTTGCAGCTACATGACAATGGTCTTAGGAGACTATCCATATTTTTTTATGGAATTTTGATCCCCATTCACAGATTTTCAAAAAAAATTACAGTTAGCAAGAAAATAGCCATTTTACACAAAAACATTTTTTGATGCCAATCGATCCTGTTTCTAATACTGATCAAAAACTTCTATGGGACCAACCATCGTTGGAGTACTCAAAAAGTCACAAATTGCAAAAAACTTTTTCCGTGCACTTTGTAACTAAAATACCTACATAAAATAAAATAAAAGACAAATGATCACGTAGAATTTAACACATATCAAAAAGAAGGCGTATTAATTTTATTTTTTTATTTTTTTCCCGTACATTTTGTATGAAAATTTTACGCAAAAGCTTTTTTAGTGACGGTTGAGATCTTTTTGTTGACTGAATAAAAAGATAACTTTAAAAACAATTCAAATTTCGAACTCGTTATGATTAAATAAAAAAACAATCTTGACAGTTTGTTGCGCCAGAAAAGCTCTGAGTGTGTTGTGAATTTTACATTAAGTGCATAATTGGACAGCTATTGATAAGAGAAAAATGACCTCCAATTTAGAACGTTTAGACTTGCTAGAAGCATATTACGTAAATAATAAAAATACATCGGCTGCGTTAGAATGGTATAGGATCAAATATCCAAATCGTCATGTGCCAACCAGAAAGGTTATTACAATTTTTTAAAGAAATCTTGCACAAGGTGGCTCTTTCAAGAAAAAATCTGTACGCCACCCATTTATACTAGATGATGAAAATTTTATCATTTCTATTCTTACACTTGACGAAGCTTCTCCCGAAATATCATCAAGAGCAGTCGCTGAAGAAGTAGGTATCTCACATCGTTTCGTACTAAAGATATGGAAGAAGTATGGTTATAAATGTTACCGACAGGGGCGACTAGTTCAAGCCTTACATTCAGGGAATGCCGCTCGAAGACTTACTTTTTGCAGGTGGTTAAGAGGAAAAATTAGCAGAGATTACCATTTTCTGAATTTCATATTATGGTCTGATGAAACAAATTTTTCTAATAATGGAATGTACAACCGGCGAAATCACCATTATTGGTGTCGACAAAATCCTCTCAGGTTTCGCGAAACACATAATCAAGTGCGATTTTCTTTTAATTGTTGGTGTGGTATAATGTGGAACCGAGTGGTAATGGTGGAGTTTTATGAAGGCAGCTTGAAGTCCAACATTTATAACAGCAGACTATTAGAGAATCTTGAAAACCTCGTCGATGGTATACCACTGTCGGAATCAAGAAGAATGTTTTTTCAACAAGATGGCGCTCCACCTCACAACAGCCGCAGTACGCGTTCGACTTTGAACCGAGAGTTTGGTGATCAATGAATAGGAACACATGGTCCTATTTCTTGGCCAGCGCGTAGTCCAGATCTGACGCCTTTAGATTTCAATTTGTGGGGCTAAAAACTGAGGGCTGAAAACTGAGGTTTACAAAAAGGAATACGATAGTGTTAAAGAATTTAAAGACTCACTAACCACAATTTTGTATGATATTCATACAAATAAATTGTCAGCAGCCTCTAGGTCGGTACAGAACCGAATCAATTTATGTATACGCCAAAATGGCGGTCACTTCGAGCACTTGATATCGTAGGGCAAGAAACAGCAAGATTTTAAATAAGAATAACATCATCAAGTTATGTTAGTTAATAAAAAAAGAAAATTAATATACGCCTTCTTTTTGATGTGTGTAAAATTCTACGTGATCATTTGTCTTTTATTTTATTTTTTGTATTTCAGTTACACAAATTCTTTACAAAGTGTAAGGGGAAAGTTTTTGCAATTTGTGACTTTTTGAGTACTCCAACGATGGTTGATGCCATAAAACTTTTTGATCAGTATAAGAAACAGCATCGATTGGCATCAAAAAATGTTTTTGTGTAAAATGGCTATTTTCTTGCAAACTGTATTTTTTTTTGAAAATCTGTGAATAGGGATTAAAATTCCATAAAAAATTATGGATAGTCTCCTATGACCATTTTCGCGTAGCTGCAATGGATAAGGTACTTCCCCTTACTGCCCCGCCAAAAGTTTCTACCCTGTATATCATAGGATACAATCTGGTAGGCATATTGGGAACTTAGGTATACTTTTTGCATAAGAAATGTGGTACAAAAAAGCTTATACCTATCTCCGGAACCGCCAGAACTCAAATATCCTTGCACACGGTTATATAACTATTTATTTATGGCTTTTTGAGATACTTCATAGAACTAAATCTTTAGAGGTTTTTATTATTTTACCTTTTATGTCTCTTTTTTAACTAATAAAAAATTGCTATAATGCTATAATGTAGAAATAGACACGTTTAAATGTTAACTTAAAAATGAAATTTAAAAGAGATATTTTTGTGTTTATTCCGCTAGAAAACTCAAAAATAACAAATGTACAATAAATATTGTCTACAGAAAAATAAAATAACGATTTTAAATTCCTCGTATAGATAACAGGTAAGTAGGTAATTAGTATATATTTTATTAATAGCCGCGTTTTGTAGTGAAATTCTTAGAGAATTTAACAATAAGAAGTCTACATAATGACCTTGAACTTGCAAATTTTCTGATAGCATTAATTAAAATCGTTGTTTATTTTGCTTTACAGAAAATATTTATTGCAATGATATTTGTGTTATTCTGGCGGTTCCGTAGTTATAAGCATTTTTATAACAGCTCCATATTTTTTTTTGCAAAAAAAATATAAGCTAAGTACCAGTTTGGATACCAGATTGTATGCTATGATATATTTAAGCATGATATTGGCTATTAGAAGCCATTTCAAGCAAAAAAACCGACACTTTCAAATTGATGTTTCTTCTTTTAGAGCCTTTTTTCGATCCACTGTGCAGCCCCGTGCCGCCTCGCCCTAACCTGGGATTCCGCAGGCACCACATGTGACGACATTACAGTAGGAGGTCAGTAGCTACTAGAGGAGTATGAGCTCGGTCGAGTGGCTGTTGTCTGCACTCTGCATGGCAACCGATAGGTGATCTCGTGCGGCGCGCGTGAGCGGCCGCCGGCCGTCGCCGCGTCGTGTGCACGTTGCACCATATCTAATGAACTAGTCGTCTAACGATGCAAACACTAATTAATTATCAGTAACGTGTAAACACGTCCTTATCCCCGAAGCCACACGCGGGCGCGGCGTGCGCGTGCAGAGCGCGCGGGGCGGGCTGCGCTGCGGGAGTCAGTGCGCGTGCGCGCTCTCCTGGCCGCGTGCGCCGCGCTCTCGGGCGCGCTCGTTACTCCACCAGTCCACCACTCACCTGTCTGCCGCTCTTGCCGCACGTTAACTCAATATTAAGCTACCAAATAGCCATTGTCCTCTTTATATGCTGCTTAATAAAACATTCAAACGATGCCAAGTATACGCACAGGGCTGACGTGATAAAGGATCATGTGACTCATTTTATTTAGAATTTCGTCTCAGTGCATTGCGTTCTTCATCTAATATTTGCCGTGTTTTGTAAAGGTGTACCTACTTGTGTAATATTTTTCTTTAGTTTTCATCAGCTTATAAAGTACGAACCTTACAACACCTTTTGCAAGATGATGACGACGGGGTCTCGGTTTTTTCTTTCCCTTGCATTCTTTGTTCACCATGATGCATGAGTGCGAATGCTTTCATTCTTTAATTGTCCCACCGCCCACGCTTGCGATCATTACCCTGCGGTAACACACATTTCTAAGTAGACACCGGTGGAGGTGAGCAGAGGGGCAATTCCCGTATTTTTAAGAACGTTCGCATTCTAATCTCAGTGTCAATCTGTCAAAAATTGTATAGCTGAGATGAGATTGCGACTTGAATTTGAACGTTTTTAATTACGGGAATTGGCCTTCTGTTGGCAACCCTGAACAGTGTACAGTAGACAGGTCGTAATAACGGATACCAACAGTGCGGAGTGAAGGTCGCGCGCAGCCCCTGTCGACTTTGTATGGAAGGAACGAAATACCTACAAGGGCAAAACCTCCAACTTGCCAATAAAAAATTTAAAATGATTTTGTGTGGTAACACATAACTTCCGGCAATATCGTCATTTGACAAATCAAAATGTTGCCATAAAATTATCCTAACTTCCATGTAATACATAGTCTTTTATCCATACTCATGATTTTTTTTTTGGAATATTAATAAAAAATATTTGAAAATGATCAACATGAATAAAACCGTCATGTTTTACATTCAACACGATGAACAATGAAATGGAATGAACTTATTTTTTATAGTTGGATTTTTAATTCAATATTTATAACACCAAGTTGACAATGGCGTCGGCGGCGGCGGCGTCGCGTCGGCGGCGCGGCGCGCGGCGTCATTAAAATCACATTCACAGAACACCTTAGTATTTAATCTATGCGCCTAGCGGAGTAAAATAGCACAGAATACAATATCAAAATAGCGTCGGTTATTTTGTTTGTTGTCTTTGCGTTAATTTAGTGGTATTTTTGGATTTGTCTAGATTTGAAGATCTTCACCTGATCTAACCAACATCGAGTCGACCTAATGCTTCTCCGTTCCAGCGAATAATTGTTTTGAATGAGACTCTAGTGAGAAAGTGACTACCTATGTGACAATGGGAAACAAAAGAAAATCGCTCGCCTGCCGACGGCGTGAAGTTCATCTATGGTGAAGTTGTTTCGATTTCCCATACCTACGTATCTCAATTTGTGAGAATTTACCCATACGTAACTCAATTTGTGATTGGCTGTGTGTCTGATTGAAAAGTAAATAATTATAACATAATATCTTAATATTATTGTTTTATTTTCTAATTTTTCTAATACCTCTGTGCACTCTCGCTTGTAAGAAAACTCGAAACATAGCGTTTCGAGTTTTCTTACAAGCGAGAGTGCCCGACTGCCCAAAATAAAGTAGGATACCTTTTTTTTTTTTTGTTTTTTGCGTTTTAAATTTCGCGGTGAAAGATAGTTTTTAAGGGCCAAATCTAGATGTCGCCAGCAGCGACTTCCGTTTTATCTTTTTTGTTTGAAGTCGACGTTCTTCTCCGCTAGGAGTAATAGTGTTCTGTGGTCGCGCGTGGTCGCTCTGGCCACCTCGCTCTTTATGTCGGTCACACTGTGTCGCTATACCGACACGCACATAGGTAGCGGCGGCGGCGCTCGGAAGTGTGGGAGTGTCATGTGGGACTCGTCCAGTTATAGGTGGCACGACCGCGCGTCAATGGTAACAAAACCAGTTGGCCTAATATTCAATTGAAACTCTTTAGTACTTATACCCGAATCGCTTTAACGTGCTAATAGCGGTCATTGGCCCACCTCCTTTTCTAGGATTCTTTATTTCAAAAACTGAAATAAACTCCGTTAAAGTCCTGAATCAATATCTATCGTGATCTTGAACATGTTCCAATAACGAGCAACCATACATAGTTTATTGTTTAGGTTTCTACGGAGATATTATTAGGGAAAGGGCAATCATCGTTATTGCCACGCTAAAGTAATTCGGGTACGATACGCCAGCTCAAGGTCAACGTGATGCTATAGATGTGCGGTCGATTGTCCTCAATAAGGAATGCGAGAAGGGAGCAACGCGAACCAATATTAATTGCAACTTTGAAATAAGACCAATTTCATAACAGTATATGTTCCAAAATACTATGTTCATAACAATATAAAATTGCAATGAGTAGGTGAAAATCACATTTAGAAGTTGCTAAGTGTGTACATATTATTAGCGCTCGTGACTGTCGTGACTGTACAGTAGGTACATGTAGCAGTTTAACGATTATAGAAGTGACTAGCTTCCGCCCGCGGCTTCTCCCGCATGGTGTATTGATAAAAAGTAACCTATGTCCTTCCCCATCCCCAGGCTTTATAACTTTGTTAAGGATAGTCTGAAGACTATCCTTAACAAAGTTCATCACAAACAGCTCAGCGGATTGGCCGTGAAACATGCGTACAGACATACACGAATCAAATCTTTTTATTGTGGGCATAGGTTATACAGACAGATGTTAGGTAAATTGGAGATCCGTTATGTCCTGCCTAGTAGGCATACAATAATAAAATGTCAACATGCAATAAGCATTCAAAATTACATAACAGATTTTCAAAATTTCTCACAGACAGGCATGGCAGACAAACAGAGTTACTTTCGTTTTTGTAATGTCAGCTAGGGAATTAGTATGCATACTATTATTATTGAAGAGAATTTGTTGGTATAGCAGTTTCACTTGTCGTGCGGTAACTAGTACCTACCTAGCAAACAATAACAACCGACATCCAAAAAAAAAAACACTACATACTATAAAATTACTTTAATTTCGGAAGTCGGTGTCGGCCACTGTTACATTTAAGATTTTGTCCCTCTACTTGGAAAGGTCCAAAATCCCAGATGCAAAGTGGGTAGGTATCGGAATACAAGGAAACAACAAACAGTCTCTATAACATTATGTTTAATATCACATCAAGGTTAATTTTCAGTGCCAGCCAGCTGTATATTCAGCGGAAATAACTATGGTCGTGGGGGTAAACCCGGTACGGTTCCTTATAAAAGCTTAAACAAAATATTGTAAAGGAATGTCAATATCAAGGTACAACCTTCCAGTTTTATAATTTTAATGTAATAATATAAATGGGCGCCAGGGACCATGAAAGTCCCGGATCCCGGAACCGACTAAGATGTCCAATATTCCTCCAGATAAGGGTAGGTGTCGAACCCGGGGTCCTTAATTTAAATTTAGTTGAAGATCGGCTTCCAATTTTGAAACCCGAACAGATAAATAAACTGGTTCGAATACGAACCGTAGGTAGATAAAGTAAAGGGTTAAGTTTATATAACCCGACACTGACACCGACTCGACTGTCTATGGTCTCCATCATCAGACCTGTAATGGGTTAAAACCCATATGGGTGCAAAGTCCTCATCAATAGAAATTAATTAAGTCCTAACACAAGGTAGCTACTGTAAACGTTGAGGAGTTCCCTTGACTGACCTTGGTCTTCATCATCAGACCCCTAATGACATTCACAACCTACCTAGGTGTAAAATTCTCATCAACACAAATTAATCAAGCCCAAACGCCATGTAATTGCAGTAAATCGTTGAGGAGTTCCCTTGACTGTCTTTCGGCTCCATCATTAGATCGACTCCAGACATTCATTAAATAGTAGTGCTTTAAAATATTTAATGAAAAACATTAACAAACGCACTAGTCGCCACTACGATTTTCGAAGGTTCCCCT
Source organism: Brachylomia viminalis (assembly GCA_937001585.2). Taxonomy (NCBI): domain Eukaryota; kingdom Metazoa; phylum Arthropoda; class Insecta; order Lepidoptera; family Noctuidae; genus Brachylomia; species Brachylomia viminalis. Next base: position 25,044,682 of record OW443314.2, on the reverse strand, counting down.
CGATTTCTCTGGGATGCCATCATCAGATTTGGTTTGCTGGTTTCACCTTATCATGGTACCACCCTTGGGATATCTCCTTTCCAACAAAAAAAAGAATGGTCAAATCGGCTCATAAACGACGAAGTTATCCGCGACACACATCAAAAAATAATATATATATATACGGTCGACTTGAGAAACCTCCTCCTTTTTTGAAGTCGGTTAAAACTGAAAGGATTAGAACACAGTACATTAGGTAATTATGGATATGTTTTGAAGGTTCTACTGCTGTAAACTATGTGAAATGATTTGTTTCGTTCGGCGAAAACATGCAGATTTTGTGACTTAGAAACACGTGAGCAAGTTACGTAGAGCTGACCGTGGGAAAACTTGGCGTGCCCAAATGTATCCCTGCTACGTTTAAACTTTGACCTTGCGATTAAATTGATCGTCACTGAAAATGAAACCGTTAATGGAAACTGCAGACGTTTAAAATTATTGGGATGCATGGTATAAGCACATTGTCTCCCTTAGCTGCTCCAGTTAAAACTGTGGCCTTCACAATATGCCTCCCTAGTTCAGTGACGTGCAATTTAGTATACCGCTGCATAATCTCGGCGCGTCTAAGTTGCGTAATAGCAAAACGGGCCAGCTTTTGGGATGGCACCCCGGATAGCTCCAAATAGTTTAGAAACTCGACGAGGTAGTTCGTATATGTCATCAGATGACATGACTGTGTCGATGGAGTTGTACGCTGATGTATCGCAAGTTATTACAGCCAAGATTTTTGTATTAATTTCCGTAACTGTCGCATTTCTTGGTGCCAATATTTATTTATTTATTTACTATTACCACTTGCATTTGTTTTTACAGGTGAGAACCCATCCCAATACAACAATGTAGTCACAATTTCCACATTCGGGGACGTCACACAAAAACCCATTAATAGACTGATACCACCACCAACAAAAATAAAATCTTTTTAAACTGACAGGGTTCAAATTCAAACCAATTAATTAACAATTATTAATATGGTTCTTTCACACATCCATTTTCATCCTGGATGTTTAATTGCAAATTTGGAAAATTTGCACGTCTTCCGAATCCACAATATGACATAATGGGTTGGTGAATAGAACCATATACCTTCTTCGTCAGTTTCTAGTCGACCTGCACATAATTCTATAATCAAAATAGAAAGGAATCTATATTTCTACTTAAAATATCGATACCTCTGGGCTCAAAGGGCGTATAGCACATTCTTGGCATTTTGACATGTTTACTTATTCTTACTCAGTTTTTGATTCTCTATCGATCTGTATAGTCCCACGTATCGAAATTCACAAAAAAAAATCGAATACCTTCTCTCAATATTTTCCTCAACTTGTTGCTCACTCATTGTTATATTATCAACTATCTCTTCAACTGTTTCATCAACTATATCATCTTCACTTGAACTACTAATTCTGTCTCTTATTTCATCTACTATTAAAATTGAACATGATAAAATAAAATAAATGAGATATGTCGGGTATAAGAAAAATAAACTCGCCGCGCAAAAAAACGCTCGCTGTCTAACGCGCACACAATATGGCGTCTCGCGCGCGAATGTTGTTGGGCTTGATTTATCATGTCAGCTATAGAACCACCAAAATAAAAAAAGAAGGTATCGTCCGCATATAGCGAAATATACACGTGTATTGGGACCTTATGGATGGAGTTTCTGTATATTAAGAAGAATAGAGGACCTAGCAGTGATCCGAGCCAGCGAGTGCAGCGACCTAGCAGTGAGTGCATTTGTAAGAAAAGTGCTATTCGCGGTGGATCTTTAGTTCTTGTTTCAAACAAGTTGAAATGTAAACAACGTTCTGATTTAGTTAATCTTTCCATCGAGCGCACTATTGAGTTGTCTTGTGTTGAACTCGAGCGATACGTTATAATTTGCGTTTATCGACCCCCCTCTGGGGATTTTATTCGTTTCGAATCGGCAATGGAGGATTCACTGAATAAATTAAAATCAAGTAATAAAAGTATAATTTTATGTGGTGATTTTAATATTAATATTTTAGAGGTTACTCCACTAAGTATTAGACTTCTTAATCTGTTTAGGTCTTTTAATTTAATTAAACTCAAACTCAAACTCAAACTCAAATTCTTTATTGCATTCATGTGTACATTCAGTTGTTACATGTAAGTAAGTTCCAACATGAAACCCGGTTAGGGCACGGCAACATAATAAATAGATTTAACAAAACAAGCATCCAGTCAGTAGGTATACTGGATTGCGAGTTTGTTAAACAAATATAATATAACTAATATAATTACTATCGAAAACATTTCTAGTACCTATTGGGTTTATAGTTATTTAATAGATATCATGAGGTTATTCAATATTTCTAAACGTTTTTTTTTATTTTACATATTTATCCAACTAAATCGAATATTTATACAAAAACATAAAGTATATTAACAATTATTCAATTATTTTACGTGTAGGTATTAATTATTATATTTTATTAATTTGTATCAGTTATTAAAATTAAATAAATAATATCGTTAATTTGTATGAATATTTATTAATTTATATTCTCTATTAAATTTATATTTTATTAATTTGTATGAATTACTATATTTTATTTTATTAGTTTATATTCTCTATTTTGTTTACATTTTATTAATTTGTATTAATTATTACAATTTATTTTTTACAATTTATTAATTTATATTCTCTATTTTATTAGCATTTCATTATTTTATTTATAAGTTATGTGTAAGTGTATGTATGTGTTTATTTTTTTTATTTTTTGGAATTATCTATCTATCATAATTCACTATTTTATTCTAAGTATTCTGCGACCGAGTAAAAGCATTTTTGTGTTAGATATTCTTTTAATTTTCTGTTAAATGTATTGAATTTGGGTTCTTCTTTAATTTGTTCCGGTAATTTGTTGAAAATTTTTACTGCCATGTAGTATGGGCTATGGTAAAGCATTTTAATCCGAGATTGTGGGAGATATAATCTATTTTTATGGCGTGTGTTTACATTATGCAAGTCTTTTGTTTTTGGGAAAATGTTGCTATTTTTAAATACAAATATGCAAAGGTCATGTATGTATATAGAAGGTAAAGTTAGGAGTTTTAATTTAACAAAATATGGCTTACAGCTTTCAGTATTGTCAATATAGGCCAGTATTCTAACACATTTTTTTTGGATTATAAATACTTCGCTTGCGTTTACGCTGTTACCCCATAACATCACTCCATATCTTAGCCACGAGTTTGCGTAGGCGTAATATGCCGAAAGTGCCGTTTCTGTATCTGTGCTATGCTTAAGTTGAAACAAGGCGTACGTAAATTTAGATAATTTGGATTTAACTGTTTCTATGTGTTTTTTCCAATTGAGATGTGTGTCTATGTTTATACCGAGTAGGTTAAATGTAGTTACTAATTCTATAGGGGTGTCATTAAAAATTACATTATTACTTAAGGGGGGGGCTTTGTACGATCTAAATTGTATCATTTTGGTTTTTTTACAGTTAATTTCTAAATTGTGATCTTGTAGCCAAAGTGTTACCGTCTGGAGAGTATTTTGTAAGATTGCATTTGGGTCAGAATTTTTGTCACATTTTACAAGTACAGAGATATCATCGGCGAATAGTACTGGTAATGTAGTTTGTTTATTTAGTATTTTTGGGAGGTCATTAATATATATTAGGAATAGTATGCAGCCCAAAACACTGCCTTGAGGGATGGAGCATGTGAGATTTCTAACCTGGGACCGCACTGTTATTGTCTCCCTATCTTTAATATTGTGGTGTTCAATCTGGACTATTTGTTTTCTGTTATTTAAATATGATTTAAACCAATTGTAAGCCGGGCCACGTATACCAGAACCGTAAAGTTTTGTTAGTAATATAGCATATGATACTTTATCATAGGCTTTTGACATGTCGAGTAGCAGGCCTAATGCATATTTCTTGTCATTTATTTGTTGGAGAGCGGTTTGGACATATTTGTAAACTGCACATGTTGTGGATCTTGTCTTCCTAAAACCATTTTGACAGTCATCAAGAATATTGTATTTTTCTAAGAAAAAGGTTAGTCTGTTACACATAGCCTTTTCGAAAATCTTTGAAAAGGTTGGCAACAACGCTATGGGTCTATAATTGCTAGGGATGTGGGTATCATCTTTTTTATGTATTGGTTTTACTAGGGAAATTTTTAGTAAGTCGGGAAATTCTCCAAACTCAAAGCTCTGGTTTATTAAGAATGTGAGTGGTGCTGACAATTCTTCTGCACATTTTTTGACTAAAATAGGGGGTATATCATCTATTCCGCAGCTATGCTTATTTTTTGTTTGTTTTATTATATTAAATATTTCTTTTTGGTTTACTGGGCGAAGGTACATTGACGTAGTTGGTGAGGACATTACTGGACGTCCAGTTTTTAAGGGATTATTTGTATTTGTGTCTGTTTTCGTTTCACCTACTGTAGCAAAAAAGTCATTAAATATATTTGATACCTTTTTAGGGCATGAAGTAGTTGTACTGTTTACTTTAAGCGATATATTTTCATACTGCCTTGGCCTAGTTTTGCCAGTTTTGTTATTTATAATATTCCACATAGTTTTAGTTTTATTATCTGACTTTTTCATTTGTCTGGTATATTCTATTTTCCTTGAAAGTGTTATGCTACGTTTTAATATTTTGCTAAATTTGCTATGATAGGTTTTTATGATATTAGATTTAGATTCGTTTAGTAAAATTCTTAGTACTCTTTTGTGTTTGCATGATTTTTTTAGCCCTGTTGTCATCCATCCTTTAGCTTTTTTTGATTTTAATTTAACTCTTTGTTTTGGTATTATTTTATCTAAGAGCTGTGTTATAGTTGTGATGAATGTGTAGTAATTTTCATTTACGTTTTTATCTATATTTATAGTGTTTCCCCAATCAATTTCCTTTAATGCATTTTTGAAGTTTATCATGTTTTTATCTGTAAATAATCTTGCTTTTTTATACCATATTTTGTTGTTGTTTGTATACAAGCAGTTTGTATTTAATTTTAAATTAATAGATTTGTGATCGGAGAGTCCGTAATCTTCAACATATTCTTTCTTAATTAAGGGTTTATAGTTGGTAAAAAGTAAATCAATGCAAGTGGAAGTAGTTGTTGTTGTCCGTGTGGGTTCGCGAATTATTTGTTTAAGATTATGTGAGCGCATTAAGGTAAGGAGGTTCTGTGTTTGTTTGTTTTTTTCGAGTATATTAATATTGAAATCCCCGCCAATTATGATATATTTATTTCTATCTCTAGTATTTAATCTATTTAAAAGCTTTTCCATTTGCTCGTAAAATATATTGATAAGACGATCTGGTCTATACAATCCTATGAATATACAGTTTAATTCAGGAACTTCGATTGCACAAATTTCTATTATTAATTCTTTGGAATAATTTACTATATCTATTCTTTCTATGAATTTTACATATTTTCTTACAATTAGGCAAACACCTCCTCCTTCTCTATCTTTTCTACAGAATTGTGATGCAATTTTATATTCTTGAAGCGATACAGAGTTACAAAAATGCTCATTTCTCCATACTTCTGATAAGGATAGTATATCAATATTTTTTTCTACTAACAAATGTTCAATTAAATCTATCTTATTTCCTAGACTTTGTATGTTTTGGAAGGTTATTGTAATATCATTAACGAAATGTCTTATTTATTACACTTTTTGGCTTATGTACTTGCGGTGGGATGCTGAGGTTTGGTTGTGAGGACGACGACTGCGGAGTCGGTGTATTTCCTCTCTCTATGACGGGTGGTATTTCTTCTATAATTTTATTTTCCATAGGGTTTTGGTTTTGTGGCGTTTCCGTTTTTGCTTCATCGGAACTGATAAATTCTCTTCCATTTATGAGCAATTTGTTGTTTCTGATAATAGCATAATGCCCATTTTTGCGTGCCATAATTAGGTTTTGTCTTAGTTCTTTCCTTTCCTCAAGTGTTTTCCTGTCCATATATTTTTCGATAGTTATTCCAGTATTCTTAAATATGCTTGCATTCTCCAGTATGTAGTTAGTCATTCTCTTGCTTATCAATTCAATAGCGAGGGGCCTTCTATTTCCTCTTTTCCCTATGCGTTTAATGTCTTCTATATAAGGATCTATATCTATACCCATAACTTCGTAAAATAGTCTAGACGTGCGCTCATACAGGTTTGTTTCAGTTTCTCGATGTTCTTCTGTTAATCCGTAAATCACTATTTTTTTGGTGTTTTCTAGGTTCTGAAGTTTTTCTTGAATATTTTCAATTTTTTTATCGACTTTATTTATTTCTTCTTGATAGGCTTTTTGGGCTGTTTTAAACGCATGGCTGTTTAAAACGCTGTCCTCGTTTTGAATATTCTTGATGGCATTTTTAATTTCAGTTTGGATTGTTTGTTTGACATCTGCTAGTATTGTTGATTTAATCTTATCTAATTTAGTATCTAGCAGCAAGCTGATGTTATTCAATGTTAAGTGTTCATTTTCCTTAATATTTGTACTGCTGTTTCCAGACTTAATATAATCGTTTCTAGTATTACTTATAGTGTCACCAATAATTTCATCTACAGAGAGACTATCATCCTCGGGACTATGTATGTCATATCCTCCCAAACTCTGATTTACAGTTTGTTTTTGGCGCAGTGTAACATTTGCATCAATTGGTTCAAGTTGAGTGCTACTTTGAATCAGTTCTTTTAAAGGGGTGGTTATATTATTTCCTTTTGGCAGTTTGCATACACAGCCCTGACATTTCCAATTAGATTTGTGATAAGCTGTCATTGTGGTATAAAAGTGGCTTTCGGGAATGTTCCCGCATGTTAAATCATAGTAAGCACTGCAAAGGGTGCATTTTAGAAATTCTTCATTCGGAGTTTCCTGGTAACAGCCTGCACACTGGACCATGTTACGGCGTTATTGTTAAGTTGTTTCCCTTTGCTGAACTTAGCTTTAATTCAGATTGAATAATAAAATATTGTACTTGAACTTATCTGGAAAATGCCCTTTTCAATAATAGCTAACTGTTTAGTTAGCGTTTGATCCGATGATCGATCAGTATTAATCAAAATTCAGCTCACTGTATGAAGTAGTCGGAAACAGTTCCTTGATATGGCCGGGGTGGCGCCACCAGTCGTGTGCCCTCGCAATGCGACGCAGGCGCACCGCGCTTGTCGCTGGAACGCTGCGTCAAAACTTTGTCGGTAGGTTGGTAGCACCGTTATAGTTTCGCACTCGCCGGAGTTACGCCTTTATGCAGTCCGCACAACCACGAAGATTCCTTGCACTCCTTGGGATTATCACTATGATACGGCACTTTTAGATAAATTTGCAACTAGTTTATTGACCGATTTACACTTGCTGGTGGGTTGAAAACAATTACTGTGAGATTAATCCACACTAGGTTTGCGTTTTATTGAAAACTAGGTCTGTTGACAACCGAAAATTAATTTTACGAAAACGAATTACAAGATCACAAGTTGATGGTTCACGGGCGCGTTCCGTTCTCCAACGTTCATTAACTTGTATTTTGAACCTACTAGGATAACAGCATCTTCGTCGACTTGTATTGATAATATTTTTAGTGATTGCGATGCCAAAAATAAATTAGTGTTAAGTGACTTACCGTCTGACCACTGTGGATTATTAGCTAGCTTCCCTGTGCCAATACATAAAAAGCCGCATAAAATAGAATGCAGGCCTTATACAGCTAGTCGTTGCAAAAAGTTTACAAATAATATAACCCTTAGAATTAAACCGTCGATTATAGAACATGATAATCCTAATACCTATAATCTACGGAGCCCATTTTGATGTTGTGCAAAAAGAATACCAATCTACTTTCAAGGCCAAAACTATTAATATTAATGGCACCTCCGCTGGCTTCAACCAATGGGCTACTCCAGGTATTTATAAAAGTAGAGCTGGACTATACGAGTTATATGGTTTGAAAAATTACAGGTTTGATACTCCTTTCCTAGAGTATGTCAAAAATTATTCAAAATTATTTAAAAAGATTTGTGTTTTTGCTAAATCTAAATTTTTAAGCGATACAATTAAAAATTCGAATAAAAAAGTAAAAACCATCTGGAAAATTATTAAAAATGAAACGGGTAAGTCGGTTATACATGAAAAACAATTAGAGATTATGGTCGACAGCAAATTAGTTAGTAAAGCAGCTGACGTAGCTGAAGCATTTAATGAGTTTTTTGCCAACATACCTATAACTACGACTCGCTCCTTAAATTCGTCCCCATCTAAAGCTGAAAACCTTTTGCATAATAGTGTACCTAAATGTAGTCGCTTATTTAGCTTCGAACATGTAATTAGTATTTTTAACACACTCAAGTCAAAAAACACTGGTGATTACTGGGGCATCTCAATTAAACTTGTAAGTAATATAATCGACATCGTAGCCCCCTATCTAGCTGTTACTTTTAATAAATGTGTTGATTTAGGAACTTTTCCTGACCTCATGAAGCGTAGTAAAGTCATACCATTATTTAAATCGGGTAATAAAAGCAAAGTTGGCAATTTTAGGCCTATTTCTATCTTACCTGCATTTAGTAAAATATTTGAAAAAATTTATACTCAAGCAGTTGCTAAGACATTTTAATTTAAATAGCCTCCTTCATGATGAACAATATGGCTTTACAAAAGGTCGTTCGACTACAGATGCGGGTGTTGCTCTGCTGAAGCACATATTTAGCGCATGGGAGAGCTCGCAAAATGCTATTGGAGTTTTCTGTGATCTCTCCAAAGTCTTTGATTGCGTGCACCATGACACGCTTTTGCGTAAACGAATTAATTACGGTATTCAAAACGAAGCTCTTAACGTATTAAATTCATATTCACATAATAGGCACCAATGTGTAGATGTTAATGGTGTGAAATCTTATAATACCGGGCTACCAGTTCAGTTAGGTGTACCTCAAGGCTCTATACTGGGCCCATTTTTATTCTTGGTGTATATAAATGACTTACCATTCTATTTAAAGGGTATCTGTGACATTGTACTATTTGCTGATGATACCTCTCTTATCTTTAAAGTAGACAGGAATAGACAAAATTTTGACGACGTAAACAGTGCACTATCAATGGTTACAGATTGGTTTACCACAAATAACCTAGTTCTCAATGCCAAGAAAACGAAATGTGTAAAGTTCGCCTTACCGAATGTTAGAAATCTAGGACCCAACATCGTCTTATATAAAGAGGTGCTTGAAACTGTAGACTCGGCAGTATTTCTGGGCCTAACAGTTGATGCCAAGCTTCAGTAGGGATCACTTATATCATGCCTAGCGGGAAGGCTCAGTTCGGCCGCCTATGCCGTCAGGAAAGTAAGACAATACACTGACGTTGATACAGCTCGGCTAGTCTATTTCAGTTATTTTCATAGCGTCATGTCCTACGGCATTCTGCTGTGGGACAAAGCCGCTGATATTCAACATATATTTGTTTTTCAAAAACGAGCTGTTCGAGCAATTTACCAGCTAGGTGCTAGAGTTACTCTGAGAGATTTTTTTAAAGATATTGGTATTCTCACGGTGGCCTCACAATTCATCTTCGCCAACATCTTATTATATTAGGCAAAATATACACTTATACACAGTTTTGCTAGAACAAACGTTGTTTAGACCATGGTCTACTACCATTCTACAGCATCAAATATGTTATTAAAATAATCTCATCTAGGAGTTCTCAAATTAGTCTTACGTTGCTCAAACGTGTAATAATGTTTGAAACATTAACCGTAACATCAAAGTACTCATCACGGTAGGGATATTGCATTCAAGACGCGAGCGCCGGGCGTCGCAGCCGCAGTGTCTGTGTTGTAGGGCGTAACGATAATCCCGACATTTTTTAACTTTGCTTTTTTTGTGTTTTTTTCGAAAACCAATGACGTTTTTTTTTCTATTGGATGCTTTACAATAGTTGTAGACCATGGTCTGAACAACGTTTGTTCTAGCAAAACTGTGATTCAAATGTCACCGTGTATAACTAAAATAGGTTGCGCACTCGGCGATGGCGATGGCGCTTCAAACCATGGCGATAAAAAATTATAATAAACTAGGTACCGGAAAAAATAAGAAAACCGAATAACTTAGAATTTAATAGAACTTTAAACAATTGGCTTTGTGGCAGATGTTTTTATTCAATATGACTATTTAAATTTTAAACATACATGATGTTTAGCTATACACGAACACTAATTTAAATTGTAATTATTGACATTATTTATAAATATAATCAATAAATTGATGAACTGTCTTAACTGTGAGATATAATCTAATAATAAACTAATTTAATATATTATTAAACAAATGAAATGTGCCTATTAATTAGGCACATTTCGCACACATTTACAATTAAATTTACATTTTATTAAGATTATGTTGTGTATGACTAATGACATTGATGTAATTTCAAAATCAAAAGTCATTTATTCAAATTAGGCTGAGAATCAGCACTTTTTGAACGTCAAAATCACAGAAGACAGTCCCCCCAAAACGCCCACCATCCACCACTTCCTAGTGCTTTAGCTGGGAAGAAGAAGTGGCGGAACAAACTCCCCAGCAGCACTGCTGTCTGTTCAGTTAGAAAAACTGGATTCTATATAGTAATAAGTAATTAACATTACGAAACACAAAAATATTAAAATTATTTGCCATATGTCAGCTAGCACACGCCAATATTTAAAACTATACTCAAGCAGAGATAAATAATAAAAACAAAAACTCAAACAGAACTTAATACATAATAAAAAGCCTCCTGGCACAAAGGGCGTGCCCGCTTACATATGCAATGCTGCATTATGTTTATATGTATATAGCTGTAACTTGTAGCCACAAATGATAAACTAGGACCTTCGAAGTAAAATAAAGAAACATTAATTACTAATAACAAAACCATAGTCAGCAAGATGACCTGTCACCACAAGCAGCACCCGTTCACGAGCATAACGCAAAGATCAGCCATTTACCCCCTTGCCATATTTGAGGGAAGGGGGCAACCCGACCCCCGACGCTACCGCAAGCATTGACATCTAAGGGAGCATGACGAACTTGCTGCCGGTTGCTCAAAAGAATAATATGATCAACTGTCGAGGTCGCTAGCTAACCATTTATTGCAATACAACTCATTAAAAAACATTGAAATGAGTAGATTATGTCAATAATAAATACAAATTAAATTAAACTAAATTGACTAATATAGTCAAATAATATAAACAATTATATGAACTCGTATAACTTGTCAGTAGGTAAGCTAATTTTGGAGAAAGAACATAAACATTGTCTTGAGTTAATCACAGCGACCAACTATTTTTATCGTTTAAGTAATCGTTGATTGAATACATAGTATGCCTTTGAACAAAGGTTGGATTTTACTTTAGCTTTAAACGCATTAAAAGGCAATTCTAACAAAGAAGAGGAAACCTTGTTATAAAAGTTTATACCAAGCCCAACAAATGAGTTATGGACCTTATGAAGCCGGTGAAAGGGAGCACGTAGTTTGTCCTTGTTTCTAGTGTTAATATTATGAATATCACTGTTTTTTGTGTATATTTTGCCTAATATATAATATGTTGGCGAAGATGAATTGAGAGGCCACCGCGAGAATACCAATCTCTTTAAAAAAATCTCTCAGAGTAACTCTAGCACCTAGCTGGTAAATTGCTCGTACAGCTCGTTTTTGAAGAACAAATTTATTTTGAATATCAGCGGCTTTGCCCCACAGCAGAATGCCGTAGGACATGACGCTATGAAAATAACTGAAATAGACTAGCCGAGCTGTATCAACGTCAGTGTATTGTCTTACTTTCCTGACGGCATAGGCGGCCGAACGAAACTTAACGAGAAAAAAACGAAATGTATTAAGTTTACGATACCTCATGTTAGACAAGTAGAAACAAGTATTCTCATAAAGGGTAAAGAGTTGAAACCCGAAAATACCACAGTATTCTTAGGCATAACTTTGGATGCCAAGCTTCAATGGGGCCCCCATATAGATAAATTGTCAAAGAAGCTTAGCTCTGCAGTATATGCCGTTAGGAAAATTCGTGGTTTAACTGATTTAGAGACAGCCCGTTTAGTATACTTTAGTTATTTTCATAGTGTAATGTCGTACGGTATTCTGTTGTGGGGAAATGCCGCTGATATTCAGACGATTTTTGTTTTACAAAAAAGGGCAATTCGTTCAATTTATAAATTAAGTCCTAGACACTCCCTCGGAGACAAATTTAAAGGGATTAATATAATGACTGTGCCTTCTCAGTATATTTATGAAAATCTTTTGTATGCACATAAAAATATTAATCTGTTTAAAAAATAACAGTGATATCCATAATTTAAATACTAGGAACAAACACAAATTTGTTGTTCCTACTACCAGGCTCAAGAAAATAGGTGGCTCGTTTAGATGCCAATGTATACGTTTTTATAATATACTTCCTAGCTACATTCAAGCACGAAGCCTTAATAAATTCAAATCTTTTATAAAAAGGAAACTATGCCAGAATGCCTATTATACTGTCAAAGACTATATTGAGGACAAAAAGGCTTGGGATTGAGTTGCTCCAATAAAGCACAGGCAATGTTAATTTATTTTATTTCGCTAACTATTTTTACTTTTAATCTTTGCTATAAGTATCTATACTTATTTACATATACAATGACACTAATATTTACTGTATAAAGTATTATATTATTTTAAATTATTATGAATGTGAGGACTATGTGTGTTTTTGTTCCAATTTTAATCATGTTCTGGCAGTTTGAGTAGCTGATGCGGCCTACCCAAATGTCCTTTCTTTGGTATTGTTCGTCGAATCGTTGAGCTCCTTAAGCTCTGAGTTGAGCTGCACGGTTACTGACAAATGTGTGCACTGACTGGACAGGTCCACTCAATCTGTGTGGTTCTTTCCTCAAAAGACCATTTCAGACACAAATCTACATGGTCCTCAAAGATTATTATAATATTATTCTAATTATTGTGAATGTGAGAACTATGTCGGTCATTGGTTTTTTTATATTTATTTTTGTATTTTTGTCAGCGTAATCATGATCTGGCAGTTTGAGTAATTTATGCGGCCTACTCAAATGTCCTTTCTTTGGTATTGTTCGTCGAATCGTTGAGCTCCTTGAGTCTAAGTTGAGCTGCACGATTACTGACAATTGCGTGCACTGACTGGACAGGTCCACTCAATCTGTGTGGTTCTTTCCTCAAAAGACCTTTGCAGACACCGATCTACATAGCCTTCACATGATCTGACCAAGATTTTGTCTGGACTTTAAAAGAGACTGTGACCTCTGAGTTTGTTTCGGCCTTTCTTCTCAGAGTAGTCAGATAGGAAACGCCGACCTCATCTAGTTTAAAAAAAAAATATGATTGACGTGTAAAAGTGTTTGTTCAAACCTACTTACAGAAATAAAATCATTTATCATTTATCGAACTGAGCCTTCCCGCTTGGCATGATATATGTGATCTCCACTGAAGCTTGGCATCAACTGTTATGCCCAGAAATACTGCCCAGTCTACAGTTTCAAGTACCTCTTTATCTAAGACGATGTTGGGTCCTAGATTTCTAACATTCGGTAAGGCGAACTTTACACATTTCGTTTTCTTGGCATTGAGAACTAGGTTATTTGTGGTATACCAGTCTGTAACCATTGATAGTGCACTGTTTACGTCGTCAAAATTTTGTCTATTCCTGTCTACTTTAAAGATAAGAGAGGTATCATCAGCAAATAGTACAACGTCACAGATACCCTTTAAATAGAATGGTAAGTCATTTATATACACCAAGAATAAAAATGGGCCCAGTATAGAGCCTTGAGGTACACCTAACTGAACTGGTAGCCCGGTATTATAAGATTTCACACCATTAACATCTACACATTGGTGCCTATTATGTGAATATGAATTTAATACGTTAAGAGCTTCGTTTTGAATACCGTAATTAATTCGTTTACGCAAAAGCGTGTCATGGTGCACGCAATCAAAGACTTTGGAGAGATCACAGAAAACTCCAATAGCATTTTGCGAGCTCTCCCATGCGCTAAATATGTGCTTCAGCAGAGCAACACCCGCATCTGTAGTCGAACGACCTTTTGTAAAGCCATATTGTTCATCATGAAGGAGGCTATTTAAATTAAAATGTCTTAGCAACTGCTTGAGTATAAATGTTTTCAAATATTTTACTAAATGCAGGTAAGATAGAAATAGGCCTAAAATTGCCAACTTTGCTTTTATTACCCGATTTAAATAATGGTATGACTTTACTACTCTTCATGAGGTCAGGAAAAGTTCCTAAATCAACACATTTATTAAAAGTAACAGCTAGATAGGGGGCTACGATGTCGATTATATTACTTACAAGTTTAATTGAGATGCCCCAGTAATCACCAGTGTTTTTTGACTTGAGTGTGTTAAAAATACTAATTACATGTTCGAAGCTTAAATAAGCGACTACATTTAGGTACACTATTATGCAAAAGGTTTTCAGCTTTAGATGGGGACGAATTTAAGGAGCGAGTCGTAGTTATAGGTATGTTGGCAAAAAACTCATTAAATGCTTCAGCTACGTCAGCTGCTTTACTAACTAATTTGCTGTCGACCATAATCTCTAATTGTTTTTCATGTATAACCGACTTACCCGTTTCATTTTTAATAATTTTCCAGATGGTTTTTACTTTTTTATTCGAATTTTTTATTGTATCGCTTAAAAATTTAGATTTAGCAAAAACACAAATCTTTTTAAATAATTTTGAATAATTTTTGACATACTCTAGGAAAGGAGTATCAAACCTGTAATTTTTCAAACCATATAACTCGTATAGTCTCGCTCTACTTTTATAAATAGCTGGAGTAGCCCATTGGTTGAAGCCAGCGGAGGTGCCATTAATATTAATAGTTTTGGCCTTGAAAGTAGATTGGTATTCTTTTTGCACAACATCAAAAAGGGCTCCATAGATTATATTAGGATTATCATGTTCTACAATCGACGGTTTAATTCTAAGGGCTATATTATTTTTAAACTTGTTGCAACGATTAGCTGTTTAGGGCCTGCATTCTATTTTATGTGGCTTTTTATGTATTGGCATAGGGAAGCTAGCTAAGAATCCACAGTGGTCAGACGGTAAGTCACTTAACACTAATTTATTTTTGGCATCGCAATCACTAAAAATATTATCAGTACAAGTCAATGAAGAGGCTGTTATCCTAGTAGGTTCAAAATACAAGTTAATTAAATTAAAGGACCTAAACAGATTGAGAAGTCTTATACTCAGTGGAGTAACCTCTAAAATATTAATATTAAAATCACCACATGAAATTATACTTTTATTACTTGATTTTAATTTATTCAGTGAATCCTCCATTACCGGTTCGAAACGAATAAAATCCCCAGAGGGGGGTCGATAAACACAAATTATAACGTATCGCTCTAGTTCAACACAAGACAACTCAATAGTGCGCTCGATGGAAAGATTAACTAAATCAGAACGTTGTTTACATTTCAACTTGTTTGAAACAAGAACTAAAGATCCACCGCAAATAGCACTTTTCCTTACAAATGCACTTTGAATGGTAAAATTATCATCATTGATAAACACTACTTCATGTTCTTTCAACCAGTGTTCAGTCAAACATAGCACCTGAACATCATAGTTCTCCATAAATAAACTTAACTCTAACTGTTTGCCGGACAGACCCTGCATATTTTGATGTACAACATTCAACATATTATGCGGCTGACCCGTTGTCACACATTTCATGATATTATTATGCATGTACTTACTAGAGATATTTGCACGACTGATAAGTCGAATATAGTGAGACTTAAATTATTTTACCGTCTTATTATGTATGTTCCTATATTCTAGCAAATAAATACATTTTAATTTCAAAAGCCCGGCCCGCGCCTCTGCTCCCGTTCTGCGTGCCGCTCGTCACCGCTCGTGTGCGCTGCAAGCAAGCGTGCAAGCAAGTGTGCTGCGTGTGCAAGCAAGACTATAGTGGCGATCCACTCAGGTCATTCATATCGTGGTAACTTTTAGTATAAAAGACAAAATGTTTCTATATTAAACACCGAAAGCGATGAAGGTATTAATTTTGATAAGAACTCTAAAATGTGTAATGTAATAAAAGTCTCCAATTGAAATGTATTTATGGCGCATATCATTTTGCCTATAATGGCTTCCACATAAAAGGTAGATATTTACTGTCGCGGACTTTTATTTAGAACTATTTAATTCAAACAATCCCACGATACATTATCTTCGTGTAACTCTAATGGTTTAGGACTTTAGGCAGCGCACGCCAAGATAGCTCTCAGAGGGCAGGAATTTTTCAGACTTACTTGATACTTGAGTAGTTTTTGCGTGAAAGAGTGACAAACATCCATCCATCCATCTTCACAAACTTTCGCGTTTATAATAATATTATACTAGGAAGTAGGATAAGATATTACTGTAAAGTTTGATCCAAATCAGTTGAGCAGTTTTTGTGCGAAAGAGTAACAAACATCCATGTGGATCCATCCATCCATCCACCTCACAAACTTTCGCGTTTATAATAATATTATACTAGGAAGTAGGATAAGATATTACTGTAAAGTTTGATCCAAATCAGTTGAGCAGTTTTTGTGTGAAAGAGTAACAAACATCCATGTGGATCCATCCATCCATCCACCTCACAAACTTTCGCGTTTATAATAATATTATACTAGGAAGTAGGATAAGATATTACTGTAAAGTTTGATCCAAATCAGTTGAGCAGTTTTTGTGTGAAAGAGTAACAAACATCCATGTGGATCCATCCATCCATCCACCTCACAAACTTTCGCGTTTATAATAATATTATACTAGGAAGTAGGATAAGATATTACTGTAAAGTTTGATCCAAATCAGTTGAGCAGTTTTTGTGTGAAAGAGTAACAAACATCCATGTGGATCCATCCATCCATCCACCTCACAAACTTTCGCGTTTATAATAATATTATACTAGGAAGTAGGATAAGATATTACTGTAAAGTTTGATCCAAATCAGTTGAGCAGTTTTTGTGTGAAAGAGTAACAAACATCCATGTGGATCCATCCATCCATCCACCTCACAAACTTTCGCGTTTATAATAATATTATACTAGGAAGTAGGATAAGATATTACTGTAAAGTTTGATCCAAATCAGTTGAGCAGTTTTTGTGTGAAAGAGTAACAAACATCCATGTGGATCCATCCATCCATCCACCTCACAAACTTTCGCGTTTATAATAATATTATACTAGGAAGTAGGATAAGATATTACTGTAAAGTTTGATCCAAATCAGTTGAGCAGTTTTTGTGTGAAAGAGTAACAAACATCCATGTGGATCCATCCATCCATCCACCTCACAAACTTTCGCGTTTATAATAATATTATACTAGGAAGTAGGATAAGATATTACTGTAAAGTTTGATCCAAATCAGTTGAGCAGTTTTTGTGTGAAAGAGTAACAAACATCCATGTGGATCCATCCATCCATCCACCTCACAAACTTTCGCGTTTATAATAATATTATACTAGGAAGTAGGATAAGATATTACTGTAAAGTTTGATCCAAATCAGTTGAGCAGTTTTTGTGTGAAAGAGTAACAAACATCCATGTGGATCCATCCATCCATCCACCTCACAAACTTTCGCGTTTATAATAATATTATACTAGGAAGTAGGATAAGATATTACTGTAAAGTTTGATCCAAATCAGTTGAGCAGTTTTTGTGTGAAAGAGTAACAAACATCCATGTGGATCCATCCATCCATCCACCTCACAAACTTTCGCGTTTATAATAATATTATACTAGGAAGTAGGATAAGATATTACTGTAAAGTTTGATCCAAATCAGTTGAGCAGTTTTTGTGTGAAAGAGTAACAAACATCCATGTGGATCCATCCATCCATCCACCTCACAAACTTTCGCGTTTATAATAATATTATACTAGGAAGTAGGATAAGATATTACTGTAAAGTTTGATCCAAATCAGTTGAGCAGTTTTTGTGTGAAAGAGTAACAAACATCCATGTGGATCCATCCATCCATCCACCTCACAAACTTTCGCGTTTATAATATTAGTAGGACTAGTAGGATAGGATAGTAGGATTACTACGATGAAGAGACACACATAATTATGTATGTTTGAACAACATAAAAGTAGGTTCAGTTGAATTATCACCAGTCATAACATTTTTAATAAATATATATCTTTTGAATCTGGATGTTTTATTAGCCTTATTTTTTTATTAGTTTTATTAGCTCTCCACAAAAAAGGTAACAAGGAAGATCTAGATAACTACATAGGTACCAGTTACTCTCATACCCATCATATCAAAAATCTTTGAAGCTGCCAAGCAACACCCGACTTAACGCCTGACTCAATGTATCGGTAAGCATGCTATCCTAAGGGAAAAACAATACGGTTTCCAAAAGCCCTTTTGACCTTATTCACACAATCGTTACTAATTTAGATAATAAGCGAATTCAAGCAACAGGAATCTTTTTAACAAGGCCTTCGACTTCGTATCACACGAATTGCTAATAGGGTCATTCTACTTTTACTGTAGGATTTTGTGTCCCCGGGTAAAGAAAATATGAAACTGCCATTTTCTTAATAAAATTAAATAAAAACAGTTTAGTATTTTTCAAAAAAATATAATTATTTTATTTTATTTGGTATGGACAAAAAACAGTTACATGCCAAGCTTAAATTTATAACTTTTATAACTTAAATTAATTTTGTCCCTATTGAAGAATATCAATACGGTACGGTGGCTGGTATTTTTTCATTAAAGATAAATTAAGTTAAGGTACCTAATGCGAATTATACCTAAACAATTGCAATAAATGATTATTTTGCCAGCAGCGAATTAGGTAGGTACATTATATTTTTCTGAAATTTTTTGTCGACCAAGGTAGAAAAATCATACCAATTTGATACCAATCAAAATATTTTTATTGGGTAGTCTTTTGATACAGTTAGCCTCCCATATTACTACAAAAGCTAAATGACATAGGCGTATCCGGTGTAGCGTAAAATGTTCGAATCATATTTGAATAACAGGCTTCAGCTTAAGCTCGGAGAATACCAAAGTAAACCGCACAATATTATCACGTTTGGTGTTCCCCAAGGATCAAAATCAAAACCAAAATCAAAAGTCATTCATTCAAACTGGGCTGTGAATCAGCACTTTTTGAACGCCAAAATCACATAAGACAGTCCCCTAAAAGCGCCCGCCCTTCACCACTTCCTAGTGCTTTAGCTGGGAAGAAGAAGTGTCGGAACAAACTCCCCAGCAGCACTGCTGTCTGTTCAGTTAAAAGAACTGGATTATATATAGTTATAAGTAATTAACATTACGAAACACAAAAACATTAAAATTATTTGCCATATGTCAGCTAGCACACGCCAGTATTTAAAACTATAGGTACTCAAGCATAAATAAATAATAAAAACAACCGACTTCCAAAAAAAACACTATAACGTTTTTTTGGACATCAAAAGCGCAAATAAATAATCTATATATAAAAGGAGAAACTGACTGATTATTTTTGATAACTTGAACGTGGGTAGAAGTATCTGCTAGTATATAGGGAACTTCCATAGCGAACGGCATCTTGAAATCACTAGTGATTCTGGCGGAGATATTAAGATAGTTAGATTTGCGAGAAACGGTTTGGCTCAAGGTGACCCTTTGTCACCGCTTCTTTTTAACATTTCAACTTTTAAGATTTGTCAGCACATTGCTAAAACATTATGTGTATGTCAATACGCCGACGACTTTGTACTATACACAACTGGTAAGGACATTCTTGAATGTGCGGAGAAAAATCTATATTCATTCAATACCTTTACTAATACATATTATAGTAAATGTATTGAATGAATATTGATTTTTCTGATGAGATGAGTTGGGTTTATTAGTTTCAGTAAATAAGTCAAAATATTGTATCTATAATAAAGGTCGAAGACAACAACAGGTAAGCCTAATAGTAAATAATGGTCCCCTTGGCGATGTAGTTATTTATAAATATTTAGGAATGTAGCGTGAAAACTCTTTACGCTGGAGCAAGCACGTTCATAGAACCGTTGAAAACTCTTTACGCTGGAGCAAGCAAGGTCATAGAACCGTTGAAAACTCTTTACGCTGGAGCAAGCAAGGTCATAGAACCGTTGAAAACTCTTTACGCTGGAGCAAGCACGTTCATAGAACCGTTGAAAACTCTTTACGCTGGAGCAAGCACGTTCATAGAATCGTTGAAAAGGCCTTACAATACATTAATATGCTAAACATTCGTGCTTCGTGGGGTGTGCATCAGAGACACCTGCGAAGAATATATAATTATAGCAATTACAAGAAGTGGGTTTAATTATGGGTCTTTCTTTTATAATAATAGTGCTAAAACTCACCAGTGTAAATAAGACATAGTTCAGGATTAGGCACTAAGAAGTGGGCGGTTTTATAAGAAGTACGCCAATTTAGGTCATGGAGAGTGAGCTCCGTGTTCCCCCGCTGTATTTGCGAAGAAGGTGGTTAGCAACCAATTGTTATCGGAACTTGGTAGTTTGTGACATCTCAGACACTGGTCAAACAAAGTAATGCCACTTTTAACTACAGTATACGGAGAGGTCAAAGAAGAAAAACTGGATGCCAAACCCTTTTTAAAGATATTTAGTTTAAGAACATGGGTTACTAGAATGAACATTAATTAAATATTGTTCGAAACCCAGATGTAATTAAAATGCCTAAGAGGACATACGTATGATCCGAATTATTTGTATTTTTCTACAGTAGGTATCTGAATCTGAACTACAAGACAAATACGCGCGCAGACTTATTTTGCGCCCACTTTAACTACGTTTTTAAATATAACGTTCCAAGCAAATAAATAATGTAATTGTTCGTGTTAAGTACCTAATGTTTACTTTTTATAAACAAATTTTTAATGTGTCTGCACAAAATATAATAATAATAATAATAATTTATTCAAAAATATAAGGACTAACGTTAAATACAGTTTTTCTTAAATCTATGTCAAGTTCACCTATGATTTGTGCCTGAACTAGGTAATCCTGTGTTTCAGGCGATTGGAGGTAACATTAATTGATTAAATAATCACATAATTATCATATATATCTTATTGGTACCTACTTATCATGTAAAAAGGTGTATAAAATTATATAATATGAACAATATTTATTTTAACACAAGTAATAACTTCTCTGTATCTTCATAGGACATAGTTTGAAGAGCCTCCATAAGGATTTTCTTGCAGTTACTATGATTTAAGGAGTAGATGTTTTCTTTATCATTTAGCCTATTATAGAGTAGCGGTCCGAGGTACATATAAAATTTGGCTGTGAAAGCATGTTTTGTACTTTTTTGAGGGCAAACTATATCTTTCCGTCTCATTTTTGTTAATTCAGTGCTGTATGGAAGCGCTGCGTGTTGTTTTAGTACAGTGCTCATTATAAATAACTGTCGAACTGTAAGTACTTTACAAGCTTTGTACAGTATGTTAGTGGGGAAAAGAAAAGGGCGGCAAGTAGCCACCTTAAGAATAGCTCTTTGAGCTCTTTCAATAGGCAATAACAAAGTTTTACTCGCCCCACCCCATGAAGTAATACAGTAAGTCAAAATTGACTGACAAAGAGCAAAGTATACTTGCCTAATTATTTCAGGATCTGCAATAAATCGTATCTTTTTGAATACGTATATTAGCTTACGAATTCTATTGTTTAGAGCTTCCATATGTGGTTTGAAGGAAAGGGATTCATCTATTATAATACCCAGGTATTTTATTTTATCTGTCTTTTTAATATTCGGACACTTACACTGGCTATCTGCAGGGGCTGGGCAACAATGAGCATGCAAGGCTGAGGGGATCTTCGATATTTGCTTGCGCATCGAAAACTTAATGTAATTTGTCTTCTCTGCATTTAGGGTTAGTGAGTTATTTTGAAGCCATTTATTTACAATATTAAATCCGTGTTGCGCAAGATTGTAGACTTCATTTTCTGAGTCAGCCGAAAAAAGTAGAGCAGTGTCGTCAGCGTAAGTTATGATAGTGCCATGCTCTAGCTTTAGATTGCAAAGGTCATTTATGTAGATCAAAAACAGAGTGGGCCCTAAAATACTTCCTTGAGGAACACCAAAAAATGTGTTTTTTTGAACAGCGCTGAGAACATTGCCAATCTTTACGCACTGGGAACGATCTTCTAAATAACTTTGGAACATTTTCAGCTGGGTGCCTCTTACACCCACGATCTCAAGCTTGCGCAACAGGATTGGAATGGAAACTGTGTCAAAAGCTTTGGCGAGGTCCAGGAAAATTCCTACTGTGTGCTTACCCTTGTCAAGTTCTTGCGCTAGATAGTCAGTTAGATGGTGTACCGCATCAGCAGTGGAAACTTTAGGCCTAAAACCAAACTGCCGCTCAGACAGAACTGATTTATCTTCCAAATATTTTAACAACATTTTGTTTATAATTTTTTCCAATATTTTTGACATGGAAGGCAGTAAAGAAATAGGTCTATAATTCGTCACTTGCGCTTTGCTGCCTGATTTATAGACAGGGACAATTACAGCTTTTTTGAGACACTCGGGGAAATGACCCGAAGATAAACAAATGCGGAAAATATAAGTCAGTGGTCGTACCAAAATGTCCTTGAATTTTTTGATAATTTTATTCGATATGTTATCCCAGCCAACTGCACAGTCTTCTTTCAAGGTCATAATTATACTTTCTACCTCAGTCTCATCAGTATCTAGCAGCGCAAAGGATGTTAAAGCAGTGCTGCATGATAAAGGAGTGCTCGTTAGGTTTTGGGACTGATCCAGATTTTTTTCAGCCAAACACTTTCCAACATTAACAAAGAAATTATTTGCTATGTTAGCGGATTCCAGCGGTGACGAGTGTGCTTGTAATAAACCTGAAGATGACTCATATTGTTTTGTTGTATATGTTGCGTCTTTAATATATTTCCAGATCTTTTTACTATTTATTCCAGCCTTTTCCAATGCCACTTTGTCGTAATTTCTTTTAATTTTTTTAAGGAGATCATTGCAGAAATTTCGATATCTTTTGTACGAAAGTTGCAATACTGCATTGTCAGGATTAGATTTAGCTTTCATATGCAGTTTATCCCTATGTTTCATACAGCGAATAAGACCTGATGTGATCCATGGTTTTATGTTGTGATTTTTGTTACTCAAATGCGATACGACTGTGTTTTGCTGAATTGCATTTCGTATGTTTTCAATTACATACAACATGCAAAACTGCGGGTCAGCGGAATTATAGACTGGATCAAAATCGATGACTCGTAAATCTTCTTCAAGTTTATTAATATTCAGTTTTGAAATTTTGCGAGTGTCTTGTTTAGGTAATTTACAATTTAGGGTTAGTAGGGCAGCATTGTGATCGGTTATTGTTGAGTTAATTACAAGTGCAAGTGAAGGTAAATTCGATTTAAGCATAATATGATCCAAACAGGAGCCACTGTGATGTGTAGGAAAGCTGTGTGCTGGGAGCAAGCCATGAAAGGCGCATAGGTTGAGGTAGTCCTGAGCAGACGCATCAGCACTTCCTGGTAAAATATTGATATTAATATCTCCAATTACAATCATGTTTTTGATGGATGACAGGGTTTGCAAGGTCTCATTCAGAGAGTCAGTAAAAATGCTAGTATTTCTAAAAGACGGAGGTCGATATAACGCTAATATCGCAAATTCTGATCCAATTTTAACTAACAATCTGTTACAGTCGTGCATAACAGGTTCCTGAACAGAGACATTGAGATGATCTCTTGCATAAACTATCACCCCATCATTTTGGTTGTAATTGATATTACTTCTATACATATTATATCCCGGGATTAGTGGTATGTTATATTGTTTAGAAAGCCAGCATTCGGTTAAAACAATAACGTCACAGTTTATGTTTATCCGTTGCTGAAATGTACTAAAGCTATCAAAATTCTTAAAAACACTGCGGATATTTTGTGTTAATATGGTTAGCGGTGTTTTGTAGCCGGCTAAATATTGTTTGCAGTTTTCAGCTTCACAAACTTTGGACTCGGATACAGAGAAATTATCTAAATCATTAATCAAACTATTTATCATAATGGTAGTTAACCCTTTACACGTTTCCAGCCTCACTTTTACATTCGTGGGAAACTAACCCCCCCATGCATAGTCGAATAATAAGAAATTGATGGCAAAAAAAATGCTATTCTTTTCGTCAAATAAATTAAAGGCGCTTTATAAATGTAGGGAAAAAGTTTTATTAAAATTCGAAACAATGACATTTCGGGCGTCTAACTCGTGCCGGTCAAAATGGTAAAAATATTCACGCAAATGCGCGTGATGGATCATAAAATAAAAATATAAAAAAGAAGGTCAGAAAAATAACTAATTTACGGCGCTCTTAGGCGCCTCCATAATCTACAGAATTGATGTACCTTTTTTCAGCCATTATTTTCGCGGGGCAGTCAGCAGCGCCTGTGTTATGCTTGTCTGGCTTTTTGAAATGCAAGCAAGTAGCGCATTTTGGTTCGTCAGCCTGTTTTGGACATTCTTTTATTGAGTGACCTTCATCACCACAGTGGCCGCAGGTATACGCTGTCTGTCGACAGAACTTGGCCGCATGTCCATACTGCTGACACTTATAACATCGGGTGACCAAAGTAAAGTCTCTCACGGGGCATGATGACCAATTTACAAAAACACGGTCTTGTGATATCAGGGCTTTGCGTATAACTGCAGATACTTCAACTATGTAATTACAGGTCTCAGCGTCTTTCTTACCTGACTTATGACTTAATTTAATTGAGCTCAAAAAACGTCTCAAGGCTGTAGTTCTGAAGTTTTTCGGCTATATTTTGCTTGTACAAATAGGTAAAAACCTCAGTTTCCTGCATGGATGTTGGCACTCCTAAAAACACAACCCTAGGCCTCCTTTTAAGGGGCTCGTTGACTGTTAGGCCTGAATTAGTTAGCTGCACCGATTGTCTCAGCTTCTCGATGTCGTCCTTCGTCTCAGTGCTGATGATTACACCGCCGTTCTTCGTCTTGCGCAGGCCTCTCACATGGAGCTTCATTTGTTCGGGGTTGATAATTTTTTGGACAAGAGTTTTGGTCTCATCGCTGGTCTTCAACTTGTCACTCGGGTATATGGCCACAGAACTTACATAACTCGGCTGGATAAAATTGTTGGCACCTTTCTTTACCATGTCAGCAAAGGAACACACACATATACTACTCCGGATGAATGGACTATCCTCCATCCTGAAGCAGGTTATTTTGTTCCTGTTAAACGCCGGTCATTTCTACTCACACACCGTTCACAAATCTAATGTAAGTATGAGTCACTACTGGCTATTTGGTTAAACTAGGTCACAATTTCGCAAGTAATTATTTGTTTATTGTAATAATCGCTCGATACGTCTGTTCACTACGACCGACAATATTATTTCCTAAGTACTATGACTAAGTACTACCTACTAATTTAGTAGATGTATAATGAAGACTGCCACATTGTGCGAGAGGGACACAGTACAAATCTGTGTTGTTCCTTTCAACACCATTCCTTTTGTACGTCTATCGGTAAAGCAAAATAAACTTGATGTCTGGCGTAGGTTTATACTAAAGTTTGTTTTAATTTACAAATTGAACCTGTCGTGTCGCGCTCTGATTCGCTTTCAGTATCACGTGAGCAATGGCTTTATTTAATTCACAAATTGAACCTGTCGTGTCGCGCTCTGATTCGCTTTCAGTATCACGTGAGCAATGGCTTTATTTAATTTACAAATTGAACCTGTCGTGTCGCGCTCTGATTCGCTTTCAGTATCACGTGAGCAATGGCTTTATTTAATTTACAAATTGAACCTGTCGTGTCGCGCTCTGATTCGCTTTCAGTATCACGTGAGCAATGGCTTTATTTAATTCACAAATTGAACCTGTCGTGTCGCGCTCTGATTCGCTTTCAGTATCACGTGAGCAATGGCTTTAATTTACAAATTGAACCTGTCGTGTCGCGCTCTGATTCGCTTTCAGTATCACGTGAGCAATGGCTTTATTTAATTTACAAATTGAACCTGTCGTGTCGCGCTCTGATTCGCTTTCAGTATCACGTGAGCAATGGCTTTATTTAATTTACAAATTGAACCTGTCGTGTCGCGCTCTGATTCGCTTTCAGTATCACGTGAGCAATGGCTTTATTTAATTTACAAATTGAACCTGTCGTGTCGCGCTCTGATTCGCTTTCAGTATCACGTGAGCAATGGCTTTATTTAATTTACAAATTGAACCTGTCGTGTCGCGCTCTGATTCGCTTTCAGTATCACGTGAGCAATGGCTTTATTTAATTTACAAATTGAACCTGTCGTGTCGCGCTCTGATTCGCTTTCAGTATCACGTGAGCAATGGCTTTATTTAATTTACAAATGGAACCTGTCGTTTCGCGCTCTGATTCGCTTTCAGTATCACGTGAGCAATGGCTTTATATAATTTACAAATTGAACCTGTCGTGTCGCGCTCTGATTCGCTTTCAGTATCACGTGAGCAATGGCTTTATTTAATTTACAAATTGAACCTGTCATGTTGCGCTCTGATTCGCTTTCAGTATCACGTGAGCAATGGCTTTATTTAATTTACAAATGGAACCTGTCGTGTCGCAGTCTGATTCGCTTTCAGTAGCACGTGAGCAATGGCTTTATTTAATTTACAAATTGAACCTGTCGTGTCGCGCTCTGATTCGCTTTCAGTATCACGTGAGCAATGGCTTTATTTTTACGCAATTCAATCAATCTTCGTATTCTTTTCCCAGCTATGTTGGGATCGGCTTCCAGTCGAACCGGGTGCAGCTGAATACTAGTATTATACATGAAAAAACGACTGCCTGTCGCCAGAAATATTATTTATTTTCCGCAATTAATTCTCAAAAATATACATTAATCTGTAATCGTTTACAACAAAGTGGATATAATCTTGATATTTTTAGCTCACGACCATTCTACAATACCTACATAAAAATTCATAATGTATTTTCTAACTGTCGATGTCGTCTAGTTAGCCCATTGGCCAGTGCCGATGCCGCGAGCTTGCGTGCCGCTGCCGCGCTGCAGCGATGCCTCTCCGCCTCTCCGCCTCTCCGGGCTCTCGCAGCGCGCAGCGTGTCCTTGACATCTGCACTGCTTTATCTGTGTTATCAACATTTCATGATATTGTTGACGCATGCGTGTAAATGTATACGTGTTGATCGCGTCGCACTTACGCTTAGGTATTTACTTATCGGCAAACACTTAATTTCCAGCGGGGTAGTTACGTAATACACATAAGACGACCAACTGATCAGTTCACCCACGTGGGTCAACTGTGAACATGCGCGTTATGTACCTAAACTTAATATTACTAAACATTGCGCTAAATACCAAGCAGTAGAATTAAAATTAGTAGAGTTGCCTACTGACTTAAGATCGTTGATTTATAAAGGTACTCTATTCAAAGCTAAACTTAAAGCTTTCGTGGTGGACAAATGTTTATATTCTCCATCTGATTTGGTGACAATGATAAATGATAGTAAATAGTTTTATATTTAGTAATATTTGTTTGCACCTACCATTTACATAAGACTTTACTACATTCAACACTTTATTAGATATTTGCATTTTAGAGAATAGATTAAATCAGTTGACATAATAATAATAATCATTTATATGGTAAATATTTCAACCCTGTTTACATAATATTTATCATTTATGTTATTAATAATTTTTAGTGAAATTTACTGTTTGAAATTAATTTAATATTTTAGCTTTAATGATTAATGTACTACATCATTCAACCACCATGCGAATTGTTATAATTATGAATATATAAATAAAATTAAAATGTACGTTGTTTAGCAGACGGAGCAATGGATTTCCAATATCCTCTCAACCTCTCTTAATATCTCTCTCAACTCTCGGAATGTGACTATTTCCAATATCCTCTCAACCTCTCTTAATATCTCTCTCAACTCTCGGAATGTGACTATTTCCAATATCCTCTCAACCTCTCTTAATATCTCTCTCAACTCTCGGAATGTGACTATTTCCAATATCCTCTCAACCTCTCTTAATATCTCTCTCAACTCTCGGAATGTGACTATTTCCAATATCCTCTCAACCTCTCTTAATATCTCTCTCAACTCTCGGAATGTGACTATTTCCAATATCCTCTCAACCTCTCTTAATATCTCTCTCAACTCTCGGAATGTGACTATTTCCAATATCCTCTCAACCTCTCTTAATATCTCTCTCAACTCTCGGAATGTGACTATTTCCAATATCCTCTCAACCTCTCTTAATATCTCTCTCAACTCTCGGAATGTGACTATTTCCAATATCCTCTCAACCTCTCTTAATATCTCTCTCAACTCTCGGAATGTGACTATTTACGGCAAAGATAAAGCAGGGTTACGATTTTAACAGGCTATGCTTGTATGTATATAATATGTATGGGGTATGTATGTATGTTCATCTGTTCTCTCATAACTCGTAAACTACTTGTCGTATTTTGACAAACGAGATAGGTATCGTTGGAAGGGTCATGTTGTTCCGCGGATTATTTAAATGCTATATGACATCACAGCAAGATGGCGGCTTACAGCGGATGAAAAAGGTTAAAGTAAAAAATATATACCTACCTATACATAAATCGTGTTTGGTCTTTAATTAAATGTCATAAGGTCTAAAAATACATATATGTATTGGATATCTATATTATATTGGCCAAATATATTTTAAGATAATCTTTATGTACGTATTGTATTAAGCACTCGTATAGATTCATTAACTACTTATTCATAAATAAGCCCCAAATCACTCTGACTGTTTTCAACAACATCTTCAAAACTCCTTCTAAAATGTTATGTAGAGAGCTTAACAAATCATATATGTATCAAATTCCATTTGCCACCTACTTTCAATGATAAAAACAAAAATTAAAAACAATGAAAACAAAAATTACAGCTCAACAAAATTACAGCTCTTCTACCGCATAGAGACATTTATTCAACAGGAATTCCTTTAGTTTTATTTTGAAGGTGCTACTGTAGACAGCACTTTTTATGTCTAAAGGCAACCTGTTGAATAATTTTACGGACTTGTATCGTGGACTGTGTTTAACAATTGAATATTAATTTATTCTTCAAGTCCAGTCTACGGGTACGCGGGTGCTTTCCCTTATCTGCCGTTGTTTTATTGTCTCATAATATATAAATTTGACCTCTGTAACAACACATATGATTGTATGGATATTAGTAATAAGATTTGTTACGTAGTACCTAGAACAACCATAAGCCGAGGGGTGCGTGCACGACATCTATTTGCTGTATCTTCTAGTCATACGAACGCAGGCTTACGAGCGCCCCTACGACGCCTTACCAATCAGTATAATAAGACCTTCCATAATATTGACATCTTTGCTGTTTCTGTTGGAAAATTTCGATGCCTTGTTCGCAAAACAATCATAGATTTAACTCCATAATGTTTAAACTATAGACTGTATTTATTATTTTATTATTTTTGCATGCCTGTTTAGATTTATCATTAACCACATTATGCATACAGTTATGATGTAATTGTAATCGCACATCGTAATAATTTTTAATATCCTGTTTTAATATTATGTGGAAAATGTCGTGGGTTATACATTTGCTCACTCTTTACTTAGCTCTAATTATTTTGTAATATTGTAATGTGTAACCGTTTATTTTCCCAAATAAATAAAATAAAATAAAATAAAATATAAATGGTATGGATTCCGTGTTACAAAGTAATCCCTGTATCTACAATAATAATAAAAAATGCTAGCTTTCAATATTGTAACACAATTATTTAAATAATACGTTGTTGCAAATAATTATCTAAAACGCCTGAATAACTCGTAACTGGAGTCATAAAATTCAAGTCACTGCTTATTGCTATAACTTTCTTGTAAGGATGCATAATGCATACTCAACGAGTTGATGTACTTATTGCTATAACTTTCTTGTAAGGATGCATAATGCATACTCAACGAGTTGATGTACTTATTGCTATAACTTTCTTGTAAGGATGCATAGTGCATACTCAACGAGTTGATGTACTTATTGCTATAACTTTCTTGTAAGGATGCATAATGCATACTCAACGAGTTGATGTACTTATTGCTATAACTTTCTTGTAAGGATGCATAATGCATACTCAACGAGTTGATGTACTTATTGCTATAACTTTCTTGTAAGGATGCATAGTGCATACTCAACGAGTTGATGTACTTATTGCTATAACTTTCTTGTAAGGATGCATAATGCATACTCAACGAGTTGATGTACTTATTGCTATAACTTTCTTGTAAGGATGCATAGTGCATACTCAACGAGTTGATGTACTTATTGCTATAACTTTCTTGTAAGGATGCATAATGCATACTCAACGAGTTGATGTACTTATTGCTATAACTTTCTTGTAAGGATGCATAATGCATACTCAACGAGTTGATGTACTTATTGCTATAACTTTCTTGTAAGGATGCATAATGCATACTCAACGAGTTGATGTACTTATTGCTATAACTTTCTTGTAAGGATGCATAATGCATACTCAACGAGTTGATGTACTTATTGCTACAACTTTCTTGTAAGGATGCATAATGCATACTCAACGAGTTGATGTACTTATTGCTATAACTTTCTTGTAAGGATGCATAATGCATACTCAACGAGTTGATGTACTTATTTACTTGGTTGGCAGGTGTATCTTTTGATTATTATCATAATTAAGTATGAGTGTTTATTGATCTGCTAACACCATAATTAAAGCAAGTGCAGCGTGAGGCTCCAACCAGCCGGAATGCAGCGCTGACGGTGGCGCCTCCTCGGTGGACGGTACGCGTACCACTTACGCTATTGTACCTAATTGATTGTCTCATGCTCATCTAAAAATATTGTAGAAGTCTTCTAAAGCAATGTTCATATCTGCCGTATAGCCGTACTTAATTTTACAACTGCAGTATTATAACCGTACTTAATTTCCATCCACCACACACACTCGACGCATAAATATACGAGATCAAGCAAAAGGAGCCACCAGACCGCGTAGAAGTCGCGGAGCTTAGCGAGGCGCCTTACCAATGAGTTTAAATAAAACCCAGGAGTTTAGCTCACGCAGTCGCAGTTTGGACAAGTTTAGTGCGACTACAGTTATTGCCCTTACAGCAATCTGTCGGCGCCGCGTGTCATCTATTTGCATTCATCTCTATTAGCCGTCGTCTCAGTAGTCAACTCCTCTCTAGCCACATCGTCTTTCAAACAATAACTATTTACATCAATCGTTTCTTCGGTCTTCCTCTACTGACTCTTATAACCACCCAAATTCATAGGTACTCTTAACATTCCTCACGACAAGGTCCTCATTCCTCCGCATCACATGCCCTTACGGTCACTGGTGATGGCGCCACGCACCGTTATTAGACTAAGCAAGCTAATTGGTCTGTGGACTAAGCGACTAGCACCCTTTGAAAAAAATTACAGCTGTCCAGTGACAGCAATTATTTTCTTGTATTAAAATTCTTTAATTTTTATAGTAAATAGGTACCCAATTCTATCATAAAGGTGAATAAAATAGTGCAATACGTAATGTGAAAGTGTTATCTTTCATAAGTATTTACTGTTAGCTTACCTACTAAGTATAACGTTTTAAGGTGGACAAAGTATTGTTACAGAACCAGTTTCATGAGTGAAAATAAACACTCAGTGACAACAAACACTTCTATTTAATTAGTTAGGAACCGCGTGAATTACGTAGATATAAAAAAACAACGAAAAAACATAAAACAGCAAAAGGGCCACTCAGTGAAAAAAAAATTCATATCGTTTATAATATATAATATAATATAATAAATAAATACATATATATATATATATATATATATATATATATCAATACCTACCGGCTTTATGACGAACTTTTTGTTGAACGAGCTTATTGATCACAAAAACGACAGCACTAATTGTCAGCACAAATATAAT
The DNA here is from genome assembly GCA_937001585.2 of Brachylomia viminalis. NCBI lineage: Eukaryota > Metazoa > Arthropoda > Insecta > Lepidoptera > Noctuidae > Brachylomia > Brachylomia viminalis. Next base: position 25,012,571 of record OW443314.2, on the reverse strand, counting down.
AAATACTATCCTATACTATATTGTAGTCTGTGATAAATACCCTGACGGGAAGAATGTTATTGAAAGAAAATGAAACGTAATTCGACTCTACCGCCATCTCTGATCTGCCCCAGTGCAACAATTACTGGCGGAAAATTTGAACCAAATCATGTGATATAAAATATATTTAGAGACTAGAAACAGTTCTGGCACTTCCAATTTACTTCGGAAAGGCTACAGAGTACTTTTAAAATATAAAGGCCCTCCCAAAGTAAACTGGAAATGACAGAATTGTTTCTAGTCCCCAATTTATTTTAGATCTGAGGAGGGTTAAAATAAACAAAGGTATTTTTTATAGTTTTATTATATTAGCAAATAGTTACAAATCCATTTTACAACTTAGAAAACATCGCATATCAACTTAGAATACTTGCAATTGTTCAAGATGTTTGTTCAAATATGTTTTGCTTGAAATTACAAAATTAATGCACAGATATTGACTCTTTTGTTATTGTAACTTATTTTTGACTGCAAAAACATCTGAAGTACATTCATTTGAATAGCTGGATTGATGATTATTAAGCCATCTTTCAGAACAAGCCGTATCGGTAACGGTATATTTTCATGGTATTTTTGTGTGCTCTTAATGAGTACCTCTGATGGGCCAGGCCGAGATACTGCTGCATAGTCTTTGTAGGTATTCAAAGGAATTATATGCACAGGTTCTTCAGGAACTGTACATAGTAGTTGCAACGAGTAGTCATTGTCTTTAAACCTGAATGTGTGGCAGTAAAGACATGTTTTTTCTTCTTCTTATTTTAAAGACTGAATATCAATTAAAGCAGTCTTCTGCAGTAACAACTAAGAGTTAAAGAAAAATATTAATAAAAAGTTGATGAACCAAGCGAATAACAAAGGCAAAGCTACTTGGAGCATTATAAAAGATAAAAATGATAGTATTAGGACATTAAATAGTATAACATCACTACAACATAACGGGGAACTTATTCAAGAACCTACTCAAATAGCATCAACACTTAATAAATTCTTCATCGATATTGCTAATGTTCGCAACTCAACTGATCCAATTAAACAACGAAAGACTCAAAATCAGGTAAATGATAATTCGATTTTTCTCAGACCGACCGCAGTGCAAGCAATCATTAATACAATAAAATCATTAAATGACACCAACGCTGTAGGTTATGATTCCATCTCCACACGGATTATTAAGGTAAGTGCTCATGTCATAGCTCCTGTTCTTAACCATATTATAGAAAATTCATTGTCACAAGGAATATTTCCAGAGAATTTGAAGTATTCTATAGTTAAGCCTTTATTCAAAAAAGGTGATCGAAAAGAGCCAAATAACTATCACCCTATTACACTTGTTCCTGTGTTATCCTAAATCTTTGAAAATATATTCTACAACCGACTAATAAGTTTCTTAGATAAGCATAGCATTCTAAAACAGGAACAAAACGGTTTTCAGCATAATAAATCGACATCTTTAGCAGCATTTACCCTAATTAAAAAGATCACAGAATATCTAGACGATAAAATTCCGGTTGCTGTAGTGTTTTTTGATATGAGTAAGGCATTTGATTTTGTGGATCATACCATCTTACTAAACACATGTGAAACGTATGGTATCCGTGGTGTCGCTCTAGATTGGATAAAAAGTTTTTTAACAGGCCGACAGCAATGTGTTGAAGTTACTAATTTAAATGTAGATCTTGAATCCACTGTTTACAGATCCTCCTCTAGACTAAACAAATACGGCGTACCACAAGGGAGCGTGTTAGGCCCCTTGCTATTCTTACTGTATATAAATGACTTACCAGATTCAATAAATTATGATAGTATATATATATATATATATATATATATATCCTATTCGCTGATGATATTTCCGTTATAATGCCTAATAACACTAACAATTCAACCCATGAAAATAAAATACACGAAGCTATACAATCCGTAATAAAATGGCTTGAATCTAATAACCTATGTGTAAATATAACTAAAACCAAAATTCATTAAATTTCATACATACAAAAGCAAACTCTCCGACAGTATTAACATTAAAATAAATGACAAAAACACAGAAGAAACAGAAAGTATTAAATTCTTAGGAATAAGTCTAGATAAATTTTGTAATTGGAAACTCCACATTAACAACGTATGCAGTAAACTAAATAGATTTGTGTGTGCATTAAGGAAACTTCGTATTGTATCAGACGAAAAAACCGCCCGCATAGCATATAGTGGGTATGTTGAATCACTATTAAGATACGGACTAATAATATGGGGCAATTCAACAGACAATGATAAGACTTTTATTGTACAAAAGAAATGTGAAAGAGCTATATGCGGTGTCGGTCCACTTGAATCTTGTAGGCCTTTATTAAAAAAACTGAAACTATTGACCTTGAACGGCATGTATTTGTTTGAGGTATCGGTGTTTGTGAGGAAACATAATGAATTCTTTAGATGACAATTGAGGTGATTGATTTGAGGTGACAATTACACCAAACAGAGAACAAGAGATGCAACAAAGTTCCTTTTTGTAATACAACTTTAAGTAACAAAAATGTTTATCATATGTGCATTACAATATTTAACAAATTACCAAAGACCATAAGGGAACTGCCATTTAAATATTTTAAAATTAAACTGCGTAGATGGTTGATAGAAAATTGTTTTTATACTTTACAAAAATTTCTGCAACATAAAGAAAAAAAAAATCTATGTTTCCTATAGTTTTGTGCCATGTGTTTATTCAGTTCAACTAATAAAGAATTTATGTTATCTAAAGAAAACATGTTATTTTTAATAGGTTTTAAGTTTTGTTGTGTTTTTACTTATATATTATTGTAACTTAAATTTATCTTGATTTAAAAATTATATTAGAACATATGTGTATATTTTGTATATCTTATTAAAATAAGTACCCTACCTATGTACCTATTCATGTAAAACTAATTTGCATGCCCTAAACAGGCAAAATATGGACTGTACATTAACCACCAACTTTTACAACTGGTAACACCTATATTTTCTGCAAATAAATTATTCTTATTCTTACAGAGAAACACAATATAACAGACATATACACACAATATACACAGACATACAATTTTGATGGATTTGCTAATCTAGTCTGATTTGCAAATCCAAATCCATCAAAATTGGATATACTGTAGCCGTCAGTGTCTTTTTTGTCATCAATGTTTAGGTTAACAACAACAATTAATTAACTGCTGAATATTTGTGATATCCATTAATTTTCGCGATGGCCCAAGAATAGGATTTTGCGATGGTGTGATGATCCACGTTGTGCATACGGATGATCTGACCTGCGTTGATTGTTTCTGAAAAAATATTATTATAAATATGTTAAATCAAATGTATTGATGATGATGATTTATACCATTATTATTCAGTAAGTATAAACTGCAGTGGAGCCTATCATTGTGAAGCCGCGCCGCACTGCGCAGCATGTGCGGGTGCTGGCAAGCCGGCCGATCACCGGGCGGGCAGTAAGTCCTGCGCTCCACCCGCCGGAACCAGGAGGAGAGGCCTCCGCCGCCGTTGCCTCAACCACCGTCACCGCGGCCAGTGCCACTGCCACTGTTGCCACCGCCGCCACTGCCGCCACCCGGGAGGAGACTGAAATGGAGGAGTAACGGCTCCATTGAGACTCCTCCAGGCGAACATCAACCACTGCGCCTGCGCTCAGGACCTGTTGCTCCAGAGCATGGCGCAGTGGTCGATTAACATTGCCGTGGTCGCTGAGCCGTATTTTGTCCTGCCCAGGGATGACTGGGTTGAGGACCTGAGCGGCTCAGTGACCATAATTTCGTCGGCCGCCGCCGGCACCCCATCCCTCGAAGGTGTCACGAAGGGACAGGGGTGCGTAGCAGCACGGTTCGGGGAGATAGTAGTAGTGGGAGTGTACTTCTCTCCGAGCCGAACTCTCGCCGAGTTCCAGAACTCTTTAACAGAGTTAAGTGTCGTCGTCGCCGGGTACCATCGCTTCCCCGTGCTAGTGCTCGGGGACTTCAACGCCAAAAATCCGGCTTGGGGTTCCCGTAACACTGATGTGCGGGGCAGGATGGTGGAGGACTGGGCTCTGGAGACAGGTCTGGTCGTTCTAAATCGGGGTTCTGTTCCCACGTGTGTGCGGATGCGGGGTGAGTCTGTGGTGGACATCTCGTTTGCCAGCCCCGCTCTGTCACAGCGTGTCATTGACTGGCGCGTCATGGAGGAGGTGGAGACCTACTCCGACCACCGGTATATCCGGTTCGACGTCTCCGCCCAGACCTCTAGCGCGCCGGTCCAACAGGCCCCGAGTGGTCCGCGGTGGGCGCAGAAGCAGATGGACCGGGAGCTCCTCCTGGAAGCCTCGATCGTGCAGGCCTGGGTGTCATCACCGGACAGGCCTGCCGATATTGACGATGAGGCGGAGTGGTTCCGGGAGGCCATGTCCGAGATTTGCGACGTGGCAATGCCCCGAGTCCGTCCAGGAAGCGCCCGACGTCAGGTGTACTGGTGGTCGCAGGAGCTGGAGACGCTACGCAAGGCGTGCGTCGCAGTGCGACACCTGTACTCCAGGCACCGTAGGCTCCGCATCGGCCCTCCGGATGCGGAAGCTACGGAGGCGGAGTTGTACGAGGGATACAGAGCGGCGAAGACCGCCCTCCAAGAGGCTGTCCAGCGGGCCAAATACACGGCCCGCGAGGAGTTGGTGGAGACTCTGAACGGAGATCCATGGGGGCGCCCTTACAAAATGGTGCGGAATAAACTCCGCACCTGGGCCCCCCCGCTGACGCAGAGTCTCCGCCCCCAGCTGGTGGAGGAGGTGGTGAGCGCTCTGTTCCCTTCACGGGGGGAGCATATTCCCCCGCCCATGGCTCCGCCGCTCACGATGCCTGAAGCGGACCACGCGGACGACGACGACACCCCTGAAGTGACCGGGGTAGATCTGAGAGTGGCGGTAGGTAGGCTGAAGGCCAAAAATACCGCCCCAGGACCCGACGGCCTGCCAGGGAAAGCCTGGGTCCTGGCCTCGACGGCTCTTGGGCCTCGACTGGAGGCGCTCTTAAGCGCATGTATGGAGAGAGGCCAGTTCCCACTCCGTTGGAAGACGGGGAAGCTGGTCCTCATTCGGAAGCCAGGGCGCCCTGCGGACTCTCCGTCCGCATACCGGCCCATTGTGCTGCTCGACGAGGTCGGCAAGCTCTTTGAGAGAGTAATTGCAGGCCGCCTCGTCGGGCACCTTGTGAGGACGGGGCCGGATCTTGCGGATAGTCAGTTCGGCTTCCGCAAGGGGCGCTCGACGGTGGACGCCATCATGCGCGTTAGAGCCCTCACGACGGGGGACGCGGTGTCTCGGGGCGGGGTTGTCGTGGCGGTGTCACTCGACATCGCCAACGCATTTAACACCCTGCCCTGGAGTTGCATTGGGGAGGCACTCCGGTATCACCGGGTGCCAACCTACCTCCGTCGAATAGTCGAGGCATATCTGACGGACAGAGCCGTCATCTACCCCGGTCGCGATGGGGAGTGGAACCGGCGAGAGATGTCGTGCGGTGTCCCACATGGATCGGTTCTAGGGCCGCTCCTGTGGGACATCGGTTACGACTGGGTGCTGCGGGCCGACCTCCCTGATGGCGTCAGCGTGGTGTGCTACGCTGACGACACGCTGGTCCTGGCGCAGGGGAGGTCGCATCAGGCGGCGGCCGACGCGATGACACGCGGGGTTGCGATAGTCGTGGAGAGGATCCGGCAGTTGGGTCTCGAGGTGGCTTTGCACAAGTCCGAGGCTATGTCTTTCCATGGGCCCCGGAACAGGCCACCATCGGGATCCCAACTAACGGTAGGAGGGGTTCACATCGGCGTCGAGTCCACGATGAAGTACTTAGGACTCGTGCTCGATAGCCGGTGGAACTTCGTGGAGCACTTCCGACGTTTGGCCCCCAAACTGGAACGGACTGGGGCCGCCCTTAAGCGGCTTCTGCCCAACCTGAGGGGTCCAAACGCCTCCTGCCGGAGGCTTTACGCGGGGGTCGTGCGGTCCATGGCTACATATGGGGCCCCGGTGTGGGCGCGTTCACTGCGGCGGAGAGCCGCCCACTATCTGAACGCGCCCCAAAAGGTGGTAGCCGTAAGGCTGATCCGGGGCTACCGCACGATCTCGGGCGAGGCGGCAAGCCTCCTTGCCGGACTGCCGCCGTGGGATCTGGAGGCGATAGTCCTCGCGCGCCTGTATGAGTGGCGCGCGGAGGCACTACGCCGGGGGGAAACCCCGCTTCCGCGGCAAATCGCGGCGGAGCGGACGGACCTTCGGCGCGATCTCATGGCGGCATGGAAAGAGCGACTGTCGCAACCCAGCGCAGGGCACGCCACGATAGCAGCGGTAAGACCCCTCTTTGAGGAGTGGCTAGAGAGGCGTCACGGCGTCCTCACCTACCGCCTGACGCAGGTCCTCACCGGACACGGAAGTTTCGGGAGGTTCCTGCACATCATCAGGCGGGAGGAAACGCCCGGGTGTCACCACTGCGATGATCGCCCCGAGGACACGGTGGAGCATACGGTGGGGGCCTGCCCTGCATGGGCGGAGCACCATCGTGTCCTCGTAGAGGCGATCGGCAGCGGCGGCGACCTCTCACGCCCGGCCTTGGTTCAAGCCATGGTCCGGGGCGAGGGGGAGTGGGAGGCAGTCGCTTCCTTCTGCGAAGCAGTCATGCTAGCGAAGGAGGTGGCGGGACGGGAGAGGGAGAGTCTCCCGTCCAAGCCGCCGCGGTGGACGCTCCGGGCGTCGGGAGCCGCGTGACGACTCCCGGCCACCGTAGGCGCGGGCCTGCGGGCGGAGAGTAATGGGTAGCTCACCGTCCGATCAGGATCAGGCCCGTGCCGGACGGCGCGTACGTGTTCCACGCGCGCCTCAAAGAGATGTCAGCATCGAAGAGGGGGCCCACTGGGGCCCAAGCCTGCCGGGAAAGCGGGATCATCCATAAGGGGTACCGCTGACCCGGAACATAAAGGGCCAAGGAAGGAACACGGGTGGGTTTTAGTCAGTAAGAGTCTGACACTCCCTTCCGCTCCACCCAAAGCGGGAGGGATCATTTGATGATTTCCCATTCTCAAAAAAAAAAAAAAAAAAAAGCCTATCATTGTTGTTGCGTATCACATTTTGATCAACATACGACAGCGCTACAATTTTACAAATATAATAACGAATGTAAAATGTACTAGATACTAAAAATAGAAAAACGTTAAAGTACATTAATAAGTTGTTTACCTTTAATTCGTTGTCTACCTTAACTAAGTACCTAAACGAAGAGAGTATACAAATAATATTACGGTTTACGGTTTGAATTCATTTATTTCTAAAGATTACAAATCACTTATACAGAAATAAATACTAAAAAATATTAGTTTATACATTTTTGTTTTCCAGGAGTAATAGGAGCTTAGAGTGTTAACATTACGAATATTATGAAGGTAAATTGTTTAAAGTTTTGCATTGTCTACCGCCGTACGGCGCGTTGACGCGGTTGACGTGCGGTGACTCGTTATCTTTGTTTTTATGTTTGAATGAAATCTAAAATATTATTGAATACTAATATTAATGAAGATAAATTATTGAAATTACCTCCACCTGTTCAGCGTCAGGAACGGCATATTTGTTCAGCTTCTGCCCAGCGAAATCAGTACCTAAACGCTGTTCTTTAAAAATGTAACATACACAATATTCTGTGTTCAATATATAACTTCAGCCGAAAGTCTACAGAAGACTAATGCTCCTCAGGGAAACAGAATTTAGCCCACAATTTTCACAACTGAAAATAAATGAAAACTTGTTAAAGCAATCGGTCCCATAACCAATTGTTAGGTTATGTTAAGATTGATTATGTGCTCTTACCACTCTGTATTTGTTAGCCCAGGTTTAGGGAATCAGTACTTTTTGATGTGAGGGTCTGCACGAGGTGAGCCTGAGACGTAAATGTTTCAAATGTGGGAACATTTATAACATTTTAGACATAACCACGACAACACCACTTTTAATTCAACACGGTTACAGAGGAGAACGTGTTCAACTTGACGTAAACGCGGAAAAAAGAAAAATGGTAAATCGCAAAACGTTTTGTTTTCAACAAACAAACAGTCGAACGTCGGTCGTAAACAACGAACAACAACAACAAACGGCGATCATTTGTAAATTGTAAGTGTAACGGTTCAGTGTTGCCATACAATTGTAAGCATTGTAAAGTATGATGATAGACCTAAAATAATAGGTCTGTCATCAAAATCAAAATCAAAAGTCATTTATTCAAATTAGGCTGAGAATCAGCACTTTTTGAACGTCAAAATCACATAAGACAGTCCCCCCAAAACGCCCAACCTTCACCACTTCCTAGTGCTTTAGCTGGGAAGAAGAAGTGGCGGAACAAACTCCCCAGCAGCACTGCTGTCTGTTCAGTTAGAAGAACTGGATTCTATACATATAGTAATAAGTAATTAACATTACGAAACACAAAAATATTAAAATTATTTGCCATTTATGTCAGCTAGCACACGCCAATATTTAAAACTATACTCAAGCAGAAATAAATAATAAAAACAAAAACGCAAACAGAACTTAATACATAATAAAAAGCCTCCTGGCATAAAGGGCGTGCCCGCATACATATGCAATGCTGCATTATGTTTATATGTATATAGCTGTAACTTGTAGCCACAAATGATAAACTAGGACCTTCGAAGTAGTATAAAGAAACATTAATTTCTAATAACAATAACAAAACCATAGTCAGCAAGCATAGTCATCATACTTTACAATTACTGGCAACACCTCAGTATCCCCAATAGGTATTGTTCTGTGCCCCACACAAAGTCGACCGGGCCTAATTGTCATTGTGGCTAGTTTTTTTAATCTTTATTTATTTACAGGGTTTTTTCTATAAAGAATATGTCACCCCGATTATTGAATACAATAAGTTTACTAAACTAGCCTACCCGCAACCTTGTACCCATAATAATAATATGATAAAGTGTTCTGGCCTCATCTGACAATGGTGAGGCTAGAACGCTATTATAGAACCCTACATTAAAACTATTGTCAAAAGCTTCACGTCTTTGGACTCCAATACGACTACATTCCGTCAAGATGTGATGCACATCTTCTATGACTCCACAGACATCACAATTGGGTGACTCAACTTTGCGCATCATAAAACCAAAGCTATTGAGAGGAACGTGGCCAGATCGGAGCCTCAAAGCCATCACAACTTCTTGCCTATTCACCCTGCCCTCGCTGAACCAAAACATACATGGAAGAGACGGTTGAATCGTCCTGTACCAAATGCCCTTCGTTAAAGATCTTTTATCAAAATATTCTGACCAAGATTGAATACATCTGTCTCTAACTAGGGGTAGCAGCTCAGTATGCCATGGAGGGCAAGCATATAATTCCCCATCAGACGCGGCTTCATTTGCCAAACGATCAACCATCTCATTACCATCCAGTCCAACGTGAGAAGGAATCCATTGCAATACAACTGTTTTATGTTTGGCAACAAATTCAGTGATGGTTCCTAAGATACTATACCTACGCCAGTGGAAGGCCCCTGAACGGTGAAGTACTCGTACATCTCATTATATGAAGAAGAGCACTTTTCGAGTCAGTGAAAATGACAAACCGATCACCATCCAAAGATTTGACGTAAGCCAAAGCTTCAGCGATAGCGATTAACTCCAAGTGCATTATTGAAACTTTTGATGAAATACGGAATTTAAAAAAGGTAACATTTTGCGAATCAAAAAAGGCTGCGCCACGGTAGTTCTCATGTCTAGAACCGTCCGTATACACACAGTAAAAGGCTGAATATTGTGTATTTAGAGACTTGCAACATATTGATCTTAAATTATGTATATAATAACAATGTTTAGGTTCAACCGAATCTAAACTAGGCTTTACAATACGTGATAAGTCCATATTGCTGACCCAAGTATCCATGGAAAACATGGCAATTTTACTTCTGCAGTAGGTACATATGTTCTTGCTTTAGGACATCGTGGGACATAACTAACAGTGGTTTTTCCTTATAAAATTTCCCCAATTAGGGTTATTACCACATAGGCCATGAAGCTTATCCAATATGCCTATTAAAGGAAAATCGTAACACTTAGATTTTCAGTATAACTTACCAGCTAAATATCGGCGGCGAATAAAAAGAGGAGGCAATATCAATTCGGATTCCATCACGTGAACAGGGGTGCTTTTGATAAACCCGCCTATTAATCGCAGGCAAATGTTTTGTAATCTATCCAGTTTGGTTAAATGTGTGTCGGCACTATTGTCCAGTAAAAAACTACCAAAGTCGATACGACTACGAATAAGAGAGATATATAGCCGTCTTAAGTGGTTGGGATGAACACCCCACCCGGGTCCCACTAAAACCTTAAAAATATTAATCAGTTTAAGAACTCGCTCACGTTTCTTCCATCGGAGACCCTTATCTATCCATAATCCTAAATATTTCACATAGTCTACTAACTCTAACAAAGTACCGTTTAAATGGACATCTATAACTGGTCTGCGAAAACCACTACTAAACAAACAAACTTTACTTTTAGCGGGATGTCACACCCGGCATCCGTCACAGTTCCCCACTATAGGGATTATGGATTGTAGATGAAACCTAAAGTTTCCAACCGTGTGAAAGTAAATTTATAAAGGTATATATACATAAATATCTGGAAAGACTGAAATTAAAGACATACCTCAATACACATACAAAGTTTATTCACTATAAAAAGAAGTATCACCTTGCATAGAAATACAGTGAATGAGGCAAATAATCATAAATAACCCTTCCCAGACTTACACACTAAGATGTGTAACCCTGTTAGACCCTGTCTCCGTACCAAGGTATAACAGAAGTACACCACATGAGATATTACAAAACAACGTCTCAGGTCGCTTGTAAGGATTCGCGAGGTGAACGCCTAAATACCACTAGCTCAATCGCAAGGTATTGACCAACCAGGGCTGTGCACGTTCGCCATGGGATCTGGAGGCAAAAGTCCTCGCGCACGTTTGGGAGTGGCGCGAGGAGGCGAAACGCCGGGGCGTAGCTCCGCTGCCGCGAGAAATCACGGTGCAGCGGACAGAGCTCCGGCGGGATCTCAGGGCGGCATGGAGAGTGCGATTGTCGCAACCCAGCGCTGGGCACGCCACAATTGCGGCGATAAGTCCCCTCTTTGAGGAGTGGCTAGAGAGGCGTCACGGCGTCCTCACCTACCGCCTGACGCAGGTCCTCACCGGACACGGAAGTTTCGGGAGGTTCCTGCACATCATCAGGCGGGAGGAAACGCCCGGGTGTCACCATTGTGTGGGTCGCCCGGAGGACACGGTGGAGGTCTGCCCGGCTTGGGCGGAGCACCGCCGTGTCCTCGTGGAGGCGATTGGCGGTGGCGATCTCTCGCGTCCGGCCTTGGTCCAGGCCATGGTACGGAGCGAGAGGGCTTGGGAAGCCGTCAGCTCCTTCTGCGAAGCAGGAGGAAGCGAAGGAGGAGGCGGAACGCGTGAGGGAGAGGCAAAGTTTGCGCCCTCACGCCCCTAGCCGCCGCAGGAGACGCCCTGGGCGTCGGGAATCGCAGGCCGATTCCCGGCCACCGTAGGCGCGGGCTTGCGAACGGCGAGCAATGGGCAGCTCGCCGTTCGATAAGGACCAGGCCCGGGTCGACGGCGCGTTGTGTTCCACGCGCGCCTCAAAGAGATGTCAGCACCAATGACGGGGTTTGCTAGAACCGATGCCTGCTAGGGTTGCGGAAAAGTCCAAGAGGGTTACCGTGGCCCCTGGCACAGGCAACTGAAGGAACACGAGTGGGGTTTAGTCAGTAAGAGTCTGACACGCCCTCCTGCTCTGCCCAGAGCGGGAGAAGTTATTTGATGATTTCCCACCCACAAAAAAAAAAAAAGGGCTGTGCACGTTAAGAAACCTACTCACTATGGTACAGTATACCCGTGACACAACTTAATACAAAAGGAAGTTATTACTGGTCTTGTTACATAACACATTAACAAAAGGCCTAACTCTTTGTATGAAAATAAACCCAGTAGACAGGTCTAATGCATCTCCCTCATTATAATTAATATCAGCTCAATTACTACTCAATTAGTGCTCAAGTTGCACTTACTTAATGCTCAAGTCTCTCTCAATCAGTGCAAGACTACTCAATCAGTCAATGCAAAACTACTCAATTAGTGGAACAGAAACCCTTGGCATGGCACCAAGGTTAAAACCTTGGTACCCACGAACAGACGCGGCCTACGGGAGAAGTCCAGCAGGATTGCTGTTACCTGGAACGATGGCGATGTTTCCTCAACGAGGTTTCGGATTGGTAAGGCCTTCCTGTACCATGGACGGCCACACTGTCTCAAATCTCGCCGAGCCAAACCTGGACGATGCACGTTCTCCGGATGGCTTCAGGCATTCATCAATCCCGGACCTCAAATATCCAGGCTAGTAAAACAGCCAGACCTGGAACAAAATCTCCGTAGTCAAATACATGTGCCTTTGGACTTTCAGAATGGGAAACAAATAAAGGACGAAATACTCACAGGGTACAGCCTTTTAATACACTTGAAAACCCCTCGGGTTTCGGGTCACCGTTGTAAAAACAAGTGCCTTTATAATATAATTTGTTCGTCTCTCTGTGACCTCTGTGGTCCAAAAGGACGCCACAATTTCTCCACTCTGTCATTGAAAAGTCCTTTGCGAGAAGCTTCCATGCCACAGACTAAATACTCTCGATTCCGACATGTTCCTAATTATTTAAATTTATTAAACTTTATGCTTTTATGCAATTTTTGTGTGTTTTATTTAATTTACATCTACTTATTTGATATATATTAAGTTTTAAAGAGGCGTTCGATCTCTAGCGCCAGCTGTTGCTTAAACTATGGGCTCTGTCAAATGTGATTCCATTTGTCCGCTAAAGATGTCGCTGCGAGTTACATTTCTTGTTTTGCAACGTCACAGGGAGAAATATCTAAACCTACGTGCGTTAACATGCTGTTGATTAGATCAAGAGCAGACTGGATCTTGCCTTCGCTTTCACTAACAGAACACTGCACTTATATAGCGAAATCATCCGCATACTGCGATATGCAAATATCGTTCTGCAAACGTTTACAAAAATCCGACGTAATTGTATTAAATAAAAGTGGAGATAGCGGATCACCCTGAGCCAAACCATTTCCCGATTATCTGCTAAGAAAGTCATTACCAGATCTTATTTTGAGTACTCTTCTATGAAGAAAATTCCATAAATATAGTCAGATGCTACTTGAAAGCTATCTAAAACATTTATGATAACAACCTACAGTAGAACAACCCTCGGAAAAACCAATTTGAATTGCGGAGGTTAAGCAACTTAAGCCATCTAAACACAACCTACCTCTTCGGAAGCCTACTGAGTTCGCAGAAAATGTATTACTTTTTTCCAGAAACCATTCCAATCTTCGAAATAAAACGTAATGGAAAATTTTGCATAAGCACGACAACAAGGATATAGGTCGGAGTGAAGAAACGTTACTAGGGTCACGACCAGGTTTTGGAATAGGTACGATACAAATGTCGCGCCACTGAGAGGGAACAAAACCAAGTTCAAAAAAGTTATTATATAACGTTAGTAAAACAGATTTACCCACATCTGGTAAATTCTTAATCATAAAATAAGATATATCATCGCATCCAGGAGATGTATCCTTACATTTGATACATTTATCTAGCTCCTGAATAGAGATCTCACAGTTAATATAGGGTTACTATAGTGAACGGTAGGGGTCGATGGACAAACGTAATCTGGTGTTAAAGATTTTAAAAGATTTCTCGCACTATGAGCGTCCACAAAATGTCTAGGTGACTGGTAACCTTTCAGCCATCTTTTTTTGCGCCACATTTCATTTGACGATGTAGTGTGATCAACTGTAGAACAAATATTTTGCCAGTTCACTCCCCTAGCCTGCCGGATTAACTTCTGCGATGTATTTATCCTATTGTTGAGAGTATCAAGATTGTGTGGAGTGGGATTACGCCTAAAATTGGATAATGCGAACCTACGCTGAGCCACAGCGTGTGACAATTCTGAAGTCCAGTACGGCTTTGGAGTAAAACCTGAAGAAGGGTTTTGGCTAAATTTAAACATCGGGATGAATTTGTTAGCAGCGTCATTCAAAATATCTAAAAATAAGTCATAAGCTTTTTGAAGGTCATTCGGTCAGCTGCACAGATGGCAAAATTTTTGCTCCAGGTATTTTTTATAATGAAGTCCAGTCTGCTTTGCCAAAATTCCTTTTAATAACTGAAGGGAGGTATGACGTACACAACGTTGAGATTTTAATAATTAAACGGTCACTGCCAAGATTTTCATTTAAAACGGTCCAATTAATTTTAAGCGTAATATCTGTAGAAACCAGTGATATATCTGGGGAAGTCTGTTGTAAGTTGCTGTCAACTAAACGAACTCGCGTATGTGTCCCATCGTTCAAAGATAAAAAAAATGCTGTCTAATGAGCGAGTCGTGAATAAGGCTGCCTCTGTGGTCAGTTTTATAAGACCAACTGACGTGATGGGCGTTAAAATCACCTAAAATCAATGTTTTGCACGGCCATAATTATAACAGATTATCCCAATCCTGCTGAGTGGTAACGATTCTAGATGGACAATAGACAGCAATAATATTTTTGAACGGATCACAATTAAATAATTGAACGCACACTATCTCGATACCGTTATTATTCACGTGGACGCGTCTCTGCTGCGCTTTAATAGATCTGTGTACCTACTATGATAGCTACACCGCGCCGTGTGAGTCATAGTCCGCGCGATAAAAATCATATCCACTAACTTTAAAATTACTTTCTGGCTCGAGCCACGTCTCACTAAGGGCAGTAATATGTACTTTATCCTGGCATAAAATTTCACGAAACGATGCTAACTTAGGCCTGATACTTTGGGCATTCCACTGTAAGATATTGAATTTAATTGACTTGTTAGCCATCACAAGGAATGAAAAAGTTAAACAATGCTTTTAACCAAGGCCACCCTGAAACAAAACTCACTGACCCTAAGGTTAACCATTCTAGGCACAATTGCCCCCCCCCCCCCCCCCCCTTATCTTAAAAATTAAGCTAGTCTTTTTGATGTAAATAACTTCCTTCATTCTAGACCACAGCTCATTAATAGATGGACATTCATGGTTACCTTCTCCATCAGCAGGTGATTGATGAAAGTCTTTATCGTCTGCATCTGAATTCCAAAACATCCGGTCTTCTTTTGGAGGGTTATTTTTATTTTTCGGAGACTGTACTTTGGGTTTTGGAGGGTCATCCCTAACCGTAGTAGGAGTCTGGACATTGTGTACAGTGGCCTTAGTCTGGATTATTTCGGCAAAAGGGCTATGAAAGAAGGCTCCTGAATTCGTTTTTCTAACTCGTGATGGGTCGCCTGCAATACGTGTAAAAGAGACACGATTTTCTGCAGCTACCGGAGCTTGACGGATAACGACAATTTCTGGGGGACCGGAATTTTCGGGAGGAACATAACATTCTAGGGCTTTCCTGTATGTGCATCCAAACTCAGCCATAATCTCCCTAAGCCTTCTCTCCTTCTTATACACTGGACAAATCTTACTTTGAGATATGTGGTTACCATTACAGTTGACACAGGAAAGTAATAAAGTGTCGCAATTTTCATGATGCCCACCACACTTCGGACCAACCACGTTTTTCGAAGGGCACATTTTGCGCATATGACCTAACCTCCAACATTGGGAACATTGGGATACCTACCTGGTGTATGTAAGGCAAAACCTTTATGTTTATATCACCGAACTGATGCTGGTAGATCATCACATTGATCACCGTCAAAACAAAGCCGAAGAGTTTCGCTGGGGCACCAACCACCTTCATCCCTGTTGCGACGGTCTAGCCTCTTGGATGATAAAAGTTTGGCAGGGGCCGGACATGAAATATTTTCGTGAATCTCCTCAACAGTAAAATCCAGATCTACATCCTTGATTAACCCATAGCAGACAGACAGCTGCTTGGCCTGTTGAAGTTGTGAGTTGCGCTAGAGGGCGCTAACTGTGTAAACACGGATCTGCTTACTGCTCGTGAATAAATAAAGTTTTAAATGTCTATAGTGATTAAATGGAAGTGAAACATAGTACGCTTTAAAGATATAAGCATACTGTAACAGTGGAAAAGACACAATCTAAAGATCTTGTGCTAAAGTGTTTTTAACAAAAACTTACTGTGACGGACATATAAACTTATTTAGCCGAAAAACCAAACACAATTTTGCAAAGTGAAGATTTATATGCTTGACTAATGTGATAATTTTGACAACTGCGACAATAAAATGAACAAATAGTGCAAAATGTAAAAATTAGAACAAAGTGAATCAGCCGTTGTTAGTTTCAAAGCTTAATCATCTACCATACAAGCTCTAACGTAGAATAGCGCCACCTATCTTCCACTGATACACGCTTAGAATAGCGCCATCTGTGAAATAGAGAAAGAACCATCTCTACGTTGTGATGTAGGGGGGAGGAGGGGTTGAGTAAACAACGTGATGCGTAGTTCTCCAAGAGCTGGCTGATCACTGACTCCTGTTCCTTTAATTAGTAACGTATATATACATACGAGCTATGTGACAATATGCATAAACTAAGACTACGAACACAGCATATCTATCTTAACTTAAACTATGTGCTATACGTGACGTTCTGATGTATGTGACTCTACACCACATCACCCCTCTTAAATGAAAAAAAAACTAAATTACAATGTGTTTTTTTTCCCTATTCACTTTAAACTTTACTCTAACTCTTACAATATAATTTTGTTCTATTTTTATGAACCACATCTATCTTATTTTTATATTTAACAATAACATTTGGTGACTCATCCCTTACAACTTCAAACGGTCCATTATAAATGCATTCCAATTTATTGCCTGTCTCGTTTCTCACCAATACCCAGTCACCTTCCTTATAAGCTATAGAATTAAGTTTCTTATCATAACAATGTTTCCTCGCTAACTTACTTGCTATCAAATTCTCTCTCGCATCATTCTGAGCCCTTTGCAATCTATACTTAAATTCTAAAGGATAATCATCAAAATTATACAAAGGTTCAACACTTTCACCTCGCAGATTACTTGGCAACCTACAAATTTTACCGAAAACTAATTCATAAGGTGTATATTTGGTCACAGTATTAACTGTTGTGTTATAAGAAAAACACCAATATGGAATCCAAGAACTCCACGATGATGGATTATTATTCGTCTGTATTCTTAAATATGCACCTAAAGTCTTATGAACGTTTTCCAAAGATCCTATACTTTCATGATGATATGATGTTGACAAGATCTTATTGATGCCCAAGATATTACACAGCTCCACCATTACTTTTGAAATGAACTCAGAGCCCCTATCCGTAGCAATTGCCCGCGGTATCCCATATCTCAAAACAAAATTCTCTACCAAAGCTTTTGCTACCTCATTTGCGGATTTATTCTTTAATGGATAAGCCTCCACAAACTTCGTAAGCTCACACTGAAGAGTCAATATGTAAACATTGCCTTTTTCGTCCCTATCCAACGGTCCCACTACATCTAAATAAATCTTCTCAAACGACGTAGACGCAGTAGTAGTAATCGTCATCGGCTCCCTAGTATACCTAGAGAACTTTTGCTTCTTACACTTATCACATTTCCCAATGTACTCCATTACATCTTTCCCAATAGATGGCCAATAATAATACTTCTTTATATTATTCACCATCCTGCGTATACCTGCATGACCACTCGTGGGTAAAATATGAAAATCATTCAAAATAACTTCCTTCTCATCCTTTCCTTCCACTCTCCGCAAATCCTTCACCACACATATTTTAAAATCTCCACACATGGAACTACCATTTCCCTTCAAATATTTCGCCATTCTTGTAATAAAATTAACGTTATAACGATTTTTAAAAATAACAACTTCTTTTATGCCTTTTCCAATACAAAAAATGACTGTCTTTCGACAACTCGTCTCGCGATGATGCCGATAAAGATTCATAGTTCACATAAATACTCGAGTTTTCTGGCATATACACTAAATTGCGCGACTTCGAAAATACTTTTTTACCATTAGTGTTACGTAACATCTTCTCCCATCCATTCAAACATATCTCAACGTCATTTCCTCGTTTTTTAAGAACTTCCACGATCCTAGGGTGATCAGTCCCAGATACCACGGAGTCCGTACCACATACATCTGGCTCTTCCAACTGCTTGTACTGCGCTCTTGTCATTACGGATATAGTCTTCTCTCGCATGGTCTTCAAATCTTCACTCGTAATTACTATCCTAGAAAGCGCATCCGCTAGCACATTTTCTTTCCCCTTAATATATCCAACCTCAAAATCGTACTCTTCTAAACACAAACGAAACTTAGTCAACCTACTTGATGGATCGGTCATGTTAAACAAATACAATAGCGGCCGGTGATCCGTTTTTACGACGAACCTCCGTCCGTACAAATATGGCGTAAAATATTTAACTGACCAAACTATCGCCAATAACTCCTTCTCTATTATAGGATAATTTAACTCACTCTTCCCTAAAGACCTACTAGCATATGCAACGGGTTTTCCGTTCCCATTACACAACACACTTCCCACAGCGTACCCCGAACTTCAAGCACACATAACCTATAGCCCGCAAACTACCTCCTACACCATTAATCACTAAGTCTTCCTTTACTACTTTACAGCACAAAGCGTTGTTGCTCAAGAAACTGCTCTTTACGGCCGATATCGACGCACCCGTATCCACCAACCATTCCGTATCTACACTATCCACTAGTAAATTAACCCAGTTAATACTATCGCAAGCTAAAATATGCTTAGCCTCGAAAAAACTGAGTCTCACTCAAATGCCCGCCTTCGCTACCCCGTGACATTGACATTGCGCCTGAGTCAGCATCGCCCCGCGCATGCTCAAAACACGCTACGTGCCGCCGACCTTGCTGAGTCTGCCGTCCTCGACGAGCATTATTGCCGCGACCGCGCATTCCACTGCTATGCCATACGTTGACATTCTTGTGCGTACGCCCAACAGCTGTTCTTTGCCATGCGCGCTCATTTCCTACAGCGTGCCGCGTATAACAATTTCCACGATTCCTACTGCCCGTAGGAAAACTACCTCTTGCAGGCCAGCGCTGGTACGTCATGACTTGCGCCTGCGAAGCACAATCTTCGTCTTCTGCCACCCTGATTGCATCTTTCAAACAAGTTAAATTCCGCGCCGTAATGACCGTACCAAGACGTTGATTACGAAGTCCGTCAGCAAACTTCCTAATCGCATATTTTTCGTTCAACGGCTGCAAAATCTTATAAGCTTCCGAACTTTCCCCGGCTTGAGAAATAGTCAAATTGACCATTAACTTCTCTATTTCCGCACCGAAATCCCCGACCGTTTTACCATTTTGCCTAGCGCGAGCAAGCTTGGCTTGTACAGCTACGTCCGACTCCACCGTCAATAAATGTTTCTTCATATCAGCCAAGAGACTCTCCACCGTTGCGTAATTGGAGGACAACCGAATCCTAGCCCCCTGGGTAAGTCGTGTAGTTAGCACGAATTTAATTAAAAGAGCACTATCAGCCCCCTCTAACATTGAGCTATATAAACCTACGGCATCAATCAAATCTTGGGTTACTTGCTCATCCCCACTCATTTTCGGTAGCAAACTAACCGCTGTTCTCAATGAAAACTTTTCCGCCGCCATCTCTTGTTCGATTCTGTTCCCGTCCTCAAACTTTATAGTCTCTACGTACAAATTTTCTATCTTACCTACCAACTGCGCTAACTCTTCCGAAAATTTGGTTGACCTTGAAACTATACACTTAAATCTACCGTATAAGGCTTTCGCGTTGCTTATCTTCTCGTCAAAATTCCTGCCTTTCCGCCTACTAGGACCATAGAGCAACACGGACCACCGGCGGACCGGAGGGGAGTAGCCATAGCGTGTGTTCCCGATACAGAATTGTCTGTCATTTTTTGGGGGGGGAAATCTGCGCCACGCACACTTTCTCAGACTCCCACACAAAAACAATCGGCTGTCACTACGAAACCCACACTTAACAATTATAACAATACACTAACAATTTCACACACACATAGCTGCATTCGGTGTCATAACAGTGTAATGAAGTGACACAACTACATTGACAAGTTGCGAACAGCCGTGGCTGTAACAACTGTCGATACGCATTATCGATAAATTCGAGAACTCTGTTAGGGAAATCAGGTTTAAAAGTGATACAAAGGTGGATATTATAATAATGATAGGATTTTATTTATTCATCCAACAATTATTATAGGACAGTTAACTTAATGTTTATATCATTTTGAAAACCAGCGATAGTTTTATCTATCACTGGTTTTTAAAATGGATAATTTTTTTATAAATATGTCGAATACATTTTTGTGGGTTTGCCTTTTCCATTAAGAAAGAAATTCTTGTATCGGTATATTTTTCTATTATTAATCTGGCCAGTTCCAAATTATGATTTGTAAAATCATTTTCATGTGAATGGTAACTGTTATAGGGAAACAAGTCTTTGCCAATAAACTTTTTTAAAGCTTTTGGCACGATTTGGTGTGTGGTACAAGATCGTGTAGGTTTATTGTCGTTACTTAAACGATGTCTTATTTCTTTCTCACAAATCTGGCATAAAAAATCTTTTGAAGCATACAGCAACTTTCTTCTGCTTTTTTGATGCATTAAGCTTTTTTCATCAATCGGCCCGAGCAAACCTTTGATGCACGTATGGCACAATTTTTTTTTGATGTCGAGAAAATAACAAATCCTGCTATGTATTCCACTTCTTTCACGGCAAAAGGAGATAAAAAAGTTAGAGCTTCAATCTCATCAATCAAATCGTCAGTAAAATTGGTAAAGTTGACTTCGTCAGTAGCGTCATTCGTATTGTATTGTCGTACGGTTGAAGCATTAATTTTTTCTAATGCAGATGTGCAATTCAGTATGGTAATTTTTTCCAATGGAATGCAGTTCGTTCCGCTTCCAGTTTGTGTTAGTTCTGTGTTAATAGGATTTTTTTTATAAATTGTTTCAATCTGGGAGCTTGAGGGATTATCGGAATAACCACCATCACTTCTTACAATCGAAAAAAACAGCTCGATGTGATCTTGACTGATCCTGTGGAGAGATATATTTCAGACCATTTTGTTGGTTTTGTATAAAATCTTGAAAGATAGACTTTGTACTCTCAATGCAGATCAAAATTCCCAAAAAACCTGTGTATCGCGGAGAATCTAATAATTTCATTTTAGTAGACTCTCCATTGCGGTTTTTTACATAGGTTGATAAGCTCAATAGAATCTTTTGAGCTTCGTCCATTTTTCTAAAAGCTTTCTCATAGTTTTCAGAGTTTATTGCTCTCTTATAACCATTTTGACGTGACCGTCGTTTATCGACGTCGTTTATCAGTGAAATAAACTTTGAAGTTGCAGTCGATCCATAAAACTCCGGTAAATTTAATTCTTTTTCACAAAACACAAGTGCGTCAGCAACACTTGCGCTGAACAATTGTGCTGCAAGGCGAACATTCATTATTTTTGTTTTGTAATAAATGTGATTTGCTCTCAACTTATTTGCCATAAAAAATAGTTCTTCTTCTTGGATATTATGTAATGCCTCCACAAATGACCATTGAATTTTATTTCCATTGTCATCGTAAAAACATTTGTAGTCACAAAAAGTGTTTCGAATTAATTTTAACATGTGACTCGGGTCTAAAAAAAGTAAAATTGTTGCCCCGTTGTAGGATCTAATATGGTAGTTTGCAATTTATTTGCAACTAAGCAGCAACCCAGTTCTGTTGCAATCGCTAAATTTGCTCTTGCGCCGTCACATATTAATGCTTTTATTTCCACTCCAGTTTCATGTATTAGTTCAAATGCTTTAGTTATAAGCTGAGCTTTTAATTTAGCACTTGTGCCTTTAACAAAAAAATATAAATATAAAAAATATATAAAAATATTTTTTTAAGTGGAATAGTTATTTGTTATACAAGAGTGCAAAGTTGCTTTTTAACCGCGTGTTCAATTTTGATGACCGAGCAAGCGAAGGATTCTAAAATTGAATCACGAGCGCAGCGAGTGATTCAAAATTAGAATCCTGAGCGTTAGCGAGGGAATCAAAAGAGCACGAGGTGAAAAATCTTTGCACTCGAGTGCAACACGTAACTTTTCATTCCACCTCAGCGAGGAAATGACTAAATGCAAAAAAAAAAACGTTTACAATCACAAGATAGGTACACTTTTATTTCAGTTTAGGTATTAATTACTACATTATGACAGGTAAGTATTACAGAATAATCTTTAAATTATAACAAAATAATACTAAGGTATAATTAAGAAAATTTTAAAGTAACGTTGCTACAGTTATTTAAATTGAGTGTAATATTTTTGTTTGGTAGGTACTGTAATATTGGTGTTAGTCACTTGTGTACTGTTTTTCGGTAAACTATCTGTCATACTTAATAGTTGTACCGATTCATCGGATTCCCTTGGCGTGAATGTTGGAGAGAGAGGGAGATGGTTAGGTGTTTCATAACGGCTTATTTTTGATGTAGAAGGGCCAGTCCAAGGATCCGATTGAGGCTCTTTCAGTGTAATGGCTCCTACGATGCCTTCACATATTTTAGACTTATTTTGGATGGAATCCTCTATGTATCCCTCTACAACTGCATTGGACTTCCAGCCTCCGTGGCGCTTAAGGGACAGGAGATCAGCTCCGGAATCAGCCAAAAGTGTGGCTGAAGTTCGTCGGAAACAATGACCCGTGTACAACAGGGGTTCTGGAAGTTCAAGAAATGTTGCTATTTCTCGTGGGATACTGCCAATTTTATTAGTACCCATAGGCTGTCTAACACACTTTCCATTGCGATACTGTAGAAAAAATCGATTGATTGGAGTGTTAGGCGGGCGTAAGGCTTGATATTTCTCAACAATCGTTACGTATTCCTTGCGAATGACGAAGTTGCGGTCTCTTTTTGTCTTTGTATTAGGTAAATTAATTAATAGTAAGTCATCTGAATGTTTCTCAATGTTTTTGACATTATGTTGTGTTAGTTCATTAGTTCGACATGCTCCGTTTATTCCAATAATAAGAACAACCTGTAACGTAAAGAGTATTGTAGTAGATAAATGAATAAAATTGATATGAACGCATAATTATGCCTATCAACATCTACTAAGTATACTATTTAATTGAGATTAATATACTTAAGTAGATACTGAATGTGCAACTGACTTACTTTTGCCGCCAAATATACGGAATCGGGTGCTTCGTTAAGAAACTTTTCAATATCAGATACTGTGAAAACCTTCGATTTTTTTGGTTGATGACCAGATGAGGCTCTTTTTAAAAATGCCACTAATTTAGGATAGGTATCGATATGTTTGTCTTTTTTCATCTTTATTGTTGCTTTTAGCATCGAATACGTACTCCATAGAGTGCTTGCTTTCTTGTTCTCGGATAATTCTATAAAATATGCCAGCAAAACGTTTTCTGAGAAAGTTTTGGCTCCTTTTGCTAGTCGCCACGTGTTGAACATATCGTACTGTTTTAAATACTTCTCGCGTGATTGTTGAGGGAGAAAGCTCATTTGCGCATTATTAACAGTTTCAGTCAATTCTGTTGGCGTCAAGCAAACTTCCTCGTCGCTAGAATCACTCATTTTAGTTTTTTCACTTGTTTTCAAGTTTCTTGTTTTTAATATAAGGTTTAACAATGACGTGAAAAAATGCCGCGTAAAGAACCGCGTACAAAGCAAATTGAAAAAAGAACACCAAGAAGGTTCCGAGTCTGAGTTTTTAACAAATTAAAAAAAAGTTGTATGATATATTCGGCACCATAGAGGTAGCAGTAAATAGGTTTAATGTTTTTTTTAATTCACAAACTTAGTGCACACGATGTTCTAAATTCAATTTACTTTATCCTCTAGAGAATAAAAACGGCTTTTCCACTCAGATATTGAAGATTAAAAATACTCTTTCCGAGATGGTGGGATGAAAAAATATAAGCTTCATTTAACAACTATGACTAACATACTACATAACCAACATTTTACTGGCGGCACGAGGCATTACATCGGGTGGACTAGGTTTTAGCCTTCTCCATGATATAAAAAAAACTTACGGAACAAGTACAGTGTGATATTAGAGTTGGCTTGGTGCCCTCGACCAATCTCCTTCTATTGTTCGCCAACACTTGAAAGTCAGAGGTCTTGAAATTATCTGAGCAAATGACACTGTTTCTTGTAGGTATCTAGTTAAGTCTATTATTACAAAAGTTCTTCCATATATCCTTTAAACTCGAATCTTTAGGAAAACTGCAATAAATAAATAAATAAAAACAATATGGTCGAGCTTCACACTTAGTAGTTTTAATGTAATGTAATAATACTCGTAAGTATTGTATTAAATTTAATTTGACGCAATTTTAATATTAAACAATATCAAAATAAAGCTCACAATATACATAATTATAATAATTAAATCACAAGGCATAATCTCAAAAATTATTATATGCATGAGAGATATAGCTTTAAAGAGTCCTTTGCATTTGCCATTTTTATCGATATCTAACCGGTAACAACACTATCGCTCGGTGACAGCGAAAACACTCGGATCAGTCGCTCGACCGATCCGCATATTGTATGAAGACGAGCGGCCTGTGTTGGTAGACGAATCCGAAACAACACGACCGTTATTATTGTAAATTATAAGCTTAAAAAGGAGTAAAATGTAATAATTTGATTAAAAATTCCTTACATATGAAAGGTAACGCCATCTTTTTGTAAATTTGACGTGGCAGACCTCTTTTTGCAGCAAAAAACTGAACAATTCGGCATTTTTGTGGGACGTCGATTCAGCCGGGCAACTAGATTTAGTCTAGTGAATGGAGCGGCTGCAACTAGTTTTATTGTACGCATAGGACCGCGTGGACTTGTACTTTGGCAGAGGGGAACGCCTGCGTATGGCTACTCCCCTTCGGTCCGTGTTGCT
The DNA here is from genome assembly GCA_937001585.2 of Brachylomia viminalis. Classification (NCBI taxonomy): domain Eukaryota; kingdom Metazoa; phylum Arthropoda; class Insecta; order Lepidoptera; family Noctuidae; genus Brachylomia; species Brachylomia viminalis. Next base: position 24,987,423 of record OW443314.2, on the reverse strand, counting down.
CTATGACTAGGACCCAATTTAACAATTGACTCCCTTATCAACTTAAGTTGTATAAATAGTGACGTTAATTCTACTTCCATTTAACACTATTGTCTCTAAATTTACCGACGACTGCAAACACGCGCCACAACACTTAAGTTCACATTGAAATCACTTACTCCCCTCGTTGCTCCGTCCGCTCCCGGTCAGACCATCTGCACAGCTTTCTGAACCTCCCGCTGGTTGATCTTTTCTTCGATCCAATTCTGGTGACACCTTCTGTACATCCGGACTGCCACGCCAATGATAACAACCGCCAAACACACAGCAATGAACAACAGCACCGTGTTGATAGCTGCTATCTGCTCCTGCGTAACCGCCGCGACATTTGAGCCACCCGCCGCCGTCTGAGCGACAATGACCTCCTCCTTTGATGTTGTGCTCCCCATGGCCCGTGACCCGACGTGACGTGCAAAATCAACTGAACTGCGATTTCGACTTGCCCCCACCGGCAACTATAACGCTGTCCACCCGACTGGCAGGCCGACTGGCAGGCCGACTGGCAGGGTCGCCATGTGATGTAGGGGGGAGGAGGGGTTGAGTAAACAACGTGATGCGTAGTTCTCCAAGAGCTGGCTGATCACTGACTCCTGTTCCTTTAATTAGTAACGTATATATACATACGAGCTATGTGACAATATGCATAAACTAAGACTACGAACACAGCATATCTATCTTAACTTAAACTATGTGCTATACGTGACGTTCTGATGTACGTGACTCTACACCACAACGTATTACGGTATTATTCAGAGACATCGACTTGACACTTCGATCCATACAAACTAACGATAATAGTACATCAAATAATAACTAGAGGTCACTACCAGCCTCCTAATTATTACAACACTACAAATAACAGCAACAGACTACAGCTACGCAGCTAAAATGGAGAGATGTGCAGGCTGCAACCAGGACATTCTGGAAGAAGGAAGTCTTAAATGCCATTTATGTATGAAGTCCTATGACCTAGAATGTACAAATATTACTAAAAGTCAATTCAACAATATGACGGCTCAAAGTTTAAACGAATGGAAATGTCAAGCTTGTTTATGCAACATGCCAAAGCGAAACAATACTAATACCCTTTGATTATATACTATATAATCAAAGCCCCAATCAGACAAAACCCTTCAGAAATAGGACGAATTACCCCTGACAGTATGAATGTAACCCTAAGGAGAAAACCAAACAGAAATGAGCTCACACCTGATACAAGCGACATCGACCAAACGCCTGATGACATAGTGGGAGACACACTGGTGCCGATTCCCTTGTTCACAAACTAAACTAAATTTAAGTTGAGTGCATCTTTTTATTTCTATTTCATTAAGAAAAGGACAGAAGATAAATTTTAGTTTAGTCCTGTCAAATTAATCAGTGCCTGACACTACTCCATACAAGTTTAGACGTGATTAAAAAGTTGACAACTAAAATTACGTCAAATTACGTCAGGTGCTGACATTGAGATAGGAAAAACATTACTAAAAAAAAATTTATTTACTAAAAAACATTACTATTATAAGTCAATGGGTGCTGACTAATTTGACAGGACTAAACTAATATTTATCTTCTGTCCTTTTCATAATGAAATAGAAGGAAAAAGATGCACTCAACTTAAATTTAATTTAGTTTGTGAACAAGGGAATCGGCACCATTACTTAGCCAAGCAATTAGCCCTTATAACAATAACAACAACACAAATGCAAAAAACGATTCTATATCGTTATATAAATTCAGCCAATTACTAGATACTAAACTGGAAATCACGAAGACTTCTATTATACAAGATGTCAAAAACACCATCCAAAATGAGTTCAGCAATGCAAAATATTAGGAAGCTTCAAAATGATCTAACACAAAGTACAAATACCTTATCATCAGAACAAAACATACTTAAAGAAAAGATCAGCTCACTAAACGAACAAATTTGAAATATCGAACAACAATTACACACATTGGAAAACAGTAACAAAATAGTGATTTATGGACTACACGAAGAATACCGTGAAACTGAGAACGACAGTTCCAGTGTTCCTCTGATGCCAGTTCTTTCTTCACTGCTTTCTTAACCTCGACTGAAATATCACGTAGCAATTTATTCACCGCAGCACTGTTCCCATCCAGCTCACTAGCATTATCATCCTCATTTTCATCATCTTCCGGAATTACGAAAGACTTGCGGTGAGGAGACTCCTTGTGACATTCTTCGCAAGTCCACTCCAGATTTTCTGCATTCCGCAGTGCTGACAGCAGCTTCGAAGATTATATGCCTGTGCATACTTGATTTGCGTGAACTATTTTGCCACATTTATTACACTCAAGCCCAGGTGATTTTTTTGTTATAGTTTTATCACAATTATCGCATTTAGGCATTTTACCGTTGGAGGTAGGTCGTTAAATAATAAACACTTGACCGCTCCGTACAACCGCTCGCGAGTGTGTGTGTACTTAGTATTGTATGTAGTGGCGCTGTCGCCGCATCTCACGTTATAATAAATAAAAATATTTTGTGTATAAGGACTGGGACACGTCAGAAAAGCTTTACTACTTAGTATTGTATGTAGTGGCGCTGTCGCCGCATCTCACGTTATAATAAATAAAAATATTTTGTGTCTACGGACTGGGACACGTCAGAAAAGCTTTACTACTTAGTATTGTATGTAGTGGCGCTGTCGCCGCATCTCACGTTTTAATAAATAAAAATATTTTTATGTATAAGGACTGGGACACGACAGAAAAGCTTTACTACTTAGTATTGTATGTAGTGGCGCTGTCGCCGCATCTCACGTTGTAATAAATAAAAATATTTAGTGTCTACGGACTGGGACACGTCAGAAAAGCTTTACTACTTAGTATTGTATGTAGTGGCGCTGTCGCCGCATCTCACGTTTTAAGAGCGCGTATAAAGCAAAATTACCAATCTTATATTTGATTTTACATGAAAGATTCCGGACAAAATCTTAAAATAAAAATGTATGAATAACTACATGATATTTCCGAGGGTTCACTTTGATCAAAAACATGAAATAATAAGATTTCCTCGATGTAAAAAAATCACGAAGTAACCTCTAATTCTCATATTTTTCCGTTTTGTACTCAATACGGTAATGCCTATTGCGACAAAAATCTGATAATTAATTATATTTATACAAGAGTAAAGGCTGTGCTTAGGCATTTTATGTAATTCCTTTTAGTTTTGGATTTATTACGATATAACAGTTTTGGCGCATACTACGCACTATACTATACATACTACTAAAATTTTACTGGCTTTAGGCGCGCTCTTAATAAATAAAAATATTTTTATGTATAAGGACTGGGCCACGTCAGAAAAGCTTTACTACTTAGTATTGTATGTAGTGGCGCTGTCGCCGCATCTCACGTTATAATAAATAAAAATATTTTGTGTCTACGGACTGGGACACGTCAGAAAAGCTTTACTACTTAGTATTGTATGTAGTGGCGCTGTCGCCGCATCTCACGTTTTAATAAATAAAAATATTTTTATGTATAAGGACTGGGACACGACAGAAAAGCTTTACTACTTAGTATTGTATGTAGTGGCGCTGTCGCCGCAACTCACGTTATAATAAATAAAAATATTTTGTGTCTACGGACTGGGACACGTCAGAAAAGCTTTACTACTTAGTATTGTATCACAGAGTACTTTTTTTAGGTAGGTATGTAGTGGCGCTGTCGCCGCATCTCACGTTATAATAAATAAATAAAATAAATACAAACATTCATTTCAGACCATTCGTCCATTTGGTAAAGCAAAGGCAAAATTATCGGATTTGCAGAAATAGCGGGAGAAAGAAAACCAAAACTGACTGAGCAGGCTCTGTCTGATGTTATGATCAGAGGCATCTATCATTCATGGATAATATTATTGTGAAGGAACAAATCCAGCATATGAGCTCATAAAAAATCTACATCTTTTTAATAAAATAAGTGATAGACATAATTTTAATACAAGAAATAAAGATAAAATTGATCAACCATTTTTCAGATTAGCTAAAGTACATACATCTTTTATGGGGTACTGTGTTAAATGCTACAACAAAATACCTTGTAATATATTGCAATTAAATGAAAGAAAATTTAAAACTCATATAAAAAGTTCACTGTGTAAACAAGCATATTACAAATTAGAGGATTATATCCAAGATAAGAATGCTTGGAAACATGCTGGTCCAGCTCCACAGGACAATCTAGGATCTTGACAAAATTAAAACTTGTTGCTACTTTAATTGTATGGTTTGTTATTTTTATGACATTGGTTTACATTCTGTGACTACTATTTAACTCACACACTGACATATTAATTGGTTACATAATTTGGGAAATCGTATACTTTTACAATGTTTGTAAATATGTGAACACCATGTATCTATCATTTAATTAACTTATTTATCATTGCTACGTTTATTAAATTCTTTTTACCTATTTTGGTATCGTAATTTTTATTATAGGTGCATCGTCTTCACATATAATTATATAATTAATGTATACAAAGTATTGTAACACATTTTAAAAGAGTAACGATGGAGTTTCTTGCCCATTCTTCTCCATACGAAACTACCTTTTGGAAGGGGCGACTAGAATCAATTCTATTTAAATGTAAATGTTGACGTTCAAAAGTGCCTTTTATGTGCCTATTTGAAATAAATGCTTTGACTTTGACTTTAAGAATTTCAAAAGAAATTATTCCTCTGCTCGTGGAAACTGGTCTAAAACCGCTTACACTTATGTGTGATCCTGATCAAGGATCAACATTTAGGTTATGTATTAAACAGTTAAAATAATCGACTGCTCGAACTCGCAGCAATCAATGCAGATGAAATGGTTAAAATTACCACTACTTTATACTTACTACACATACAGCATTATATTGTTTTCTTTTATTTTCACTTGGTTTAATTGTTTCAGATGTTACAATTCACAAAGCTGGACAAGATCTTTTTTTATTTCACGATGCACCGCATCTTTTAAGGAGTGTACGCAACAAATTCCTTACTAAGGATATTTTGTTTAATGAGAAAAGCACAGCATGGGCAGATATTTCATATACCTATAGGTATACGACCTCGACAGTAAGTCAGGTCACACCAGTGTTACCGAATTTGACTGCACAACATGTGGACCCAAAACATATAAATAAAATGAAAGCTAGAGCAGCCACCCAAGTGCTAAGTGGACGAACGCCTGCGATACTTTTTTTTTTTTTTTAGGATGGGAAATCATCAAATGACCCCTCCCGCTCTGGGTGGAGCGGAAGGGAGTGTCAGACTCTTACTGACTAAAACCCACCCGTGTTCCCTCCTTGGCCCTTTATGTTCCGGGTCAGCGGTACCCCTTTCGGATGATTCCGCTTTCCCGGCAGGCTTGGGCCCTAGTGGGCCCCCTCTTCGATGCTGACATCTCTTTGAGGCGCGCGTGGAACACGTACGCGCCGTCCAGCACGGGCCTGGTCCTGATGGGACGGTGAGCTACCCATTACTCACCGCCCGCAGGCCCGCGCCTACGGTGGCCGGGAGTCGTCACGCGGCTCCCGACGCCCGGAGCGTCCACCACGGCGGCTTGGACGGGAGACTCTCTCCCTCTCCCGTCCCGCCACCTCCTTCGCTAGCATGACTGCTTCGCAGAAGGAGGCGACTGCCTCCCACTCCCCCTCGCCCCGGACCATGCCTTGAACCAGGGCCGGGCGTGTGAGGTCGCCGCCGCTGCCGATCGCCTCTACGAGGACACGGCGGTGCTGCGCCCATGCAGGGCAGGCCCCCACCGTATGCTCCACCGTGTCCTCTGGGCGATCATCGCAGTGGTGACACCCGGGCGTTTCCTCCCGCCTGAAGATGTGCAGGAAACTCCCGAAACATCCGTGTCCGGTGAGGACCTGCATCAGGCGGTAGGTGAGGACGCCGTGACGCCTCTCTAGCCACTCCTCAAAGAGGGGTCTTACCGCCGCTATCGTGGCGTGCCCTGCGCTGGATTGCGACAGTCGCTCTTTCCATGCCGCCATGAGATCGCGCCGGAGGTCCGTCCGCTCCGCCGCGATTTGCCGCGGAAGCGGGGTTTCCCCCCGGCGTAGTGCCTCCGCGCGCCACTCATACAGGCGCGCGAGGACTATCGCCTTCAGATCCCACGGCGGCAGTCCGGCACGGAGGCTTGCCGCCTCGCCCGAGATCGTGCGGTAGCCCCGAATCAGCCTTACGGCTACCACCATTTGGGGCGCGTTCAGATAGTGGGCGGCTCACCGCCGCAGTGAACGCGCCCACACCGGGGCCCCATATGTAGCCATGGACCGCACGACCCCCGCGTAAAGCCTCCGGCAGGAGGCGTTTGGACCCCTCAGGTGAGGCAGGAGCCGCTTGAGGGCGGCCCCAGTCCGTTCCAGTTTGGGGGCCAAACGTCGGAAGTGCTCCACGAAGTTCCACCGGTTATCGAGCACGAGTCCTAAGTACTTCATCGAGGTCTCGACGCCGATGTGAACGCCTCCTACCGTTAGTTGGGATCCCGATGGTGGCCTGTTCCGGGGCCCATGGAAAGACATGGCCTCGGACTTGTGCAAAGTCACCTCGAGACCCAACTGCCGGATCCTCTCCACGACTATCGCAACCCCGCGTGTCATCGCGTCGGCCGCCGCCGGATGCGACCTCCCCTGCGCCAGGACCAGCGTGTCGTCAGCGTAGCACACCACGCTGACGCCATTAGGGAGGTCAGCCCGCAGCACCTAGTCGTAACCGATGTCCCACAGGAGTGGCCCTAGTACCGATCCCTGCGGGACTCTCGCCGGTTCCACTCCCCGTCGTGACCGGGGTAGATGACAGCTCTGTCCGTCAGATATGCCTCGACTATTCGACGGAGGTAGGTTGGCACCCGGTGATACTGGAGTGCCTCCCCAATGCAACTCCAGAGCAGGGTGTTAAATGCGTTGGCGATGTCGAGTGACACCGCCACGACAACCCCGCCCCGAGACACCGCGTCCCCCGTCGTGAGGGCTCTAACGCGCATGATGGCGTCCACCGTCGAGCACCCCTTGCGGAAGCCGAACTGACTATCCGCAAGATCCGGCCCCGTCCTCACCAGGTGCCCGACGAGGCGGCCTGCAATTACTCTCTCAAAGAGCTTGCCGACCTCGTCGAGCAGCACAATGGGCCGGTATGCGGACGGAGAGTCCGCAGGGCGCCCTGGCTTCCGAATGAGGACCAGCTTTCCCGTCTTCCAACGGAGTGGGAACTGGCCTCTCTCCATACATGCGCTTAAGAGCGCCTCCAGTCGAGGCCCAAGTCAAAGTCAAAGTCAAAGCATTTATTTCAAATAGGCACATAAAAGGCACTTTTGAACGTCAACATTTACATTTAAATAGAATTGATTCTAGTCGCCCCTTCCAAAAGGTAGTTTCGTATGGAGAAGAATGGGCAAGAAACTCCATCGTTACTCTTTTAAAATGTGTTACAATACTTTGTATACATTAATTATATAATTATATGTGAAGACGATGCACCTATAATAAAAATTATCCTACCAAAATAGGTAAAAAGAATTTAATAAACGTAGCAATGATAAATAAGTTAATTAAATGATAGATACATGGTGTTCACATATTTACAAACATTGTAAAAGTATACGATTTCCCAAATTATGTAACCAATTAATATGTCAGTGTGTGAGTTAAAGTATTCACAGAATGTAAACCAATGTCATAAAAATAACAAACCATACAATTAAAGTAGCAACAAGTTTTAATTTTGTCAAGATCCTAGATTGTCCTGTGGAGCTGGACCAGCATGTTTCCAAGCATTCTTATCTTGGATATAATCCTCTAATTTGTAATATGCTTGTTTACACAGTGAACTTTTTATATGAGTTTTAAATTTTCTTTCATTTAATTGCAATATATTACAAGGTATTTTGTTGTAGCATTTAACACAGTACCCCATAAAAGATGTATGTACTTTAGCTAATCTGAAAAATGGTTGATCAATTTTATCTTTATTTCTTGTATTAAAATTATGTCTATCACTTATTTTATTAAAAAGATGTAGATTTTTTCTTACGTACATAATATTTTCATAGATGAATTGGCAAGGTACCGTCATAATATTAATCCTTTTAAATAGTTCCCTGAGAGATTCGCGTTGACGTAGATTATAAATGGCTCTGACAGCTCTCTTTTGCAAAATAAAGATGGATTCAATGTCAGCAGCCCGACCCCACAGTAAAATGCCATACGACATAATGCTGTGGAAGTAGCTAAAATAGACCAAACGCGCGGTTTCTACATCTGTTAACTGTCTTATCTTTCTAACAGCATAAGCGGCCGAGCTTAGCCGCCCCGCAAGAGATGTTATATGAGGTCCCCATTGTAATTTCTCGTCTAGCGTGATTCCCAGAAAAACTGTGTGATTAATTAATTCCAGTTTTTCTCCATTCAACATGATGTCACACTCGCTACTTCGTACATTCGGTAATTTAAATTTAATGCATTTGGTTTTTTTACCATTTAGTACCAAATTATTTACCGTAAACCAATCATGGACCTGAAGAATAGAGCTATTCACGTCGTCAAGATTTTGTGACCGTCGGTCTATCTTAAATATCAATGATGTGTCATCTGCAAATAACACCATCTTCGGTTGATTTTGAAGTAATTGGGGTAAATCATTTATATAAACTAAAAAGAGGAATGGACCCAATATCGAACCTTGAGGAACGCCCATTGCCATTTCAGACCCTAATGAGTTTACGCCGTTTACTTGAACTGTAACTTTTCTATCTTTCAGGTATGATCTGAGTAAATCAAGAGCTGTATTTCTAATCCCATAGTGCTCTAGTTTCAGCAGAAGTGTCTGATGGTTTACGCAATCGAACGCCTTAGAGAGGTCGCAAAAGATTCCAATGGCATCTTGTGCTTCTTCCCAGGCGTTAAAAATGTTCTTTATTAGGGTGACACCAGCGTCAGTGGTACAACGCCCTTTGGTGAAACCGTACTGTTGTTCATGAAAGATGGAATTTTTATTAAAGTGACGTAACATTTGATTGAGCATCAACTTTTCAAACACCTTACTGAGAACGGGCAGAATTGACACAGGCCTATAATTGTTGGGTTCTTTACTATCACCGGATTTGAACAAAGGAACTATTTTACTATGTTTCATGAGATCCGGAAAGACTCCTTGGTCTACACTGGTGTTAAATATAAATGCTAAATAGGGCGCTATGGTTTCAATGATAGGTCTACAGACTTTTACAGACATTCCCCAGAGATCTTCAGTGGATTTAATTTTTAGATCTTTAAAGGCTTTTATAACAGCCTGGGGGTTTGTATGCTGAAACCTAAACTCCAAAGGGCATGCCTTTACATTCGTTCTAAGTAAGGCAGCAGAAAGCGCGGGCGAGGATTTTAAAGCTTTAGTTGTTTTGAGGGGAATACTACCAAAAAAGTTTTCAAATTCCTGAGCTATTTCTACATCTGAGCTGATGAGGCCATGTGCAGTCTCTAAATTAATTTCCGTATTACGGTGTTTTTTCCTACCTGTTTCATTATTTATTATTTGCCAGGTAGTTTTTATTTTATCATCAGCTGATTTTATTTTATTGCTAATATAAAGAGCTTTAGCTATTCGGCACACACTTTTAAAAGTTTTTGAATATTTTGCAACATACTGTTCAAAGCTTTTATTATTCATGTGTTGCTTTAGGCCATACAGTTCAAAAAGTTTCCCCCTGCTTTTACGAATACCTGGAGTCGCCCAATCACTAAATAAGAACTTTGTATAAATACTTTTAGTCTTTAGTGGAAAAGTGTTATTAAATTGCGTGTTTAATAGTGAAAAGAACTCGGCGTAGAACTCATTTGGGTCACATATATTATTAAAACCATGAACACATAATTTATTGGCCAAAGAATTATTTAATTTCTCTATGTTTTTACATGTTATTGGCCTAAACCTTATTTGAATTTTTTGTAAAGGCATGTAGGTACAAAACGTTATTGTTTGTCCACTGTGATCAGATGGCAACTTATTTACAATTTGTTTGTGTAAGTAATCACAATTACAAAAAATATTATCTATACAAGTGACAGAAGAAGCTGTCACTCGGGTTGGCTCCATAAAAATATTTGACAAATCAAATGACCTAAAAAGACTTAATAATCTGACAGTATTTGAGTTATTTTCTAATAAATTAATATTGAAATCACCACATACGATTATAGACTTACTACTAGCAGTAAGTTTCTTTAGCACATCTTCCATTACAGAATCAAACACAGATAGATTCTGGTAACTTGGAGGTCTGTATACGCAAACTATAACATGCTTATCAAGCTCAACACAGGACAATTCAATGGTGTGTTCAACAGACAGTCCGATGATGTCTTTTCGTTCTTTCGATTTAATCGAATTTTTTATTAATATTAATGACCCACCATGTATCATACGTTTTCGGCTGAATTGGCTAACTACACAATAGTTTTCATAATTTATTGACATTACCTGATGACCCTTCAACCAATGTTCTGTTAAACAAATGACATCAAATTTGGCATGTTCTAAAAACAATTCTATTTCCAGTAATTTGGAAGAGCAACCTTGGATATTTTGATGAAATAGTTTTAAAGTATGTTGCTCTCCCTTTGGTTTTTTATTATTATGAGTAACATTGCCAGAAGATACCGTTTTATTATTCTCTAATAATAAGTGGTTATTTGACAGGGTAACTTCTGTTGTCTTACTAACTAGTTTAAAGAGTTATCCGGAGTGACCTCCACAACTATAACTGAAGTGTCTAGAATGCCTGTTTGAGATCCATCAGGAAGAGAATACCCTATCTGACTGGTAGTGGCCTGCAAGGATGTTGGTATTATAGGTGGATCCTCCTTCGTACAACATGATGACTCATAATTGATCACTATGTTGTTAGTATAACTAGACAACACAGACTCCTCAAGTGCCGTCGAGGCCAGGACCCAGGCTTTCCCTGGCAGGCCGTCGGGTCCTGGGGCGGTATTTTTGGCCTTCAGCCTACCTACCGCCACTCTCAGATCTACCCCGGTCGCTTCAGGGGTGTCGTCGTCATCCGCGTGGTCCGCTTCAGGCACCGCGAGCTGCGGAGCCATGGGCTGGGGAGTATGCTCCCCCCGTGAAGGGAACAGAGCGCTCACCACCTCCTGCACCAGCTGGGGGCGGAGACTCTGTATTCCGCACCACGCCTGCGATACTTGTATAGACTGATGAACTGATGCTCTTCGTAAGTAGTATTATAATTTTAATTATACTTAATTGAATAAATGTTTGTGTGATGTATCCATGAAAATGACATCTGTTTTATTAGCCACGAATGTAAAAACACTTGCTTTACTAAAAATTTAATGCTCTAAAGTGGTAGTGGCAGGTAGTGACATCCCTGAAGCAATAAATGGCGGCAAATGAAATATTTCAGATAAGCGGCTCAACACTCCTATAGAGACAATGGAGACCTCAGCAGTAGTGGTGACATTTTTTGACGACCTCTTTGATAGTGTCAATGGATCGCCAGGTCAACGAAGGGGCAAATTTAGATGCGCAGTGAACCCGAGTTCTTTCAAACCTCATCCACAACCTTTTCTTCAAACCCCATCAAGAACTTTGGCAAAAAGCAATGAATTCTTAAAAAATATTAAATATATTGATACCAACAGTAAAACTAGGCGGACTGCAAAGCCGAGACATGTGCTTCCTCAATGCCTTTAAGGGTGGATTACTACGTTGCAGAGTTTTCTGGGTCTGTCCAAATGATTATTTACAGAATTTTGGAGTGAAATACTTTTTACCCCAGATTAATAAATCAATGTCCAAAAAACTTCTCAAGAGGATATCCTCTTGAGAAGTTTTTTGGTCGCGTAAGAGCGATGAATTATCGCAACGTGAATCCCAATGGAAATAGTTTTACATTTGTACGCCGTCAAGTCTTTAATAATGTCCAATATATTGAGCGCTCACTCATAATATTCAAATTGTGACGAAGATGACGGCGACACATTGTTGGTTTAAATTATCTTTTTACCTGCTGTAATGCAAAAGATAATGACGAGAATGTGTCGCCTAATTTAAATGTAAATGCACCACCATCTTCAAAAGGTCCGACAGAGTCAGAGGGGACTTTAATTCAAATGCAATATGAAAAATAACATAAAACAAAAAGTTTTATTCTTGCACAAAAACGTATGCGACAAAAGAAATCCAGGGGATCCATGAATTTATACAACATAGAGAACACAAAAGATTAAAAAATAATAATTTGGCTTCCCCAATCGGGAAAGTACTGCGGCTGTACCTACCGATAAAGTTCTCAATGTATTCACGATTTTTTATTGAAAATGGTTACAAAAATAATGTAAAAAAAACAACTAAAACAGCTGATTGCCAAATGCGACATGTCTTGGTAGGGCTGCAAGAAGCATAATAGAGATATAATTAAATATTACATATCATTCATAATTCGCCTGCAATGCCATAATCGGTGCAATTTATTAAGTAATTTTTTTAGGGGAAAAATAGATAAATTATGTATCCAAAATGCAAAATATGCAACAGTAAGCTTTAAGAAAATATAAAACCCATAAGCAAAAGAAAACGAACAAATGACTACAAAATGTACGATAATTTGTTTTATATAGATATGTATTTACCTAATAGAATTAATGATAAAAACCCAAAACCCTAGCAGGTTTCGTCGATATCGGGTACATCACTACACTATAAAAATGATCTTTATCAGCCATTGAATATCTATTTGATCACTTTTTTTTTCTTCGCTACAGTCAGCGTCACGATGTGGGTAGCCCCCTTCAAAGTAAATTTTTAATACAAATGGGGTACCCAATTGATGCAGCCCACCGTACCTCTATTATAGTTTGAATGTATGTGTTATGCCGCGACAACAGCGCCGCATCTGTGAATGTAGGAACTCAGCAAGTACGACTGTCACATCTGTAGCTTGCTACATATATTATTAGTAATCGGTGACACTGACTGCGGCTCTGCTGCGGCCTCGTCCTCCATGACTAGCCGAACATTATTTGCGGACGCAGATACGACATAGCATGAAGTAATCAATGAAACATATGTAGTATGGAGTAACTATAAAAATACGTTTAATACTAGCATTTAATACATAAAGACTAAGCGTAGAGCTAGTGGCCGGTGTCGGTTGTGTCACCGGTGCGGCAGCGGCGGCAGCGGCGGCAGCGGCGGCAGGAAGGAGAGCGCGCGCAGCACCTTGTCGACGCGCGCGACCAGCGGCTCGCGCCAGCGCCACAGCGCCTCGTCGCGCACCGCCTCGGCCTTGAGCTCTTTGCAGGACTTGAGCGCGCTGACGCAGTCGGCGCGGTAGTGCTGCAGGCGCGCCAGCCGCGTGTCCAGCGGGAACGTGCTACACGCGCCGCCCAGGCACGCGAGCGGGAAGTGGTTGTGCAGCGCCAGCACGCGGTCCGTCTCGTGGAACGCCTGGAACACACACGCAACACGTAAGTAACGTGGACTGAACTAACAGATTGTTTAAACTAACAGGTTGTTGAACAGAGCCTCGAAATTATTTCATCAAAATATTCAAGGTATTTCTTCCAAATTATTAGAAATTGAAATGTTTTTAGAAAAAACAAAGATTGACATTGTTTGTTTTACTGAACATTGGTTATAGGATTACCAAATGCTAATTAATTATGAGAACTACAGTATATGCAGTTGTTTTAACCGTAAATCTATGCTGCGTGGAGGTTCTCCAATCTTAATTAAAAATTGTTTAAAATCTAAGCAACGGAATGACATAGTTAGTTGGTTTATCAGTTGAACATTGCATCGAACTGTCCTGTGTTGAGATAGATAAGCATGTTGTAGTGTGCGTTTACAGACCCCCTAATTATCAGAACTTTTCTTTATTTGAGACTATAATGGAAGATGTCCTAGCGAAACTTGTATCCAGTAACAAAGCCACAATTATTTGTGGTGATTTTAATATTAACAATTTGGAAATGAATTTAAATAGCCAAATATATTCAAATAGCAATAGATTATTAAGCCTTTTATCAAATTCATTTATCAAATTCATTTTATTCAAATTTTTCAATTTATCAAATGTATTTACCGAACCAACTAGAGTAACTCCAAGTTCTGCTACGTGTATTGATAATGTCTTCTGCGATTGTGATTATTTAGTGAAAGCCATCGTAAATTATTTGCCATCTGATCATAGTGGACAAACGGTAACTTTTAAGTTTAAAACACCTTTGCAAAAAGTGCAAATACAATTTAGACCAATAACGACTGGCAAATTAAGTAGATTCAATAGTAGCCTAAACAATAAGTTAAATGTTCTGAGCCATAATATGGACGATGCAAATCAATTGTATGAGAATTTCTTTTCAGCAGTGCACAATGAATTCAATAAAACTTTTGAAAAGAAAACAAAAAATATTTGTCCGAATTTTATTTTTAGTGACTGGGCAATTAGAGGTATTAGGATAAGTAGGGAAAGACTGTTCGATCTGTACGGCCTTAAGCCCTACATTAACACTCAAACTTTCAACAAGTATGTTGCTACATATCCAATTTTTTTTAGAAATACCTGCAAGATAGCTAAAGCCCAGTACATTAGCAACAATATTAAATCAGCAGAAAATAAAAAAATAAAAACAGTTTGGAAAGTTATAAATAACGAAGCTAGTAGAAAGAAAATACGAAGCACAGATTATACATTGGAGACTTCACGTGGTGCCATAAGCTCTAACTTAGAAGTCGCTCAGGAATTTGTAAATTTCTTTACTAATATACCAGCTAAAACGACGGAAGCTTTCAATTCCTCACCTGATGTCTCAATTGATTTATTAAGAGCGAACGTTTTAGGCTTCCCGGTTGAATTTCAATCCAAACATATAAACCCTATGATAGTTATAAAAGCTTTTCGGCAAATAAAAATCAAATTGACCGAAGATCTATGGGGATTGTCTATCAAAGTTTGTACATCAATAATCGAGACTATAGCACCATACTTAGCTTTAATATTTAATTTGTGTTTAGATCAAGGAGTCTTCCCGGATTTAATGAAATACAGTAAGGTTATACCACTTTTTAAAACTGGGGACAGCAAAGACACCAACAATTATAGACCAGTATCTGTGTTGCCAGTATTCAGCAAGGTGTTCGAAAAGGTAATGCTCAATCAAATGCTTAATCATTTTAACACCAACAAAATCTTACACGGTCAGCAATATGGTTTCACCAAAGGACGTTGTACGACTGACGCCGGTGTCACTTTATTAAAACACATATTTACAGCGTGGGAGGAGGCCCAAGATGCCATAGGGATCTTTTGTGACCTCTCCAAGGCATTTGACTGCGTTGATCACGAAACCATGCTCTTAAAACTTGAGCATTACGGGCTAGGTAAACTCGCGCTTAGTTTAGTACAATCTTATTTAAATGATAGACAGCAAAAAGTCCAAATAAATGGTGTCAATTCACTTCATTTAAAAGTAAAAATGGGTGTTCCACAAGGATCGATATTAGGTCCCTTCCTCTTTTTAGTATATATTAATGATCTACCCATTTATTTAAAAACCAACCTCAAATGGTGTTACTTGCTGACGATACTTCTTTAATCTTTAAGATAAATAGACGTGCATCAAATCTTGACGACGTGAATAATGCCCTACTGCAGGTACATAATTGGTTCACTGCTAATAATTTAGTATTAAATGGGAAAAAAACGAAATGCATAAGATTTGCTTTACCGAATGTTAAAAGTAGTGATTGTGACATAGTATTGAATAACGAGAAACTAGAATTTGTCGATGAAACTGTTTTCCTGGGGATAACGCTCGACTCAAGGCTGCGATGGGTTCCTCATTTGACATCTCTTGCAGGACGGCTAAGTTCAGCAGCTTATGCTGTAAGGAAAATCCGTCAATTTACTAATGTAGATACCGCGAGGCTAGTCTATTTCAGCTATTTTCATAGTATCATGTCTAACGGTATTTTATTATTGGGACGAGCTGCCGATATTGAGTTTATTTTTATTCTGCAGAAAAGAGCTATCAGAGCAATATACAGCCTCCGCAGGCGCGATTATCTAAGGGAACTGTTTAAAGACATTAACATCATGACGGTACCTTTTCAATATATTTATGAAAACATCATGTACGTAAGGAAAAAATTAAATCTTTTCAGTAAAAGAGGTGAAAGACACAACTATAGGACTAGAAATAGGGACCAATTAGTTCAACCAGGTTTCAGACTGGCTAAAGTAGACTCATCCTTCATGGGGTACTGTATAAATGTTACAATAAAATACCTCCCCACATACTCCAACTGAATTTAAATCTAAATCTTGTATAAAACGCACACTCTACAGCCAAGCATATTATAAGTTGGGGGATTATATCGCTGACTAAAAATGCTTGGCTCAGGGCTGGCCCTGCTCCACAAGGGCGCGTAAACTAATTAATGAGCATTCGAAAATAATGTTGGAGCTGATGAAAATTGTACAACCTATCTTTGCATTGTATAAATTCAATCTCTTAGTATTGTATAATTGCATAGCACATGTGTGAACACTATGTACCCACTATAAAACTTACTGGGTTCGTCTTTCATTGACTTGAATGTGCCCTGGCGGCTGAGAGTATGTCATGCTCACTCAAATGTGTCGCTGGTGGTGGCGTGTGTATTGGATCATTGAGTTCCCTTCAAAATGGTTGAGCTGAATGGTGCTGATCCATACGTCATGTTCGTGAACGGGCGCCGTCAGTAGGCACTGGTCATTTCTTAGCTGCCACGGCTTATTTTAATTCCATATATTTTTTTATCGTTTTATTACGGACGCTTTTAACGTGCACGTCTTTCTACATCGTTCTCATATGTATAATTTCAACATGAATGATGTAACAATATTTTGGTTTAAAAGAGTGTCCATGGAGTTTCTTGCCCGTTCTTCTCCATAGGTACCTACTACGCTTTGGAATGGGCAACTAGCTTCATCTTTCTGACTGACCGACCCCTTGACAATTCAAAAGTACCTGTAATTGGTTTATTTGAAATAAATGCTTTGAGTTTGAGTTTGCGTGCCTCCGGCTTAATCAGTTAGGTTTTATAAATTAAACACATTTAATGGTACACACCCGTGTTTTTATTCAATTGGATTGGAATTGAATCAAACGGGTGGAGGCTACAACTAAATATATTAAATAGATGCGGTCTACACTGATTTCAAAAAAGCTTTTGACAGGGTCGATCATGAAATTCTCCTGAGTAAAATAGCTTATAATGGAATACGCGGAAATTTATTGCGATGGTTTGTGTCGTACCTTGAAAACCGGTCACAAAGGGTTGTGGTTAATGGTTATCAGTCTGTCTCTGTCAATATTACTTCCGGAGTTCCACAGGGCTCTATTCTGGGACCGCTATTATTCATTATCTATATTAACGATATTAAGAAATGTTTAAAAAAATCCAAATTCTTGATGTACGCCGATGACTTGAAGGTGTTTCAAGCTATACGTACTATGGACGACTGCCAGTCATTTCAGGAGGACCTAGACAGACTGACTGCCTACTGTTTTGCCAATAAGCTGCATCTTAGTATCCCCAAGTGTCACTATATACACTTTACTAAGAATAATTTCATCTTCAACTTCAATTACTCCCTTAACTGTATCCCCTTAAATAATATTTCTATAGTGAAGGATCTAGGTGTTCTCTTTGATGGCAAACTGTCCTTGAACCAGCATATCGAAGCCATAGTCAATAGTGCTTTTAAAATGTATGGATTTGTAATGAGATCTTCAACAGAATTTAAGCGTACCTCAACCTATCTCTGTCTGTATAAGACGCTCATTCGCTCTCAGTTAGAATATGCGGTCCCTATTTGGAACCCCTTCTATCAAAAGTACGTAGTTGGTATAGAAAGGGTCCAACGCAAGTACCTTCGTACTATGTACTACAGATGTTATGGGACTAAGACTTATCTGTCATACTCCCAACTTCTTGATAAGTATAAGCTTATCAGTTTGGAGAACCGGCGTAAATACTTGGGAGGCCAACGTGCTTCATGATATAGTTCACAATCACTTTGATGCCATTGATCTAACGAGTGCGCTGTGTTATTCTGTCCCCCGTACAGTTCATGTGCGTCAGGTTCGTGCACGTACTCTGTTCGCGCTAAATTCTTGT
Source organism: Brachylomia viminalis (assembly GCA_937001585.2). Lineage (NCBI taxonomy): Eukaryota > Metazoa > Arthropoda > Insecta > Lepidoptera > Noctuidae > Brachylomia > Brachylomia viminalis. The sequence continues at coordinate 24,969,172 of OW443314.2, read as the reverse complement.
CGTACGAACTCTGGCTTGCGCTGCCCTATTCATAGAATGTTGGAATCCTATAATTCAAATTTCATTGATATTGATATATTTGTATGCTCGAAAAATAAATTTAAATCTAATATTATAAAATTTTTATCTAAATTGTAATCTTATTATTAATATTTATTTATTGCATAATTTAATTAAATGAAATTGTTTGTGATCTGATTTGGTTTTGTAGCTATAGCTAGCTTTATAGTTACATATTTATTTATTTCAAAATATTTGTTAATTTTGGTAATGCTCGTCTAGTGGCAACCACTGATCTTTAAATGTTTTATCTGTGGATAATGCAGTTGACTGCAACATTACTATTTAAAGTTTTGTTTAACCTGTTGTATTAAATATGTTGTAGTTGTTTATTATCCCTTAATAAATAAAATAAAAATATTGTTATCGTCAGCCTGGGAATCGAAGACTAAACTAAATCTATTGTTATCGTCAGCCTGGGAATCGAAGACAAAACTAAATCTATTGTTATCGTCAGCCTGGAAATAGAACACAAAACCAATTTTTCATTTTGGGCTTCAAAAATTTTTGTGTCGTTAAAAAAATACTATGACATTAATCGTACAATTAAGTATAACCACGTTTTTTCATCATTTTAAAATTACTTTGTTTATTTATTTATAGTTATTTAAAACGGTACAGCACCAATTACATTAAGTAACATAGAGACAAATCACAATTACAATTACGTTGACACTAATATAAATAACTTTAAAACTAACAGGGAACAGTAGACTCCGTACTTGCATACTTTCTCTCACAGGACACCAGACCATGGGGCTTTGGCCAGTCGATACGTCCCCGTAAGGTCTTACAGGCTACACTTAGTTGATCAAGGCCTCTTCTTACCTCCACCAAGTTAAAGCCCAACGTCCCTAAAATATAGTTGGTCGGTACATTTAGGGAATGAAGTGGTATAATCTTCGGAAGAGGCATCTAAGGAAAGTTATTTGTATCTTTTCCAGCATCAGTGTTTGGGTCCCGTTATAAGGGTGTCAAATACAGGCACTGGACTTGAGTTTGCTTCGAACCAGAGCGGCGTACAACAGCGTAACAACATTTGGATTACGAAAGTCACGAGCATTTCGCAAAACAAATCCTAAGCGCATGAAATAGTCTTTCGCAAGGGTAGAAACGTGACCTCGAAAAGTCAGACAGCGGTCGAAAGTCACCCCCAAATCATTTATGTTGGTTACATGAGTAATTACGTGACCACCCAAATTGTAGTCATAATGAATTGGCCGCAACTCCCTGTCGTAAGTCATAACGTAGCACTTGCTTGTATTAAACAGTAGTTTGTTCGCTATGCTTCACTCATAGATGGCATCAATATCCCTTTGTAGGAGTTTGCAATCCTCGTCCATTCGGATTTGTGCGACTAGCTTAAGGTCGTCGGCATATAGCAGGCATTTGGCAAACTCAACCTTAGTAACGAGGTCATTGATCATGATTTGGAACAGAGGCGGCGGCCCTAACAATGATCCCTGACTTACACCCGAGCGAGTATTATAAGGCTTGGACTCGAAGCAGCCATGTCTTACAAACTGCTAGCGATCGCGCAGATAGTCGGAAAAGAAGTTAACAAGACCGGACGAAGAACCGATGGATCCCAGCTTAGTCAAAAGCACATCGTTGTCAACTCTGTCGAACGCTTTCCGGAAATCAAAATATAGCGTCAACCTGCCCACCGGTGTCCAACCCACGGGATATGTATTCTACGTGAATCATTTAGTTGAAATAAGTGTTTATAATTATGTTCATAGCTTAATAAAATTGCCAGCTACGATATTTTTTTTTAATGGTAAGTACCTATTTAATATAATTATGTAGACTTATTTTTGGTAAATATCGAAAAACCCTTAAAATTCAAATATCTCGATAACTATTGAATTTCGGCCATACATATGGAGGGTTGAATTTGTTGCATTTTGCAACAACAACAACAAATTTTGCAATACGTCAAATTATAAGTAACCCTGTATATTTAAATTTTACATTTGAAAACGATGTATAAAGACGTGCACGTTAAAAGCGTGTAATAAAAAAGATAAAACAAATCAGAAATTAAAATAGGCCGTAGCAGCTATGAGAAGACGAGTCTCTTCTAACGGCGCCCGTTCACGAACATGACGTATAAACCAGCACCATTCAGCTCAACCATTTTGGAGGGAACTTAATGATCCAACACAGGGACTGACTACTAAGTACAATCGGTCATCTTGCTGTCTATGGTTTTGTTATTGTTATTAGTAATTAATGTTTCTTTATTTTACTTCGAAGGTCCTAGTTTATCATTTGTGGCTACAAGTTACAGCTATATTATAAACATAATGCAGCATTGCATATGTAAGCGGGCACGCCCTTTATGCCAGGCTTTTTATTTATTTATTTAGTTATATGGCACTTCAACGACTTACTCACTAGGACATACATAAACTAAAAACACATACCAGTTTTAAGAATTGTGAATTCGTCACTTACAGAAGTGCACAGCACTAGCACAGAAATTAATAGTACATACAAGACATCGCTAGTTGAATTACTTACTTAAAAGTTATAAACTAAAGTAAAATTAGTTTTTATTTTTTATTATGTATTAAGTTCTGTTTGCGTTTTTGTTTTTATTATTTATTTCTGCTTGTTTTAAATAATAGCATTTTAAAAAAGTAGCAGTGCTGCTGGGGAGTTTGTTCCGCCACTTCTTCTTCCCAGCTAAAGCACTAGGAGGTGGTGAAGCACAGAACAGATAAAGAGGTTAGAAGGGCCTTGTGGGCGGGGCAGGCACGCCGCACTTATGAGCAAACGCTCAAAAGTCAACCGAAATTTGTTTCACGGGCTAACAGTCGCGCTCATATTGTGACAACGTACGACGCTCCGTGAAAAACAAAGAATTATGCCGTCTTGCGCTATTATAACGTGTCGGAAAAGAAGACAGGTGTGTAGTGTAGCCCGGGAAGGGATTTCTTTTCACCGGTAAGTCCAAAAACCTTAAAATACAAGTGATATTTGTAATTATTACTATAGTATTATGTAGTTTGTAGATAAAAACGATACAATCGCAACAGTAGTTGCAAAATTATACATTGCTTGCAATGCATGGGTAGCATCTTGTACTAGATCAGTGATCGCGCAATGTATTGCGTTCACTGCGAACGTCGCGTACGCCTAGTCAAAGCTGAAATTCGGCGAAATCCATGCTTATCGATAGTGTTGTACCAAGTTGTAAATAATGTCGATATTAAGTATGTGTGTTTGATACAGCTGATTATTATCAGTAATATTATAATTAAAATAACTTTGTTTACTATCACCAATTATTGTTTATAGTGCGTTTTTAATTTAGTTTCTGAGTAGGTTTTCAATCTCCGGAATATTAACAAACATAAATGTTGACATGTTGCTTTTATTAGAATGTAAGTTTCGTTAGAGTATAATGTGTCATTAGTGTTAGGTATAAGTGTGTGTGTATAAAAATTTACTTAAACTATGATAAGTACTAAATATTAATTTTAGTATCAATTATTACATGTAAATATTCGTATGCTGCGTCTAGCGGTGGATATGTCGAGAACTATACCATTTATGTAACAACTTTGTAAGTACCGTATCCTACGAATAAATGTCTTTGTCTTTGTCTTTGACAGCAAAGATTTTGCGCAGCTTCGTCGGAACTGAATTATTTAGCAACATTAGTAATCATCAGGTTGGATTATATCCTACTGCAAACCATGTTACAGACCTAACTAAGGCTATTATTGGAAAATATATTAATTTAAGATTGCACTTTATTTTGAAAAAATCGAATTTAAAAGATAGCAAAGCGCATGTTACTTAATAAATTCGTATTATTTCAGGGACAATAATAAAATCAGCATTTAAATTGAGTTTAAATTATTGTTCAATTTTAAAATATTCTAGTATTTTTTAAGTGAAAACTTCTTTAGGCGCGTTGAGCACTTTTTTTGGTGAACAAAATCATGGAACTCGCGTCATCGTCACCAAACGCTTTCCATGAGCTATATGTATACTATGTATATATGTGTACTTTTTGGGTGAACAAAAAGCGTGAAACTCGCGTCATTGTCACCGCACGCTTCCCATGAGCTATATGTATACTGTGTATATATGTACATAGATAAATCTCCTTGCGTTATACATTATATATATATATATAAATAAATTAGCAAAAAACCAAAGAAAATTTGAATTTCGCGGCTATGTTAGATGTTCCCCCTTAATTTGACAGTATTAAGGAAAAATTTAAATCTTCATTAAAAGAGGTGAAAGACACAATTAAAGGACTAGAAATAGGGACCAATTAGTTCAACCAGGTTTCAGACTGGCTAAAGTATGTAGATTCATCCTTCATGGGGTACTGTTTAAAATGTTACAATAAAATACCTCCCCACATATTCCAACTGAATGAAACGAAATTTAAATCTTGTCTAAAACGCACACTATACAGCCAAGCATATTATAAGTTGGGGGATTATATCGCTGACAAAAATGCTTGGCTCAGCGCTGGTCCTGCTCTACAAGAGCGCCTAAACGAATCGATTAGCATTCGAAAATATTGTGAGCTGATGAAGGTTGTACAATCTATCTTTGCATTGTATAAATTCAATTTCTTAGTATTGTATAATTGCATAGCACGTGTGAGCACTATGTACCTACTATAAAACTTACTGGGTTCGTCTTACATTGACTTGAATGTGGCACAGGTAATTTCTTAGCTGCCACGGCTTATTTGAATTGCTGAATGGTTTTTATCTTTTTATTACGGACACTTTTAACGTGCACGTCTTTCTACATCGTTCTCACATGTATTATTTCAACATGAATGATGTAACCACTTTTTTGTAACAATATTTCGATTTAAAAGAGTGTCCATGGAGTGTCTTGCCCGTTCTTCTCCATAGGTACCTACTACGCTTTGGAATGGGCAACTAGCTTCATCTTTCTGACTGACCGAACCCTTGACAATTCAAAAGTGCCTGTAGTTGGTTTATTTGAAATAAATGCTTTGAGTTTGAATTATTTATATGTATTTAGGAAGTCCACACTAATTGTCCCCCTCTTCCCGGAAATATAGAGAAAAATTGCTAACTTATAAATTACAGTAATTTTATCGATATAAGTAATCGACCTTTTGGTCGACGTAACATGCGTGAGAAATAAATTACCTTTTGCGCGTGAGTGAGTGTACGTCAAACGCAGTGTTTGTATTAGTGTGACAACCAATAGCAAACTCACTATCTAAGTGCGTGTGGTTTATTTGTGTGTGTAATACGCGTACGTATTGGTCTCTTGCTTGTAGTGGAGTTAAGGAGTGGGAGACAAGCGGCGACACGCGTTCTAATACAAATCAGGAACTATTTCCTTTCTAACCTGTTTTATCTGTTCTGTGTGGTGAAGGGTGGGCGTTTTGCGGGGACTGTCTTATGTGATTTTGACGTTCAAAAAGTGCTGATTCTCAGCCTAGTTCGAATAAATGACTTTTGATTTTGATTTGGTCGGACCTGGCTATACCTGCAGTATGCTAAGAGACAACTATTAAGAAAGAAGATGCGGTGCTCACCTTTACGTACTGCCCGGGCTTGGTGAAGTTCTTGGTGCGCGTGACGTGCTGCAGCATGTGCATGTAGTGCGGCACGCCGTCCTCCCAGCCGTGCTGGTGGCCCAGCGAGTCCAGAAAGTACAGGTTGGAGGCGTGGTAGGAGGAGCGCGGCGGCTTGCCGGGCGCCGGCGCCGCCAGCGGCAGCACGCGCCGCAGCAGCGCCGGCCAGTCCGCGTCCTCCAGCGGCACGATCACCTCGTCGATGTCCAGCAGTGCCAGCCAGCGGTACTCGTACATGTGCCGGTACAGGCAGTCGTTGTACGGGATCAGCTCCATCTGCCGCTTGTGGTTGAGCTTCTTCTTGAGGTACATGTGCTGCAAGCCGGGCAGGTTGGGCTGGCCGCCCGGCAGCGTCACGGGCGTCACGGTCACGGCACCCTGTGCGGTGTAGTAGTCCAGCACCTTGGTGATGTTGGGATGCACCTGCAGCTCGTAGAAGAAGATCTTGTCGGCACCCAGCAGGCGCACGAGCTCGATCCATTCCACCAGGCGCACGGACAGGTCCTCGTACAGAAAGTCCAGGCCCTTGACGCACACGGCGAAGTCCTTGCGCACGGCGGGCGGCACGGGGCGCGCGTAGTGCACGCGCAGGTTGTTGGTGGCGCGGTCGCACGCGCCCTCCACCAGCGACACGGAGGCCGGCACGAGCGCGCGCACGTCGGATGGCAGCACGCACGCCAGCAGGTACGGCTGCAGCACGTGGTTGCGGTAGTTGCCCCACTTGTTGTTCCACACGTACTTGTACTCCAGCACGCGGACCACCACGGGCGCCTCCAGCTCCTCGAACCACAGCTGGCAGTGCGTAGCCAGGCGCGGCTGGATGCGATCGTGCACGGCCAGGATGCGCACGGCGGGCCCGATGAGCGACGTGTTTCGCGCGTCCAGGTACGCGCCGAACATATGGAACACGCCCTCTGACGAGCGCAGTGTCTGCCAGTACGTGTTGTGGAACTCGAGGTCGTAGATGGACGGGAAGGGCGCGCAGTCCTTTTTCTTAAAGAATTTGTTCTGATCGTTGCGGTGCTTGTGCCAGTAGGAGAGCGGCAGCGAGGGCAGGCGCCGCTCGGCGTCGGCGCGCAGCTCGGCCTCGGACAGCACGCGCGTGTCCGTGTGCGGCAGGGCCGTGCCGGCGGGCGGCACAGGCGTAGACGCCGCCGGCTCCGACTGCAGCAGCAGGCGCGCCGGGGGCGCAGGCGGCGCGGGGGGCGCGCGGCGCGGCGGCGGCGCCAAGCGGGGCAGCGCCAGCGCCGCCAGCGCGCCCCAGCACAGAAGCGCCGCCAGCCAGCGCAGGCGCGCGCGCGACCCGCCGCCCCACCGCACGCACCACCCGCGCATCACCTGCGGACAGACACGCTCGTTAGCTACGGTTACTTCACAGTGTACACACTCACACTCTGGACGGCACTCGCCTGAAGGCCGCGCCGCGCCGCCCTCACATGGCGTGCTAGCTCAGGCGGACTACACTATCATTTATTCGTTGAACTTGTCATAATGAAAACAGAACCCCCATTAAACGGATGCTCCCCCTACACTTAAATTAATGAATTTGTGACTATGACGAACTTATGACCAACCGTGTTCGTGACATTTGTCACAAAATGTGTCACATGACAGAACACAAAACCATAGATCGGAAAAGTGCATTACCTATAGTCAAAAGAAAGAAGTATAGGATAGCCTGCAGCTGGCGGCGGACCAGGGGAGTCCGTCGTGTGCACAAACAGGTAGGCGGCGATGTCCCTCTGAAGAAACTGTGGCCATAGCCACATGAACATAAATGGCGTGGGCATAATATGTTAAGAAAGGCAGCTAATTCCTCCCGGGGTTGCGCCAGGGAAGCCGCCCAGCCAAAATTAGTTCAAGGCACACCGTCTGTCTGACACATACCCGACCCCGCCATCGGGCGGAGGACATCCGAACCAAACAGGAAATTAAATGATCTATTATGAGTTATTATTGGATACCTATAATAATAAAAATTATTATTACGCGAACGTGATTATGAATTAGCTCTAACATGGTTAACATCCGAAAAGTGACCTCTTTAGGTGATCGGGCGGCAGCGACTGGTGTGTAGTCAGTGTAGTGTTAGGACAGCGCTTTGTCACCACGCGGGAACTGACTGACCGGTTGGTGCAGTTGGTAGCGACCCTGCCTTCTCAGCCGCGGGTTTGATCCCCAGACAAGTCAAACATTTGTGTGCATGAACATGTCTGTATATCAGTCATCAGTAAGTATGTACATCAGTTATCAGGTTACCGTAGTACAGGCTCTGCCTAGTTCGGGACCTGAAGACCTTGTGTGGATGTTTTCTTATATTTATTTAAACTACAATCTACTGACACTTACGCTGGCGATGGCGGTTAGCTAGCGACTGTGCGAGGATTATGTCGATGCACTTCGACAAGCACACACGTACGGTTCGAACAGGCGAGACAAGTAGCTCTGCCCTCAGCCTGAAACCTGAACCAGTCTGACCACAATGTCAGTGCACTGACACTGACCAAACACCGTGGAATGCGTCGCTCGGATGTGAGTGTCTCTGAAGGTCTGAACTTGACCAAGCTGCTATATATTTATTTATCTGAACAAATCTACCATTTCCGGACATTACGGAGTTTAACCTATTCAAAAAATGATTCAACTAATCGGAAATAGTTAGTGTGAGTGTGGTCGTGACTGTCGTGAGCCGTCTCCCACGCGCACTCTGTCCCGTATGCGTACAGACGCGTACAGACGCGTACAGACCGACTCGCGACTGCACCAAACGATTATAGCCATACAAAAATAATATGTAGGTAATTATGAGTAAATATTGAATGTCCACGTGGAGAACCGTACTTCCTGTTTACTTTGTATAAAACATAAAACTCGAATAAGCCAGCAGTAACTGTAACTGTTCGGTATCAAATTAACCGTTGACCGTTGAGTGTAACATTCGCACATAATTCGCAATAACAAAAATGTAATCTAATCTAAGCGAACAGGCCTTCTATTCTATTTTAATGGTATTGTTGCGAATGGTTAGTTAGTCGCCAAATATAGACATGATTGTTGTAAGGCGCAGAGGTGTGCAGACAGCGGCGGCGGCGGCGGCGCGGCGGCGCGGGGTCGTCGGCCGCCTGCGCATGCGCCGCCTGGAGCGCTGGGACCTGTCCCATGCACATCGTCCCCGCACACACGCCGCGGACTATGCTCGCCCAGTTTTTGCGAGTGTCAAGTCGCTGGTCGCTGCGCCCTACAGGCAATCAGGATATACGACACTCGTGAATTATCAGCTGCGAAATATAGATAGAGTATGCAACTGTTCGTCGAATCGTTGAGCTCATACGGTCTTATTACAAAACACGATCTAACTTTAGCCCGAGCCTAAACCTTCGACTCAGTTTTTGTATTTGCAACTTTATGCCGACTTTAGTAAAGTTCTTAATACAAAATTGACAATCTAAGACCGGACTAAGTTGTCAGTTTTGTAAAAGTAACTGTATTTCGATTTATGTTAGGTTCTTACTTCAAAAACAGGCTCGATGGTTTAAACCATGTCAAAAGAAAAACCTTGTTTTGTAATAAGACCGCTTAAGTCTAAGTTGAGCTGCACGATTACTGACAATTGCGTGCACTGACTGGACAGGTCAGGAGGTCGACTCAATCTGTATGGTTCTTTCCTCAAAATACCATTTCAGACACCGATCTACATAGCCTTCACATGATCTGACCAAGATTTTCTGGACTTTAAAAGAGACTGTGGCCTCTGAGTTTGTTTCGGCCTTTCTTCTCAGAGTAATCAGATAGGAAACGCCGACCTCATCTAGTTTTTAAAATACGATTGACGTGTAAAAGTGTTTGTTCAAACCTACTTACAGAAATAAAATCATTTATCAACAATAGTACATTGTTACCCTAAGGGTGAAAGTAACTTATTTAGTCCCGAGACGGGGTTTGATATATTATTATAGATATAAGTATAGTATATACATATAGATTGAGGGACTAAATGAACCTTTAACCCGAAGTAAACACTGTGTTTTTCATTACGAATACAAGGAAAGTAAAAATATGAATTAGCTAAAGAAAAAATGAGCCTCTTCTCTTATGAAGTCAGGCGTTAAATCCATATCTGAATCAGATGAACTCATTGTGTTCAGTCAAATTTCTGCTATTAGGAAGTATATACAAAACTCTATAACTCGAAAAAACAAATAAATAAATATTTTTTTATTCACAAAACATAAACTGTGACAAATAAGTATACAGAATGGTAAATACACTTGAAGTACAATTATAATGATTGGATACAACAGGTACTCGTAGGTAGTGAGGTCGAAACTCCAATAAGAATGGGTACCCTCTGCCCCCCAAACTAGGAAAATCCTGTATCGTGGGCGGCAGTGTCTTCGCATAACACTAAGGTCGAGCGCTTTATGTGAGCATACAAGTAGGTACTATGTGTTTATTTTTTATTTAGATACCTAATTGTCAATTATAAGTAAATGTATGTACTAGAGAAATGAAAAACGTTGTGTAGAACAGTATGTGCGTGTGAACAACTGTTACTTTGGGACCAAACAACTGTTACTTTGGGACCAAACCTGAAATCACAAAAAACATATCAGCTGTTCCCTACACTTTGAAGGGTTATGCAAACATAAATTTAAGGAACAGCAATTTTTTTTTTGGGATTTCTGGTTTGGTCCCATAGTAAAACTGGTTCATAATGATGAGTACAATGACCCTTTAAAATATTGCCCACCAGACACGACACCCGTCTGGTCGGAGGATCGCCCTTTTCTATGGAGGTATGAGTGAACTTTACACACTGTTCCTCGTACCTCTATTGGACCAATCTGGAAGTCTATCTTTTAGGGCTGATTTTTCAATGTTCTGATATTTTTTATGTGAGGAATAAAAAATATTGTGGTTTAACAGCTATTGTATAGAAAATATGTCAAACTGTCAGATTTATTCTTCAGATAAAAGTTATCTGACTATTAAAAAGTCAGCCCTTATTATATCTCTTATTTTTTTGAAGTCGGTTAGTCACAAGATGGCCTCATTAGTTCCGATACTGACCACACGCCAAACTCGTTGTAGAATGTACGTTATTGTGCCGTGCACATCTTATATTATTATACCATCAGGTTGTAATGTACGTTATTGTGCCGTGCACATCTTATATTATTATACCATCAGGTTGTAATGTACGTTATTGTGCCGTGCATATCTTATATTATTATACCATCAGGTTGTAATGTACGTTATTGTGCCGTGCACATCTTATATTATTATACCATCAGGTTGTAATGTACGTTATTGTGCCGTGCACATCTTATATTATTATACCATCAGGTTGTAATGTACGTTATTGTGCCGTGCACATCTTATATTATTATACCATCAGGTTGTAATGTACGTTATTGTGCCGTGCACATCTTATATTATTATACCATCAGGTTGTAATGTACGTTATTGTGCCGTGCACATCTTATATTATTATACCATCAGGTTGTAATGTACGTTATTGTGCCGTGCACATCTTATATTATTATACCATCAGGTTGTAATGGCAGTCTTATCGCTGATTACGATCTCTACCAGACCAGACTAATCGATAACGAACTAGTGAGGCACCACAGAATGTGCTAGATGAGGGCCCGCTTCCTGCTGCCGATGTAGCCGATGTAGCCGATGCACTTGATACTGCATTACCTCAGCAGGTACCTACTGCTAGTAATGTTGCCAAAGACGCGGGGCCGAGGCCGCTCAGCCGAGTAATGGGTGTGACGTACACTATATTATATTTCCGTAGCCCGCGCCAAACAAACTTTGCTCGCCAGTTACAAAATATTCATTATTAGGTTCTAAAATCAACAAGTTTAATTTATGAATCAGGTACCATGCATGATTATTGATTAAACGCTAAATATTTAACGTTGAATAAAAAAGGAATGTATTATAAAATAGCTTTCCGATGATTTAGCTTTGTAGATTTGGGCTTTGCAAAAGTGTCTTTCGAAATGTGTTGGAAACCCTTCAGGACTGCTTGTCCATTAGTGTCCTCCTGAGTCCCGGAGGGGCCTCGCCTGATGTTACCGTGTTTATTTATTTATTTATTTATTTATTGGTCTACCAACGATTGTTTACACCAGTTATGGGCATAAAAAACAAGCAAAAACAGATAAACAATAGTGTACAATCACTTACAGGTAAACTCAGCATGCAAAACGAAAGTTGTACGTACGATAGAGAAAAAAAATTAAAAGAAAACTACCCTAATTTATATCAACCACTAGTATCTGAATTGTTACATGTAATTTAGATCCTGAAACAGAGAACAAGAAGAGAAAAAACAAAAAAACAAAAAGGTAAATTAATCCTTATCTAGGTTTTTCAAAGTCTTCGCTTTTAAACCGTACAGTGAGTCAAAGTGCAAGTCGATTAGATCGCTACATTCATTAATTATTGTGTTCACGTGGCAAGAGTGACCTGGTGACGTCATATTAATGACTTCCACGCGCTGTCGGCGCTGCTGTGTTTGGTACAATAAACCAAACATGTACCACGGCTAGTTTTTATTTATTTATTTGTCAACTTACATCTATCATAACAGGGAAACCTAATGCGATAGTGTCCTTGTGTAAACTCTTAATGAGTTGGAACAAACTAGTGTTCCGTGGAGCGCCCTGAGTCCTCAGCTTCTGAGACACCTGCTCCTGCTGTAGCTCCTGCCTACAGAGCTACAGCTGCCACTCATAGAGTTCACACTGCTGTACAATGTCGCTACACTCCAAATTTGTATTGAGCTAACAAAGCCCGAAGGATCGGAATGATTGCATCGAAGTTAATGATTGTTGAAGAGTGCGACGTACGAGTACATGTACGACGCACTTCCACCCAATGCTATAACAACCTTGCAGTGCTTCGGTATATTGTGTCGTCGGAACTTTCATGAGTATGCACTTAAATGCGCTGTTGAGCGGAGTCTAGGACTATGGTGTTCTATAGCGAGCATGGAGCGACAATGATCCTATAGACGTGGTCATTACACATACTGGCCTTAGGCCTCGGAACTGCTCCGTTTCCTTTTCAGTTCAAAGTATTAGTTAGTACTGTAGTGTTAGTAATTGACTCTGCAATAATCGGAGCAATAAACTGCGTAGAAGTTAAAGGAAATATTTATATCGTTTACCCGTATGCCCATTCTGCGCTCACGACTGCACATCTGACACTATTATTATGTACGATCATGATCACGATCGTATGTACCTGGATTCGACATATCTATAACATGCCGATGTGGCCCGAAAAAGAGGGATCTGTAGTGTTGAATAGACACACGTCAATCGTCAGTCAGAAACGGTGAAGGAAAACATCGTGAGGAAACCGGCATGTCCTAGAACGGAACCAAAAAATTCGAAGAAATATTGTGACTTTTACGGACTGGGCCCGCATGTTGGATTACATCCCTCTCCCTCTCATATAGTGGAAGCCTGTGTCCCAGCAGTGGGAACGTTATAGGCTGATTATGCATTCTTGGCGACTGCACACAAGCTAAAGTAACTACAAAAGGCGCACGGCGGACCGATTAGCTTGGAATGTCACGGAGGGGTGCAACTGTCGCGTGGAGCGTCGGCAGCGCTCGGCGGCGCTCGGGGCAACTCGGAACGGCTCGGAATGCCGAGCGGTACAGTTAGCGGCACAGATAGCTCGCGGTTACGGACGCTCGCCGCTGTCCGCCGCTAACTGTACCAGTTAAGGAGATGTGGAGAGTATGCACTCATTACGTCACGTGGGGGATGACCACATCACTAAGACAAGCGGTCACAATATGTTGCACAGAAACATGTCGAACTAGTGTCGTTTAAACTGCGCGACGGTTTCCTTGAATCCTGTAGCTGGCGCGCTTCAGACGCGAGTCCAGAGGAACAGCCAGCCAATTCCGTAAAAAACTCACCGAGATAACTTAGGTAAAGTGACCGTGATGTGAGCTGTCACTCCACCTGGTCCTAGGGATTGACATTATTGACAGCTCAATTCAAGCACACTCAATGGACCCCCTGCTTGTCCAACTGACTCACACAACCTTCTAACCAGAAATAACCTTTGTCGTGTTGCTGTTCAATGGTTTCTTTTAATGCCGACTGTCTCATGGCATATGCACGACGAGCGAGCGCGACGGCATGGGGACAACGTCACGCAAACAAAACACAGCATACGCTTTCTTTGTCAACATAAGTTCTGCCTGGGTGAGTGGGCTCCTCGAACAATAATTATGATGGCAGTTCCACTAACGCAGGCACAGACATGAGATGTAACGATATTTGTACGTAATAAACTTCTTCCTTTCGAGTCAACTTTTTATCGCAATGATTTTTAAAAGAGTCACTCTTTTCTACGCTCGTGTGCTTCACTAAGTTCTCTCTAGGGACGAGGTAAGTCAATATAGCTGCAGCGGGCAAGTCAACACCGCAGGAAACGAAACGGATCAGTGAATAGGTCGGCATTGGCACCCGGCACGCATCGCCCCCGCGCTTGGAACGGATGTATGGGAGAGGTTGGACATAGACATTTCCGAGAAATAAAAGTCTCTTTTTCAAAAACGAATTATGGCATCGTATTTAGTTATCAAATGCCGTCAAAACTTGTTCTGAAAAAACTTCTATCTCTCGTATTTCGGGAGTTATTTGAGAAAATGTGAAATTTTACTTTAACATTTAATGCATCGAGCTCTCTGCCGCCTGAATCTGATACTATTTCAAGTTGTAGTCTTTGCTATCATAATACACATTGTATACCAAGAGCTGCATATAATGCGAAGACACATGGTGCGCCAAACATTCAGCTTCTAACATACAGGTTGTTTTTTTTTTTATATAAACATATTTTGTCCTTAATCTTCGATTAAGTAAGTAAGTATACTGGTTTCGTTGGCCTTATAATAATATGATCTACACATGGACTGTACTTTGGAATAGATATTAAGAGTATCGATACACAATATATTTCCCTGAGAACCCTATTAAAAGAGATATAGGTTATTAAGGAAAGTGAATAGGGAAATGGTTACTTAATGGTTTACACAGAATAACGAATGCACTAATGAGCTCTAACAAACTGCTTGTAATAAACTAATTTACCATGCCTCATCAGCAACTATGACCGTGTACTATGAATCAATCAATGAGGGTACCTGGATGTAGTATAAATAACTCACCATAAGTAGCTTTAAAATAAGTATTGATTTATACCTCGTATAGTCACGATAATCTCGAAATTAATTATCCAAATTTTACTACGAAACATAATCTTTGAAATTATTTATTTTGCAATCAATGTGGGTACAAAATAAGATGTAAGCATTGTAAAAGCAAAAAATAGGAAAGAAAGAGAAGAATTGGAAAGGGAGCATGCATTGAACAGATTCGACATAGGTTTTGTTCAAACGATTTTGTCACGCCCTAAATCGGATCTAGCAAAACAATTTTGTAGTTTAGCATTAGTGAACCCCGAATTTTCTTAGATATATTTTTTTATTTTTAAATTCGTTTTAGTATAGTGCTTATGATATTGTTTTAAGATACAGTGGGTTGACGTATCCTTGTGGCACTTGGACGTATGCTTTGGAATGGGCAACTAGCTTCATCTTTCTGACTGACCGACCGCGCGACCCCTTGACAATTCAAAAGTGCCTGTAATTGGTTTATTTGAAATAAATGCTTTGAGTTTGAGTTTGTGGATAAAAACCCCAAAAATAATTACTTAAGAAAAAAAAAATTAAAAAAGTTCCAACGCACTCTACCTTACGGCATGCAAAACTAAAAAAATAATGATATATACAACCAAACAGTTATGAGGAGCTACTGCAGTCTTCATAAATGAACTAAACGTCAAAAACAACAATCTTAATTTTATATTTTACAAACGATTGATTAAATTGGTTATTTTACTTACATTACATTAACCAAAAATAATCATAAACATGGTAAATAATGAAATTTGAAATAAAAATATTAAATTAACATTAACACGTTTAACACTATACACTCTTGTCATCCAAACAATCTTGTATAGAAAAGTAACATTTATCCATTAGGAACGTAGACAGAGAAAACTATTAGGAAGGAAGTTAGGCTCTTTTTAAATATACTTAATGATTCTCCCTTGTAGGCATGAGGTCGAGGTATTTGACCATAGACGACGGGCCCCATTGATACTAAGCTTTTTCTTACTAATGCTGTTTTGTGCCTACCTGTAAACATTAGATTTTTGTATTGCGGTCTGACATACCCCAGACGTGTTCTAATAATTATGGTCCATTAGGGTGATAATGTGTATGTTTGTTCTAACAAATATTGCAACTTCAAGTATATACAAAGACAGAAAGGTTTCATTTTAGAGACTAGAACACAGGTTCACAACTGTCGGTATTTTTAAGACTTGTTATTGGGCCTTGAATATCCTTTCCCTCTCAGTACAGTTACCCCAGAATACAACTCCGAATCTCAAAACTGACGCGACTAGACCACGATAAGCTTCAAGGACGGTGCGGATGCTTACTTTTTTTGCCAGGTTGTAAAGTACGTACACTGACTTGCTTAACCTCTTACATACATCCTCTGAGCGCGGTTTCCAGGCCAGTTTGTTATCAATTAGAATACCAAGGAGTTTTGTAACATTTGTCGAGTCTACTTTTTGTCCATTCAATTAAACAACATAATTTTCAACTTCTTCTCCTAGTACTCCTCTTTACGTTGATGTATACAGTGCACGCGCACATAAAGATTTACGCGATTATAACTATTTGTTCAGTGTTTAAAAGAAATTGTTCATTGCGACTATGTAATAGTTTCGAATCAAGTTTAAAATACTGGTGTCGTCGATTTTGCTAACGCATTTTTGCAAAATGGACACAATCTGGAAGAAACATGGATAAGTTCCGTAAGAAATAGGATAAGTGGTTGCAAGATGCAATTCGGTGGCCAGAATTTCCAACGAAACAAAACGAAAATGTTGACCCTTCTACAGAAAATGTAAGGGAAGATATCGAGCACATGATTTCCCCGGCTAAATCAGATGCTATTGGATGCAGTGGTAGCAGCAGCAGCACTAAAAGGGCGCAAGCAGTGTGCAGGGTGCAAAAGCAGGAGAAATGGACACATCTGATGTAATGAAATACATAGGTAATAGAAAACCCAGAAGAGGCCTCCAAAATTAAAGCTTTTATTCGTGGGAATACAATTTAGGTTAGAGAAATTACACAATTGAAAGTATTGGGCTCTGTAAGTCTGTATGTCTCGACGAATTTATCAAAATAGCGCTACAAAATACCTCGACATTTTAACAATCAAGAATGAGTTTTAAAATATCCCAGTTACTACGAGTACATGCTTTGTTTGCTACGTGCTACATGGTTAAAGAAAAAGTGAAGTGAAGAAGTTCTGACAGTTACAAAAAACTCTGCAGAAATAAAATTACAAGTTCTGATGGACGAGACCACGAGAAGACTTTTAAGTTCGTTAAAAATTTCTGTTGTCAACAGCTCGTTTTTACCAGCAAATGGGGATTTGATGGATCATGCAGTCAAAGCGTTTATCATCAAAAGACGAGTAGAAGTGAGCTAACTAATCTGGCTAGTAACTTCATGATAAGTATTGTGCCTCTGCGGCTCGCCTCAAACGATGTTGTTATAATTTGGGAAAACGACCGCGCGACCGACCATCCTCAATGTAATTTTGCCGCCCCATAATGTTTAAATTTATGACAGAATCTAATCAGAGGTGGCTGTAATTGAAGCTGAGATTAAGGCCCTGATGCCATCTACCATTACTGATGGAATTAGTGTTACACACCAGCTGCTATTGACAATGATTGATGGTAACATTCATTCTATTATATCTGATACAGCAGCTTCAGTGTGTGACACATGCAAGGCTAGTCCTAAAGAAATGAATAATTTGGAGATGGTAAAAGAGAAACCAGTTCACGTTTGGATTCGGTCAATGGAATGTTTTCTACATATTTTCTATAAATTAGACAGTCGTGGCAAGCGAAGGGTGATGTGGCAAAAAGGGAAGTTGATGAGAGGAAATTATGGATCCAAGAGGCGGTAAGAAGAGAAACAGGCTTACTTTTCGATGTTGTGAAACAAGGTAGTGGACCTACCAACAATAGCAACTCGGCAAGGCGATTTTTTTAAAACTACGCTAAATCTGCTGAACTTACGGGAATAGACGCTGAGCTATTGATAAAAGCCTGTGTGTTCTTGCAGAGTATGTTATCAGGGCGGAAGATAAATGACATTCAAATTAGATATTTCTGCTTTGATATTGCTAAACTTTACGTAGATTTGTACCCATGGTATTAATGCCTTCTTCTCTTCATAACCTTCTTATACACGGGCCAGACAGTGCAGACTTTTTCGATCATACTCGTTGAATTTCTATCTGAAGAGGCATCTGAGGCTAGAAACAAAGCTTTTTGAAAATACAGAGAGATGGGCTTTCTCGAAAATGCAGCAGTATCTCATGTAATGAAGATATTATGCACATTCATTTCGTCTGATCCACTGCTTACAAGCGTTCGTCCGACATTATAATATGTAATGTATGTAAAAATAAGTTCGTAAAATAATCTTTTACGGAATTTTATGACCTAACAGATTCCGAAAAGAATTACACCGAACTTATTGATGTTAATGATGATGAGGAGGATGATTCAAATTTGATTTTTATATGTTCTTAGGTAATTTCTATGTGTACTTAAAGTTAATAATCAAATAAAACGGGCATTTTTTTTTTGTATATTGTATACCTTACATATCCGAAAGTCTACGTTTGGCGCACTATGTGTCTTAGCACTAAATGCAGCTCTTGGTATTATGATAGTAAAGACCACAACTTGAAAAAAGGCAGGAGAGAGCTCAATACACTCATTTGCATAGTCAAATTTCACATTTTCTCAAATAACTCCCGAAATACGAGAGATAGAAAGAAATTTGTCAGAACAAATGAAGGCATCTGATAATGTCATACGATGCACGCTCTCTGTAAAGGCTGCTTCAAACAGGCGTGACACGCGACGCGAAGCGACACAAAGGTACTGCTCGTCGCGCGACACGCGGTGCCTTTATGTCGCGTGCGATTTGCGACGCTTGTCACGTCTGTTAGAAGGAGCCATAAGTCTGCGCTGTTATATACTGTATCTACTTATTACATAAGAGAGTTGCTCAAAGGTCGTGAGTTCGATGTTTAACTGCTGTGTGGTGGATAGTACAAACGTATAATTATGTAGTTTAGTTGCAACAGTTAATCGCTGCGACTGTAACCGAGCCCTCAACGCCTGACACAGTCCAGTACGATGACGTACGTACGTGCCGTGTAGGTACCCACATGGCACGAGCAGTACAAGGTAATAATCAACAGCACAAATATTTAATTGAAAACGAGTAGATTCCGATCGATAAGGAGTAATCTTTAAAAGGTCTGATTGATATCGACGCGTGCCGCGACCATATCAGATGGTTCGCTGTGACGTGATTTAAGTAACGTGCTTTCGAGTGAAGAAACGTTTAATCACGTCAAAATACTTCGTGTGGGATACATTACCAGAATTTAATCCCATGGACCTATTAACCTGGAATTGTAAAACACGTCAATGGAAAACCTGCATATATATCGTAAGGAATGCATGAGCTTAATACGTGCACCAGTGCCGAACAAGAGGCATCTTCGATAACAATACAAAACCATCAGACCTCGCCGTGTGGTCAGGTTGTCACCCAACCCCGAGCCCCCCAGATTTTAGAAGTTTATTTATCCTCTTCCACTCGCCTTGAATAACATGAGGAAAAAAATAACATGTACTAGAGATGGTTCCCATAAGTGATCTGTCTGTCTGATAAAACCTTTACGAACACATTAAACACGGTTAATCATTAATTTGTTTGATAACGTCGCAGCAAGCGTAGGTATGCATTTGAGCGGTATTAACGTGCGTTACTAATGAAACGTAATGCGTAGGTACACAGGCGCACGGCTCAGGTGCGGCGAGTCTGTAACGGAATTAGCTCGTCGGCAGTTCGGCACGCGGAACGACCGCGCGACCGAGCGGCAGCATGCACCGCCCCGCGCCCGGCACCCCCGCGCCCGGCACCCCCGCGCCGCGCGCCGCGCGCCGGTCTT